>CM056997.1:216589211-216951711 GCA_029891345.1 Dryococelus australis | reverse complement strand
TGACATGTGCAGTAAGGGCGCCATCACCACTACATGTAAGGCTTTAAGATGACGTGTAGTGTTTTCGTATAATCACGTGTACCTATGAGACTTACAGCGGCGACTCTATAATTTTATTGCTGGAAAGTCTGTAGCACAGTTAAATAAGGAAACTCATCTTAGTTTCGCACATGCATGGGTCGTATGCTCTGAGAAACAATAGCCTGGAAGATCTGTATTTAGCGATGCCGGAGAGCTACCAAGTTAATATTTACAGCAAGTGCCTTATGTATGTTGATAATGCCTTTTCGTCCTCATTTAGTTAGCTAATACATTGGGAGGGGGAAGGCACATTTAATAGATTTGTCATAACTCGCGTATTTTAAGCATACCTTAACACAGTTTGAACCAGATTTGCGACCGCCTTACGTGTGCCTACGCATGTCAGAAGTCTGGCCACACCTGAAATACATTAGAGAAATTTTAATGTTCACAATACTTAGTGAAAGCATCGCACTGTTCGATAGTTGGGTAGATATATGTATTGTTCAGAGGTGATGCAACAGGCCTCTTTCTTCTCCCCCTCAGGACAATATAATAGCGTGATCTATTAAATTAGAGTTGCTGAATAACTTCTTCAAATTGCTTTAATTGCATGTTCCTACTACAGTAGATAAGTCTATAGCTTTCCTAATTTCCTCGGCGATATGATAAAGTAATATTTAGTGGCGCGATTATTATTTTGTCTATAAACCTGTGTCATAGAGCAGTCGCTGTTTGGTGTTTGATGTTCGGTGTCCATGAACGAGCAAAGTTAGCCTTCTTCATGTTATGTTGATAAAGAACGAGTATAGTGATGTTTTCTGGCCACAAGTTGCTGTGTGCCATTCTTCGGAATGAGGCGAAATCGCCCGAGTCTACACCCCAAAATAAAACAGGAAAGAAATGATTCTAAAATTTTTGTTCAAGGCATAAACTGAAATATAATGGATGTGATTATCACCCATCTTCGTACATTGGGAATAACATTTTATGAACTTTTGGCAATATCTTTAGAATGATTATGTGTGTATATATATATATATATTAATACTGTCAGAATTAATGATTAATGCTGTTCTAGGATGAAGTGTATTTAATATAATGAATTTTTGCTTTTAGTGTGCACGTCGATTCCATTAATACTATTTCTATTTGCATTTTATTGCTATCATGGTAATTATAAGGCATTGTGCAAAATTCCCTTAATTCAAGTTTTGTTTTGTCTGAAAACAAATATATGTATATAAAGAATACTCAAACAAGAAAATATAACAAAGAAAATTATTTATTAATTTATTAAATCAGGAACTATTACATTTTCATTACCATTAGTCTACAGCATTGCCTTTTTATAATTTTGTTTACTTTGCCCTGTTGAATTCCTAATATTAAAAACTAAATTGGTAACGAGTTGCATAATAATAAAATATATATTTTCAAGTGATTGCACAGATGATTGCTTGCATGTTAACGTATGGTTTCGAGACTCGCTCTAAGTGGTTAAAGTCTTTTACACAAAACACAGGTAAGCACAACTAGGTGTACTCCTTAGATTCACCATCTTCGGTCATGCAATTTATGTGTTATTGATGTCTAATGGACTAATTTGTGCACAACATGCTACAGAAGATCATGAAAATTTTCGTGACCTTAATGCGTCAGACAATGATGTTTAAAATGGCTTCCTCATAAATTATTTAGGTAAATTTGCCACATACGTTAAACAATTCACTTAATTCAACCAAAATTTTTAAGTAGACATTAGACATTTGGACCATCTTATATAGAGCCTGATTTGTTGGCAATTTGGTACTATTATGACAAAAACACCATAATTTATGCAAATTGAAACACCCAGAAAGAATGGCCCGAATGAATCCTAACTCGGAGAATGTGAAGAACACTGAACCGGGAATAAGAGATTACGATTGCAGAGAGATTCTGTACACATAGGTCCAGCAGTGTAACTCTTGTGTGACTGGAAAGTTCAGTGTTACGCCAAGCTCAATCAATGGCGAGCTGTCAAACAAAGTGAAAGCAAGTGCCAGTATGTGCTGTTGACTTCAAAGGACACCATGACAGTATGTGAGTTTTTAATGGGGCATAACGATAGGTCTCCGAGAAATGGATTTGTCATACCGTGATATTTTGGTTCGTACAGAGCATACTGCTACTACAGTGATATGTGTGTGGAACCAGTGGATATAAGAGGGCCGTATGGAGCGACGAGCGGGTAGTGAACCACACAATGTGACCACAGCATGGAATGACTGTCATCTTGTCTGCATGGCTGTAACGGAATGTACAGCCTCGTCCATGGTGTTGGCCTGACACTGTAGTGCTGTAAGGGGTACGGACCTATCTGCATAGACGGTTCGAAGCCGGGCTGGACCGGTGGCGCTCTACCATTGCTTCGTCTTCCATTGTCTAGAAACCACAAATGCCTCAGTCCCAATGGAGTGCACGTGTGCGCCGTCACTGGTGTGCTGAGTGGCAAAATGTAGTGTTTTCGGAAGACTCCCACTTCAACATGTCCTACAGGGTTGGCTGCATACATGTCAGATTGTGGTGACAGCAATCTGGCAGCCTGCAATGTGGAGCGGCTAATGGACAAACGCTAAGTGTGATAGGACCATTGGATACAATACGTGATCTAGACAGCTACGTATTGAGAGAAATCTGAACATCAACCTCTACATCAGGGAGGTTTTAGACCCCGAGGTACTGCCCCTCCTTCAGGCAACTATACATGTAATATTTCAGCATGACAATACCCGTCCACATGTGGCGAGGAATGTGCAAGTCTTCTTCAACGAACGACGGGTGCCATTGCTTCTCTGGCCTGCACATTCGCCTGTCATATCGCCCATCGAACATATCTGGGATATGAATGACCGGCGACTTGTTCATCATAGTTCTCCCGCAATCAGATTCCCCAGGAACATATCCATGTCTTCATTGATTCCATGCCACAGCATTTAGGGGAGCTGATTGCAGCATGCGGGAGCTTCAAACCATATTGGATTCTCAAGGACAGTGTTAGTGTACTGTTATGTAATACTTATTAATTGTGTAATTTCGTGATCCTTATCCATGGTAAAAAGTTCATTGTAATCAGATATATCTCTCCTGGTGTAGTATTTTTTGCAAATATTGGTGTAAGAAGCTTATATATTTATGCCATATCTCAGAGATAAAAAAATCTGTCTCCACCAAATTATTCACACAAGTAGCACCACGGTAAAACATATAAACTTACATGTTTTAATTGGCACAGTCACTTATTTCCAAAGTCACAGCCACGTAAATATTTTAGGATTATACATCCTATCAATCGCAACATTGGACTAATTAAATTCGAAGTTGATGCTCTAATTCTAACCTCCATAATGCAGTGGGTTACACGCTAGCTTATTGTGCACGGTGTTCTGGTTTCAAGTCCAGAGTAAGGCATGTGTTTACTTGTAATAATTTCACTACTGTTGTATCAGTTTCTCGTTTCATTTATAATGCTATTGTTTGCAAATATAAGTAAAGTCCTACCTACCGACTCAGTTTTTAATTACCTATTTAAAATTAATTGCTCCCATGGTGTGGAAAGCAGGCTCATTATATGAGTAACTTCTTATTTCCTTTTCCAGCACCTGTTTATTTTCGTTCTTGTTAATTTTCTCTTACAACATAAAACCTAGGGCTTTTAAGTGGCGAGTACCTTACAATATAATTACACAACTGTTTATCCATTTTCGTTTTTTACTTCCCTTCCATTATCGATATATAGTTGAGATGTTTGCCATCTCTTTCTTTTCTTTCTTGCACTTTCCACAACACATCCAAGATTTTTGGATATGCCATCGTATATATCAGAAATATGTATACTTAGACAAATATAAGTCGGTTCTTTTAATACTACATTACAGCAAAATATTATTAATGAAAGACAGTATACCATGTTTCTAGACTGAAATTAACTCTATCAAAGTTGTATTATAGCAAATTTAACGACATTCCAACAAAACTTTCGAAAAGTTTTAATTGTATGCAAAATCCAAAGAAAATGGCGGCAATTTTGGATTCGATTAATATGAAAGAAGGGGATAAATTGATTTTTTTCTTAGTTTCAAGTCAACAAACGTTAAGGTCAGATTGTGTCGGGAGTGCATCACAGCAAAATTTGCATTACACCATAGAGACCTGCAACAGGCTTCAGGGATATCGAGACATACAACAGGCTTCACAGAGATGTACATCTGCACAACCAAGTACTATGCACAAGGACACTGCTGCGAGGATTATAATCAGGAATGCATGAATATTTTCAGTGCAATATTAGCTTATAGGCAAAGAAAAACTTTGTTAACCGTGGACATTCATTCGCAACTATGGCTTCTTCCTAAAGTATTTATAATTACATTCGCATCACATGAGATTCAACATGTGTACATGTTTCTCCCAAGGGAGTTAAGGGTGGACGAAGATATCATTAGTAATTTATAGTGAAGGAGACTTTCCATACGCTACACTGGTGTTCTTTAATGATCCGAGCATACCTCATCTGTGAAGGGATTGTATTATGCGAAGGAGGCAACAGATAATGCAACTTGTCAGTAATAATCGTCCCAAATTACCAATGGACGATCCCGGGATTGATAAAGTAGACTCTGAAGCAACAGCGTATATCCTATGAGCAAATAGTGATATAGTGCAAATAAATATTATGTCTCTATTACTTTCCACTCTTATGTAGCCTCGAATGAAACATTCTAATATTGATTTGTTATGTGCAAGACTTCGAATAATAATGACACAAAAGTATAATGCTTTAAATTTCCCGAGCCGTGGTCTGTCCTAAGCCCTGAAGTGAAAATGATGTTTTGCCATCAAATATACGAAGTACATGATTTGAAATGTGATTCGGATGTTTTAGAATATGAAGACAGATTCGAGAACGTAAATTACACGTTTATCGAAGACTGTCCCATATATGTACTGGACAAATTGCAAAAGGGACTTATGAATATGCTAACTAATACAGAAGTTATAAACATTAAAAGATATAAGGAATGTCCAACTATAAATTCACCTGTACAACATTATAATAATCATCCATGTTCAAACAAAATGTTTTGTTCACAGTGTAAACGCGAAGTGTTAAAGTAAAATATGTAACAACACCACTGGTATGTTTAACAATAACTGTTTCTTAGAACTTATGTTGAGAAAATCTATAAATACAGGAACATTTAAAATTCTTACATCAGTTAATGTACATAATTAAAATGGAAAGGTTAAACCCAGCAAGGTCTTACGAGAGCATAGTATGTGGTAACAGGAAAATGTGGGTCCAGTCTAATTACAATACACAATACTAAATACAGCTCTGCAATGGGAAAAAACATTGGAGTTTTTCCCAAACTAGCATGTAATGTACGTATGAAGAACTGAGTTTGTGGGATGAAGATGGATGTCGTGTATTCAACATGCGACCTGACATGGAACTGCCAGGTACTTCAAAACGAACCACAGTTTCGTGTTCGATGTGAAGAAATAACGGAGTATCCCGGATATAAACAAAAAATAAAAATTAATGTGGGAATCTTATGACAGGCCTACATTGTAGACTGAAACTGTGATAATAAGCAACACATCACTCAAATCTATGGAAGTAATCAACATCTAGTCTCGTTTTGTGGAATAGGGAAGTGCAAGGTATTGCTAAGCAACACTTGTACATGTAAATTCGACCTAACAAAAATGTTGCTAGGAAAATATTAAACTTCAAGATGGTGTTTAAAAAAAAACTACTTGGTGATGAACTCCCGACTAAACGTTGGCACATTTGAAAAATGAGAAGCTATGTAAAGGAAGAACTGTACACCAGAACATCAGTTATGATGGAGAGGTTCACCCCATCTCTTCAATACACAAGTATTACTCTGGGATATAGGAGAGTGTGATTTCGAGAAGACATTTCTCGTTAATTAGTCCGACATATACTTGAAAAGTTTTCGACGTTTGTTATGGGCGAATATTTTGTCCTTTGTATAGTTTACGTTCTGATAGTAAGTTGTCTTGCAATGAGAACGTCCCAGAATTTGAAGCTCTAGCTGAACACATCACAAAATCCTTATCATGCAAGAAAATCGAATACATATTGCAAAAGGAATATTGTTGTTTTATTCCTACAGTGTGGTGCGAACAATCTGACAACAAGAAACATTTTACATACATAGGCAACCAAGAATTAACTACTCCCTGTGATACGAGGGAATGCAAAGTTTTTCAAACCAAGAACATTTAATTAGTCAATGAGAAACAGTGATGTCACAAAATCTACAGAATGATGCTCAATTTGGCTGATAAAGATCAGGAGGTGATTCTTCATGAAAAAGTATAAGGAAAACATATGTGACAGTTCATACCTAAACTGAAAATTATGGGAAGTATGAGTCAGTAAATAATAAGATTTTAAGCTGTATTGGTGCAAAATATCGGCTCTTATGTTGAAAGTCTCGATAACCTACAATAATGTTCTGAGAGTTGTCATTGTATTTTACTTCGTTATTAATATTTCACACAAATACTGTTTAAAACCTTGTTTTTCAAGGGCTCATGCATCCCTTGATATTCGGTTTAGGTAATAAGTGTCACATGTTTTAATTTTAATTTTTCATGAATCACCTCCCAAAGTTTGTCGGTCTAATTGCGAATCATTCTGTATATAAAGGAAGCCATTATGTAATAAACTGTCAGTCATGGTTAGTGTGTTAAGGCCCAAAGAAGTTTACCAGGTCCTGCAAATAGGGTAAAGAAGAGATTTCTTGAAACATTTTGACAAAGTGTTATAAGTTCAAGTGTGGAATAATATCGAACATTGGTGCTACACTTTCAATGCAAGTCTTGGTACTCGATTTGGTAAAGGCTTAGCATGCAATGATTGTGCTGTGAGATTTCTCCACCCAGTCAGTGAACTTCCATGTACAATAGAAGACCTGATGATAGCTAGTCTGACCAAAGATGAAGAAGAGGAACAAGGCAATGGAGTAATAGCCTATCAACTCACCAGACCTCACCTTGGAACCACAATCACCTGGAAGGAAACCTGTGGAGGAGACATCCACAACTTCATTTTTGAACAAGGAATTTTAGCTTTTCCATCAATGTGTAACATTTATTCGTGTGAAGAAGCTCATTCAGATTAATGTCCACGCCAATTTGCGAGTATTCATTTTTTGAAAATGGTTTGTATTCTGCAACTTAAGGTTTACCATATTCACATATCACTTACAAGGAAATGTATGAGTCATACATTAATTTGAAATGCTCTTATTTTCAGGGTTATATGTTAACAAATAATAAATCATATATTTCCAAATCTAGTTTAACTGACTCTATTAGTTAAAAAAATGTTTTGTTAATCAATGTAGACTGCACAAGCTAGAGAAAAAATGCAAGTGTGAGGTTGAGGATGAACATATTGTAGCAACATTTTTTGTAGAAGAACCATTTCAATTTTTCTGAGAATGTGACAAAGGTATACATAAGTTTGTTTGTGATCACAAAGAGTTTATTATACATTGTGTGTGTTTCATCAAAGTGTTATGTACATCGAGTTGCAAAATTATCAAAACTAAAGTTTAGTCCACAATCACTGTTTAATTAAAAACATAGAGAAATTTTTCAATATATACATTGTTCTTCAATATTTATTCTCAGTAGAGTATTGGATTGCATGCAATCAACATGGTTTTTCTACCCAGAAACCATAACATTATCGTCAAACAAGGCAAGTCTAATGCATCATATGCTATATGGTGTGACAGTTTGTTGTGTGAGTTTATGAAAACCTGTGATGGAGTGTTCCATATTAAAATTCTTTATTTTCTGCTGGTGGACGAAAAAAGTCATGAATTTATTCAATGTAGTGTTACTACAAATTGTCCTGTGTTCTACATGACTGCAACTATGCCACTTACCTGTAGCATTGAAGCCGTCCACTCACGCTATGTTGAAACACACCCAGATTTATTCGAAAGTGTAGTTTTACATTCAACCAAATGTAAAGCTGTTTGTATTCAAACTGACAGAATCAAACTGGGGTTTAAGAAACTTCTCCTCCTTGAAAGTAGACTTCAAGAAGAGGACCTAGACCCAATACTAAGAAAGTATATGAAAACTTTGTTTACCAAAGTTGCAAATAGCTTACAACTTTTGTTAAAATATTTGGTGTGTCTGTTTCTGAAACATCCTATACTTGTACAATATTGTTTAAATTTTGAAACAACCTGTGTTAGACATGATTTGGTATGATTGTTTGTGTAATACCCTATAATAGTGTTTTGTAACAACCTATACTTATGAGTGTAATGATTTTTGAAACATCCTATACTTGTGTTTGCTTTTTATAAAAGGTTTATATATTTTGAAACATTCTGTGTTAAAATTTTTGCTACATACATTATGAATCTACCTGTACTATATATATATATATATATATATATATATATATATATATATATATATATATATATGCAAGATTTGTCAATAAAAATGTTTTAAAAATAAATTGATTTGTACACTTATTGAGGAAATCCCTTCACAAACAGTGAAATACATTTGTATTCCTATTTGGCAGTCGAGAGTTTATTTAACGAACATTTGCATTGGTATTAAACATTTTTGATTAAATTATGTTTCATAATTGTAAAATTACTTTCAATTATTGCTGCCAGTGTTAATATAAGACTTTTGGTTTTTTGGGTGGGTTTTATGATTGATTGTGTGTGTGCTTGATGGAGCAGAGAAAAAATTGGTAACTAAGCATATAATGCCTTGAATTATTGCAAGAGCATTACTCTTGCCCTACTCTCTGCTCAGAATTAATTGCATGGTAATGGATGACTGTTTCAAGTTTATTGGAATCGGGTATATGTGAAGAATGTGGGATGTTTCTGAGGGTGGGATTTTAGTTGTGTCTAATTTGTAACTAGTTTGTAAGAATTTGGGTTATCAGATGTGTTTTATTATTGCTTGTGTACTAGATGGAGCAACGCAAAAAATTGGTAAGTAAGCCTATAATGCCTAGTATTATGGAAAGTGCACTCTATTCTCTGCTCTGAACAATGTGTGTTTGATATGGATGACTGGAAGCTGATTGGAATCGAATATATGTGAAGAATGTGGAATGATGTGGAATAGGGTGGGATTTTAGTTGTGTTTAGATTGTTAGAAGCTTGTAAGATATTGTGAGTGTTAAGAATTGTGAGCAGAGGGGGAGGGTGTATGTATAATTGCTTGTGTGCTTGATGGAGTAGAGGAAAAAATTGGGAACAAAGTGTATATTGCCCAGCATTTCGGGAAACTCACTACACTTACCCTACTCTCTGCTCTGAGCGATGTGTGTTTAATGATAAATGACTGAAAGCTGATTGGATTCGAGTAAATGTCAAGAATATGGAATGATTGAGAATGGCGTGGGATTTGAGTTGTGTTTAGTTTGTAAGTAGTTTGTAAGCTATTGTGTGCATTAAGAACTGTGCAGTGGAAGGGTGTATGATTGCTTGTGTGCTTTATGGAGCAAAGAAATATAAGGCGAAGCACCGCTATCCCTAGGACCAAGTGAGGGAGTGACAATATCACTGGTCACCACTCTCTGCTCTGAATGATGTGTGTTTGATGACGGATGACTGTAAGCTTATTGGAGTCGACTATATGTGCAGAATGTGGAATAATTGGAAATTGGGTGGGAGTTTAGTTGTGTTTAGTTTGTATTTTTCTTAAAAATTTTCTTTTTTCAAAATATGTTGTGTGGAAGTGAGTTGGCAGTGTGAATGTGGGAAGGGTATAAGATATGCTGCCATGTTTCATGGTATGGAAGAGACAATATCTCTACAACTTACACTTGAAAACTTAGTTTTGAATTGAGATGTTTGATAAACATACTTGGATGTGAATAAGGAATTTATGAGTATTGTGTGTGTACGTGAGGGAGGATTTGGCTTGTTTGTATGATGTTTTCAAAAATAAAAAATTATTCCTTAATTTTTTTTCGAATTCTTATATTTTTTAATTAAATTTATTTGTTTCTCATTTTATTGTTTACTTTGTATGTAAGTGTATTAACTGGCAGTATTTAGTTTTATGTTAGAGTGCAACATATTAATTCCCCTTGCCAAACTTGGTAAACCTTCCTAGACAAAATTGTTATTAAATTACTTTTGGATTTTTGAACATTTTTAATAATTTATATCACTTAAAAATACTTTCTTTTAAAAATGAGAAAGTCAATTAATATTACAACATTAACACGATATTTAAAGTTTTGTTTTAAACAAATTGTGTTAATGTATTAGTGTATAGTTCAACAAGTTGCTTAAAACTCAATCGAATTAAATGTGTTCTACCTGTTGTGAAGCATGAAGGCCACGCACTGCTCGTAAACGAAAGGCAGATCGAGTGGATTGCGTACCTTGCAACACAGTGTAATGGAGACTGCTAGTGGTTCTGTGACGTGGCCTGCTGTGCCGTGAGGAATTGTACATGTTAGGATAGGAGTGGGGGAGAGGGGATGTGGTGGCTATTGCTATTGGAGCATGCACAGAGGCGAAGGGGAACAGCGCAACGTTCTGCTCTGGCACAGGCAGGGCGCGGCAAGAGCTGGGAAATGGTGCTCATTGTGCGGTCACTTCCCCAACCACATCCTGCTTATGATTCTCACTGCCTCGGTAACTGACCCATACAGCAAGAGTTTCTATTAACACTTCCACTCTGCAGTGGTTCAGTGCGTAACGTGGTGTGGTATGGGACGTATTGGTGCATTACTCCTTGTAGATTTTTTCATAACTTAACTTTACCTCTTGTTTAGAAATTAATTTGCTATTCTGAATCTTTCGTAATAACACTTTAATTGCCTCATGTAAATTGGTTGTGTGATTTTTGGAAGTTAGTTCGGGTTTTGTGTTCATTGCATTTCTGCATTCTGTGCTTTTGTTTTGCTGTGGTAGCAAACACGTTTCTGCTTAGCCTTGCTTCAGGCCTTGAGCAATTTTGAAATTTGTTTTGTTTCGGGAGCATGATGTCGTAGCTCTGATATGGGATGATGGTGCTTGCACGGCTTCTCATTGGAGTTCGGGGAGGTAACCTAACATCACTTTTACCTGTATTTCCTATCAGATTTGTAGGTTGCCTTTGTTCTTAAATGTTATGTCTGCACTCGCGTCGGCTTCAGTGTGGAATCTGTCTAGTGTAGTTTTCTTGGTTGTTGGTGGGCTGGCCACCCATCGGATTTTCAGGACACTCGCTAGTTACTAGCTTGGCTAGTGGCAGTCAGGACCTTTGCTCGGTTTTGTGCAAGCACCAGAGTGGGTTTTGTGCTTTAATTTGTGCCTTTTGTTTTGAGTTGTGTTCGTAATAGCGTACCCAACACATTAGATTCCTCCTTTGGCACTTGGGTTACCCCAAATTTTGTGAGAGTTGTGGAATTTTCTTGATACCCTGTTTTGTTGTAGAGTCTGGTAACAACTCATTTTATTTTGTTCCGTTCAGTTTTTCGTCTAGTAGTCCTGGGTACTTGTACCTCCATTATTGAGCACTGTAGTGTGTGAGATTTTTCAAGCTACTTTGTGTTTTGAGCATTCAGTTGTAGTTGACATGTTTGTTTATTAATCGAATGTATATATTGAATGTGATTTCTAGTCTTGTTTAATTTCGGTCATTTGTCTTTTGTGCACATGTTTGTTCTGTGCATTTCGTTTCGATAATCTTTTTTAGTTGTGTCATCTGGTCTATGTTGAGACCGATGGTAGGACATTTAGGACAGGAGAGTTTGCCACCTTAAATGCATCACCTCTATTTCTTTGTATTTTGAACACTTTAAATCTGTTACTAAGAATCTTAAACAATACCAACATCAATTTTGATTTCGTCATTACTGATTTAAGCGATTTTAATATTGTTTTTTTTTTTTAACTTTTCCCATGTTACAAAACTTCTGCATTCAGTTTCAGCAATTAGTTTTTCTCTTTTCTAGTTTTGTCATTCACATGCACATAACCTTATAGAGTACTTGTCTCATTAATTTCTTGTACACGTAATCAGCTGGAGAGATGCTGTACTATTAAGTGATATATTTGTGTAATTCTGTAGGATTTTAGATTTTAATAATTTCCTGAAAGTATTAAAGAATCTCTTAGAGAAATTCTAAGTTTGAAACTGTTTCAAAAAACGAGTCCAACAAAATCGTAATTTTTGCTAACAATGTCTATGTTTAGTGGTTAATTAAATCATATGTAATTCATTTTGTATGCCCGTTGGTGCTCTGTTAAATTCTTCTTGTTTTGGCAAACAAACTGTCAAGCAGTGTATATTTTCTTATTCAGTAACATTATTTCACAGTCACCAACCAATTTGTCACTATCATTAAAAGTTAATTTTGTGTAAGTATAAATTTTAGAAATGCTGCATAATGACAGAGGAATAATTGTTTATTGTGTTGTGTGTAATAAGCCATTATAACTAAGTTTTAAATTTTACTAATTTTAAGTGTAATAAAATGTCACATACTAGAGAAAAATGCATAATGTCATATATAGATTGTGCGACTTCCTGAATCAATTCTTAGCCATGATGATTTCCAGATGCCCCATTTCCTTTCTTCACAACTTGATAATCATGTAAGATATCTTGATTTTTATTCTCGTCACTTTTGATTCCCACTATTATGGGGTAATATTATCTGTTGACCACGAAATATAAGTTTAAGTGGTTGCTTATTTTTCCCATCTATGTTTCTTCCAGTTTCTTTTTGTGGGAAATACTTATTTTGTGTATTAACTGCTCTCGCAGCGGTCACCGGCTACCACCTTAGACATGGAGCTTTGAGTGCTTCGATTTGGCAGTTCTCAATGAGGTGTGGCATCAACTTTCTGATGTAATTTTTGGCCATCCTAGCATCGTCCTGGCTGCGGACGAAGCCTGTATTCTTCAAACAACCATTCATATTAATGTACTAAGCATGGAAAATTTTACTAACACCTAGACCTCGACATTAAAACATCGTTCTATGGACTCTGCTTTCCTATGCAACCTATTTGTTACAAACTCTGTTAAATTCACATGAATTGTTCATATTCTTTGGTCACGCCAAGAAAGTTTCAAGATGTAATTTGAATTTTTTTTTTTTGTATAACAACTACACAACCTTTGCTCGGCAACATGGCCGCATGTAACATTTGTTTTGTTGTTAAATGGGAAAATAACTTTTTTTTTTGCAATATTTTCTCGGAATCCCGATAGTAAAGAGAATCTGATATAAAACTCAACATCCATATTATAGAAGTGTTAAATTATATGTATTTGCGATCTTCTTACCTACTGATATTAAATGAAAGATATTACGAATATCAGATATGTGAAAACCTTATTAACAGCTCAAAAGTAAAAAGATAATTTTAATAAATAATGTCCTTCCGAAGTAAAGTTTCCATTATTTTTTAAAAATGATAATTCATAACCCAAGTTTATAAAAATAGTGAAAAATAATATCACAATTTACAAAGTTTCTTATGTGAGAAATATGTTATACGTTTTATAATTGAACATGTTATTTTGTTAAATTGTTTTGCTGTGCTGAATATTTGTTCTCCCCTTTCTTATGCGTGAACTAACCCTAGTACATGCACCTTCATCGCAACTAGATACATGTGTTTTGTTCATAAGTGCCCCCAACCTATATTAAAAGTAGGGTGAGACAATACCTAAGACAAAGTGTGTAAAATCGAAAGTCCTGCAGAGATAACAAGGATTATCAAGATTGTCTCCAATATTGCACCAGTGTTTTAATGAACCAATATTATTTTTGTTCATATGATCACGAAGTCTAAACCAAACACGTGACGAAAGTAGTGTTATCGGGTTTGGATGATAAGCACTATATTAAAGCAGATGGAGTATTAACCTTACCTTGGGGTACAACAAAATCCTTGCCTAATTTTTTTCCGCAACACTACACTTATTACCACATTAAATAAAACCCTGGAACACCGCCAATAATGACCCTCTGCCACAACCTGAACCATAATCACTACCACACCCTGAATAAGCACCACAAAGAGCACCACAATCAGCACCACATCCTAAGGCAGCACAACAAACAGCACCACATTCAGAGGCAGCACCACAAATAGAACCACAGCTGTCTGCAATATCTACAGCATCTGCTTCATAAACATAGACATCTCCCTCTTCACTCGAGATGATATTCCTATCTGGAACAAGCTTCTGTTTGCCTAACTGCAAGGCATGTTAACAGCTACCTGTTAATAACTATCTCTCTTCAGAAATACATGGTATGTTCCCATCACCATTCAACCAAGATATTCTCTACATAACCCGTTGTGGTTCTCTTCACAGTGTGAGATCGCATAATGCTATGATGAGTTTTTAGTCATAGAAAATACAGTGCTTTGTGTGTTAAAGGTCATTGTTGGTGCATGATTGGTAATTTTTATGCGGATGTGACGTATGTCCGAACTTACAGACGCCCAACAGTATGACGTAAATTATATATATGTCTAGTTAATTTTAAAATAGAGTTGTCCACCACAATGCTCAGACATTTTTTTATAATATTATATGTTTTAATTATAATTATATGTGTGAAGATTTTTTTTTAACTTACGTTTAACTGAAGTGAAAGATCGTTATTGTATACTATATAAAGAAAATTTTTTTTACTAAATGTGTAAGAATGTTTTAAATTGATTGTATGAAGTGCTTGTAAATATTTGTTCATGTTTTTTTAATGATGTGTCTGATTTGTAATATGATAAATTATTTCAGAAGAGATTTTACAAAATGTGTAAGAAAGTTGGTATGAAGTTTTTGTAAGAAACATATTTGTTATAAGTATTTTGGAAAATATTGCTAACGAAATTTCTTACAAATAACTCGGTTTTTTTAATATAAAATAATTTTAAGAAAAGTCTTTATAAATGTGCAAGAATGTTGCAAGATGTTTGTAAATGTCTTTTTGTAAGTAATTGTTTATGTATGACTTAGTAATTTTTTTAAATAAAATTAATTCAATGTTTAAACAAGTAATGTATCTTGTTATTTGTTTAATTCCTTATGTCATTTTAATATATTCTTTTTACATTATTTAACTTTGTATGAATGTGGACGATAAAGTATTTGTGAATGATGAAGTGTCTGGTTATTTGTTTTTTACATGACACAAACATGATTTGGACGATTTGAAAACCCAGGACAATGGAAGAACACTGAGATTAAAAGACAGTGGCTATAACATTACATTTATATGTTTAATAGTAAAGAATACATTAATGAAAAAATGTGTGAGCTTGACAGAAGCATTGGCAGGCGAGGCTGCGAAGTTTTTCAAACACCCTTGGAACACAAAGACGTGGAGGTTATTGACCCAGGCACAAGCTTCCCAGTTTGCACAGACAAAGGAACGGCTTGGGGTGGCCTGAGGGAGGAATAGGGGCGGGGGATTGCTAGCTGGACCTTCTACGCACACACACTAGCGAAGCCATCTTAGTTTTATGACAAGGATCGCCCTGTATGCATGGATACCCACTGACTAAGGTCAGGACCTTAGTAGCATACAATACAGTTCACAATCATATTATAAATATTTTTTTATAAAACATGGATTATCGGAAAATGTGTGTGAACTACGTCTGGATAAAGCGTGGCAGTTTTTCGTACACCCTGCGGGACCCTGTAAGCTTGCTGCATTAGGCTTTCGACGAAAGTTGTGTTAACACATAATTTACTTTAAATACATTTATCATGCTAGGGAAACTTATTTGGACCGATAAACTATGTTTGTCGGTCATTCATGTATATATCCAGCGAAGTGCGAGTGTGTATTAATAATTTAATTCTTGTAATTGGGTAAGTTCTTAGTTTTGTGTGCGATTCTGTGGTAAATCTTTGTATGTGTTTAAAATGTTCAGAATATATTTACAAAATTCTATGCGATAGCAAAATAACTTTGTACATAGCTAAAACATTACGTGGTTGAGTCAATGAGGGATGTATGCTTAAACTGCTCATTTATAACCCATAGAGAGATAGGGTATTTATATAAAGTTGTGCATTTTTAGTATGTCTCCTTTGTCAATTACGTTGTTGTAGATATAATTCATGATGCATATGACTAGTGTGCAAAATATTTTGTTGTTTTTTGTAGAACTTAGTGTATTCAATCAGTTTGTTCCTTGATTCTTTCATTTGTAAGTTTGCGTATTCTGAACGTGTGGTTTAATTCAAGTTGTTTGGTTCCATGTTGGACATTTCATTAGGATATTAATATATCTCTTTTCCGATTCTTTATGACACCAGGATTCCTGGGGCGGTAAGAGAGTCTAATTTTGATGTGAAAATAGGCTCAGTTGGCTGCAATACATCTGGGTTTTCGATAATTCGTTTTACGTTCTCTTTGCTATTACTAAGTATTTGATTTGATAAATAATTTTATTCTGGTGTTTGAGATATATTATTTTGATAGGGAAATAGGTTTTAGGAATTATTCATATTTCGTTTCTGTGTGGTTATGCTGTAGATTTATCCTGTTGTTTGGCATAAATTATATTGGTATAGAACAGGATGGGTTAGTAAACTCATTCTTTATTATTAAACATGCGGTTCCTTCTACAAGATTCAATCATGTTCACGTCTCTTGCGTTTAATTAACAAAATATATGCTATTCGATAGTGATTATTTCCTCCTTATTTTTTAAACATTCAAAACCTTTGTGTGGTTCATTCATCACAACTAGTTTGCTTCGCAATCGGAGTAAGTTGTTTTATTTGATTTGTGATAATTTATTTGTGACATGTTCTATAAAATGTTATTTTTGTTATGTTTGGTACTTGCTTACTTTTAAACATTAATTTATTACGATAATTCTCAAATTATGCATTTCCGCCATTTCGAATTATACAGTCGACATTCAGATATCACTGTACGTGTCTTATCCCTCAGTCAATACACTAAGTATATTTAAGAATAGTCGTTCGTTACCTGACTTTTATTATTTTGCAATTCAATATGTCGTCTTTCATTATGTATTTCCTATTAACTTCATTTCGCATAAATACTATTCTTTGTTATTTAAAAACATTCGTTTCGAATTACGCCTTCCCAAACTCCACCATAACCTGTCTATCACACGTCGGCTGAAGTGGGCGTATCTTAGGCCTCAGTCGCTTGCCAGATGGTAAACGAACTCCTGTGCCCCGCTCTCCCCCTCCTCAATACTATAATTAAATATTACACATTACATATATACCCCTTCCCCAACACATCACACCTCAGTCGCCCTCCAGACGTCCAAGACTGAACGTAGATGGTGCCGCTCTCCAAAAATAAAAATAATAGAGGACTCTTATTACACATACCAAATATATACAATCACACAAAAATCATAAAAGAAATTTGATCACAGAAATTTTATCGGATTAACACTATATTAATACAATTAATCCAGTCAATTCAATATTATCAATTACAGATAAATTACCAGATTAATCCCCTAATTAATCCTATCAATAAGGAGTGGCCTAGAACTCCATCATCCCTACTACCACAGTCCCTGTAATGGTTAAGTACGCGTTTTACTTATATGGCTCAGATTATTAGCGCTGAGTAACCAAGTTGTTCACAGCTGAACTATAAACCTATCAAACAACAGTATTCGATTCAACCTACATAACATGAGATCCAGTGCACAATAAGGAAAGTTCCTAACATTTTGAGAGAGACCATTCTTTAACAAGGCTATATTTTGGTGTCTCGTCAACAGCGGTAGTCAATATTAGCAAACGTGTATACGTTATTTTTTGTTCCAACGTATTACTAAGGTTACCTGCTTTTTTTTTCTGCGAAAATAATCCGAGACTAGCTGTTCTGCCCAATTCTTCAATTCAGAATGAATTCTGTTATTGTATGATTTAAAACGTCACACTTATTATTTGTCTGCGAGAAAATCATAGCCGTTCAGTGTTGGAGTTAATTAAGTGTAATTGTACCGGTGAGGTAGAAGATGTCCTCTTTCATAAACGGACGGGCAACAACACAAGGGAATTTGCATTTGTGGACGTAGGGGGTTGAAGTATGTACAGCCTGAGTATCAATGTTTTTGCAAAAAAAAACAGGGGGTCCTGCATATAACACAGCGTTTAAATCATGCTTGCACTAAATTTATATTATTAGCAGTAGCTGAAATTTTCATTAAATCTGCACCTGGTTTATCGTGGTATTTTTCTTTTGTGTATAACTGTATGAAATTATTTTAGTATTTTTAACCAACCATATACAACTAGTTTCCAAGCTGAAGTACCTTATTTTTCGATGATGAGAATATTTGTCAGCTCGTTATTTTGATTCACGAAATGTTTCATGATCTGGAGGAGAAAGGGGACATCGTCAATGGAGTCAATTCCCCGTCTTGACGTTCAGTATCGAAACTTCTCTTTCCCTTACTTGAATGTTCGATTCTGTTGGGGAGCACATGGAGCTGCTCCAAGTAGATGTTCTCTTCGCTACGCGAAGCAGCAGATGCAGCAGTCTCAGAGGGCTTGTCCATCATCAACAGAGCAGCTAACGTGAAAGTTAAAGTAAATGTTGATGTTTGTTTGATGGTAGGTAGATAGAAATTGAGAGAGAACGACCAACAAGACAAAAAAGTTCATTTTAGCAACTAAAGTGAATGACTTCTTCAGATAAGAAATTACCGATTAAATATATTAACTACGTAACGTAAACATACACCCACACTACACGATATATGATAGAGCATTCTGATACATCCAAGATATCTGCAACTCTGTTTGTAAATAAATTTTAAAAAATTTAATAATTTACATTAATTACGGGTACAACAAGAAATAGTTTTCACGCTGTACTAACGTCCCAGAAGATATTATTATCCAAGGCTTCTGGCATACAAGTAGATGAATAAAGAGCGAGCGGGACCACCCCACATTTTCATCTAAAAATCAAGCAATTTAGGCCAAAATCAAGGTCTTTGTCCCAAATTAATGGTTTGAAATTTCAGAACATTCGCTTTTAAAAAAAAAACACATTTACCCCCAAATCAAGCAAATTTACCACTTTTTTTTTCTTCAAAAATATTGTGCAGGCTTGTCTCACTGTTATAAACATTAAATTTTTAGCTTAAAATCAAGCAAATTTCTTGCTTTTCAAGCAAAATTTTCACGTTTTCTAGAAATAGCAATTTCGCAAGTGAGCTATCTAAATCAAGCAAATTTAATACAAAGACAAGCAAGCAACATAAGCAAAAATCGGATGAAAATATAAAACAATACAATCGATAGAATTTATAAATTTTATTCAAAAAAGTCAAACACCAATCAGACTTTTTAAAGTCTGACAATAAAGAAAAATCTTAAGCATAGCCTTTACAGATTCCATGCTCCCAACCACCACATCTATCCAAATCACAACATCGTCTTTAAAATTAGAAAATTTATGTGATCTTAGATCATTTTTATCTGTTTTTAAAATTGTTTTGAAATGATCAATGTCCAATTCTTTATCAATGGGAGTTGCTGATTTTATAATTTCATACCCAATATCCCAACGTTGAAAAAGTTCTATAATTTGATCAATTTATGATATTGAAAAATTTATATAAGTGAGAAAATTTTAAGTAGAAAAATTATTTTCTATTTGATTAAAAATTCGTAAAACTTTTAAATGCAACCACTCAACTATGAGTCTAAAATATTTGTATTAAAATATCGAAACTATTTCTTGTTTCTGTAAAATCGTTTACGTCCTCCATTTAATAAAATTAAAAGTTTATAGATCTTCAGTATTCCTTTCTTTCATGTAATAATATGTTAGAATTATTTCACTAACTAGAGCAACATTACAAATTGTACCAACTCAAACAGCTTCATTAAAATCAGCACTATTTTATATTGGTTTTTTCTTCAACTACTGTTGTTTTTTAATAATTGACAATCAATGACATATAATGGTCTTTGCCCCCAAAATGAATAACTATTTATATCACCGTGCATGTTTACAGTTGGTTTATAATAAAGTTCATTATTTCGAAATTCAGTAACCCGTTTTGTTCTCGAGTGTCTAAAATCGTTATAATCAAGATACAGATTTTTGCAATGGCGAGTTTCCATACCTATATTCAAGTTTTCTTTTTTGAAAAATTTCATTTCTTCCATTTTTAACATAAATATTACTCACACTAGAGTGATCAAACATAGGCGCATGTACGCTCTGATAAGCATGATATTTTTATTAGTTTGAAAGCCTATAATTACAAAATGGGGCATGTCAAACTGTAAATTACTAAACTGATCTTTTATATGAAAGTTAAAGATAGTTGTTCGAGTAGGAACTTATTTTCATAAAAATTGCTAATAATCAAAGCTAATTTGACGTTTAGGTTCTTTGTATATTTTTCTTTAACAGCAATGGCTTCCTTTTCTTCATATTCAACAACAGGCTACGTCATTTATAATTTTTTAATAACAATTTTGCGTGGATCGGCAAAATCTCTATAAGTGTGCCATATGCATTTTTTTTATAAACATATAAACATTTGTTGTCAGATGAATTGCGAATGAAAGTATTTTCATTGCCACCTTTCCAATAAATTTCATTGTAATCATGAATAAAACCAAACAAATACCTTAGTGGATACATTACTTCATTTTTTCTATCATTATGTACAGATTTTACTCAATATAGATTATCAACATAACACATCTCCATATAATTTTATTTACTTGGCGATCTTAACAATGCAGTCATCATTGTTGAAGGTATTCCCGGATTATTAACAGCGTCAATAATCTGCCAATATTTTAAAATTTCTACTCTAGATAATTGAAAAGGAAAAAAGTTACAACAAACATCAATGTTATCTAATTTTTCATAATTTGCATCATCTTCTTTCCTATATCTCTTTCTAATCTATACTGCTCGAAAACATAAGCATAGTTTGGAAAAGAAAAGCCATCTCCCATAGGAATATCAAACTCAATTGTGTTATTGTAAATATTCAAATTTCCCCTAGTCTGTTTAGTTGGAGGAAAAGTTTTGTCTTTCAAAGCTCTCAATACTTTTATAACTCATTTATAAGTAGAAAAAAATTATATATAAATGAAAGAATCAAAGGATATTTCTCCAGTGAAATCGCTCATTGAAAAATATGAAATGTACAAAAATCAACATGAAGTGGAATATGAAATAAATAAGAAAAAGAGCTGATATTGATTTGTGAATTAATAAACATTGGCAAAAAAGTAGAAAAAGTAAGCAAAGAAAATAAAAATTTAATAAACACATAAGTCCCTGTTGCGTTAAAAAATCTAGATAATCCACCAACTCCAGAAGAAATATCCTTTGAAAGAAAATTATTTTCAGAACAAGAATCTCCTAATTTTGAAGAGCAAATGGGAATTGTACCATTGAAAAAATTACTACCTGTAGCAGGTGTTTCTACTATAAATCTCGGAAAATATGTTTGTAAAAATATGAATGTTATTAATGAAAAATTTGGTTTATGTGGAGATGGGTAAGGTTTTAAAATTGGTGTTGCAAAATTAAAAAATAGATGACGATTTTCAATTTGTCAACGATAAAAAATTCGAATTAATAATAGGTCTCACTAATTTGTTAACAAAAAGCAAAAAATGTGAGCTTTTAGATTATTCCACTGGTGAAGATAAATTCACTAATCAGGATTATATAAATTATGCAGAAATTGTTTTATTAACAAATGCAACATAAAAAAATTATGATCCAACTATGAATGTAGCTTCGAATATCGGTTGGAAGTATAATGAAATAATTAAATTAATGTATCACGAATATATTAAAAAATTCTCTTAAATCTGATAGAGGTATGAAAAATACAATAGTTTGCCAAAAGAACATATTTGGATGGATGAAGTAAGAAAATTAATCAATAGATGGTTAATTATTATTGGCAAATAAAATGCCAGAAATTACAATTATTACAATGAAAACACAAGTATAATGAAAACGTTACACAATAAAGTTTCTGATTTCGTTGTTAATAATCCGAAAGGAATTCCATATCTAATACAAGTTTTCAATGTAATTCCACAAACACATTTTGGAATTTTGGACACCATGGAAAAGGCATTATAAACTGACCATCAAACAATTAAAATTTGTCCGAATTGCATTTGATTGATTATGATTATTTGCGGTCCATTTACAAAATTAAATGAAAGTTCAGAAAGAGGAGACTCAGGAATAAATAAATTAGATGAAGCTTGTAAATATCACGATATTCCATATAGAGAGCATAGAGATTTGGAATGCAGGCATGAAGCTGATAGAATTTAAAAGAAAGAAACAAAAGAAACTATGTTAAAAAAAGGTATACCAATTGGTGTAAGAATTGCTTCTACTGCTGCTGTTACCTCAACTATGTTCACAAGAAGAAAATTTTGTTGGGGAATTAAAATGCTTTATTGAATATGCATATTTTTTGCTTATATAAATGAAGATAAAAACTTAACTTTCGATATACCCTTTGATCAATTAAGAGATTTGGGTATAGATACATTTTTAACAAAAGATCAACTTGAGCGAAAAAATAAAAACATTAAAAGAAGGGAAAGGTTCCTTGCTGACCTTGTCATTGCCAATACTTAAAAAATATTAAAAGAAAAATCTGGACGTGGTTTACATCATGGAGGAATTATTCCCCTCATATTTGTTGCTTTAACTGGCCTTGGTGCTTTAGCAGGAGTACCTACTTCAGTTTACAATTCCGTTGAACAAATTAGCAAAAATTAAAAAGAAATAGAAAAACAAAAAAGGCATAATTTAGTAATGGAAAATAAAGTTGGAAGTGGTGTAGTTGCAAAAAAAAAGAGGATGACCAAAAAAATGCGAATATATACCCACTATCTAATTTCGATATTGAAAAATATGTAAAAAAAATTAATATTAAAATTTTTTAGCAATGTCAGTATGATTGACGAACTACCAAATAGAATGCTCAAAAATGATTGTGCTGTGGTAAATTTAGATATTTCAACAAATCCTGGTACTCATTGTATTTGCTATTTTAAAGAAAATAATTATATTTATTATTTTGGCACACTTGGAGTAAATATTCCTAATAATTAAATTTAATATTTCAATAACAATAATACTTGATGATCGAGTTCAGAATTTTGATTCAATTATTTGTGGTCATCTGTGTTAAAGTATTTTATATATTTTTCTCGAGAGAATTTAAGAATAATGATATAATTTCTATGTTATTAAATTTATATATATATATATATATATATATATATATATATATATATATATATATATATATAGGGATACCATTAAGAAGATCTTCTAATACAATTTTTGACACTAGTGCTTATGCATTAAAATCATATGTAAATTCACAATGCAATTCCAGTGTTTCTTCTTTACAAAGTGAACTATCCAACTGTTTTGATTATACAAAATCGTATATTTCTTTTCTGGGACGAAGAATTGTTAATATAGGTGAACCTACAAATAACAAAGATGCGGTAAATGAAAGATATTTCTATACATATATAGCAGATTATGCATTAAAAATGATGTAGATTCAAATATATAAAACTATTGTTTCTGATTATGCTCTAAAAGAAGAAATAAATTTACAATTCAATAACACTATTGCTGTTTATATAAAACGAATAAATAATGCGAAGCAGACATTAAAAAAGGAAGCAGATTCGAAATACAAAATTAATGTTTCTGACTATGCATTAAAAAATGATGTATAATCAAAATACAACACTAGTGTTACTGATTTAAAATCATTGTAGAATCGAAAGACAATATCATTGTTCCTGCTTTACGAGATAAAATATGTAAAATTTTTGTTTACACAAGAGAATCGTTGAATTAATAATATGGCTGATCCAGTTTGGTGGTAAAGATGCGGCCAATAAAAGATATTTCGATTATAAATTACAAAATTTGAGCAAATCGTTTTGTAATTATTGTGATAAACATTTTGATTTGCAAATTAAAAAAAAAAATAAAAAAGCTATTGATCAAGAAGCAGATGTTAAATTACTAAATTTATAACAATAAGTTATGGATTATTGGGAAGTAATTGTAAAGGAAAAAGTTAAGGTAGAAGTTGAAAAAAAGCACTGTAGAAAATTCTCATCTATTTTATTTGCATGTAAGGTGGGATTAATCTAATAATATTTTCCACTTAGATAATAATCAAAATTTCTTTACTTTCTTATGGATTACAATGCTTATAAAATGTTTTTACTGTTAATGTTAATTTATCCAAAAAAAAAATGTATGACTGTTATTAATGGAATTTAAAAAAAAGATCAAAGCAGGTCTTTTAATGTTAACAAAGCTGATCATTTATCTTTTAAAATAAAAATAAAATAAAAAATATCTGTATATTCTGGTGGCATAGTGGCATCAATAGGAATATTCGTGAAATATAAAGATTAACTATACACATATATATTTACACACTATTAAATAGTGCATACTTGGTGTTCGAGGTGAAAGAATGTCACTAATAATAGTTATGTAAAAATTTAAAAAAAATATTGACGATTTGTTCAGAAAATTGTATGTTCAAAATGCGGTTCGAGTAAGTCAACAGTAAAAAAAAAGTCTGCCCAATATAAGAGAAGGCATAATTAATAAATTATATAAACCTGTATGAAAAAATTTTCCAAGAAGAAAAGTAATATCATATGAAATAAATTATTTATGGCAAACTCATCTTGTAGAGATGGATACTGGCAATTTAAACATTGGCAATTGTTTAAATTGCCAATTTAAACAATTATTTATGTTTTTTTTTTTTCAAAATACACACTTGCAATACCAATTAAAGATAAAACAGCAAAAATTTAGCAATTGCTTTAGAATCTATATTAATTAAAAGGAAACCAAATAAATTTACAAAGCACCAATGGCTTAGGATTTTATAATAAAATATTTAGTGAAATTATGCAAAAATGTAAAATCAATCAATATTCTAAATTCAGTGAATTAAAAGCCAGTTGTGTGGAAAGATTTAATCGAACAATGAACAATCAAATGTGGAAGTAACTTGCTTTTAATGGCAATTACAAGAGGGTAATTTTATTAGAATATTTAGTGAAAGAATATAACAAAACAAATCATTGTACCATTGGCATAAAACCAATTGAAGTTAATTTAAAAAAAAATTGTAATTAAAGACCACAAGATTTTGTAAATGTGATTACTAAACCAAAATACAAAGTTGGAGATATTGTCCGACTGATCAAGAGTAAACGAATCTTTGAAAAGGGTTATAGAGATAATTGGACCGACAGAATTATTTACCATTTTTGAAGTTTAAAATTTTGATGTACCAAATTGCAAACTGAAAGATTTCAAAGGAGATGAAATGAAAGGCAGTTTTTATGAATACAAAATAATGAAATCTGACTATCAAAATGAATATTTGGTTGAAAAAGTCTAAAAAACAAGGGTGATAAAATGTATGTTTAGTGGTTAGGTTTTGATATCTCTCATAATTCTTGGATTAATAAAACAGATGTTTTGTAAATTGCTTAACCACTATGATCGTGTAGTTGGGACCAAGCACTAAGTGTCGGTGTTTTACCGATACCTGATTCTGATAAAAATGCTTTATATTTTATTTAAAGTTATCTTCTTACTCCATTTGACAAAAATTATTTATATTATTAATCAATTTTTGGTGAGTATAATTATTTCCAACAATATAAAAATGGTTATGAAAACACACAATGTGAGTATTCAATGTTTCTTTCATTCTTTGGTATAAATTTATATAATTTGGAATATATTCAAATCTAAATAATTCTTCACAATTTGGGTGTACAATTATAATTTTATGTATACTTGTTTAAAGATATTTTTCCACCATTTTATTTGTATGCTATAATTGTTTTTATTTTGTCTTTTAATTTAATTACGTAATGTAATTTATATTCTTCATATTTACAAATTGATGGTAAAACTTCTTTTGTAACTCATTTTTTTAAATTTTTCAGCTCCTTTTTAGATGTGAAAACTAAAGGATATAAATTGTTGTTTTTTCATTACAAACTGACCCGTCTTTCAAAGACGGGTTCAGACTTTCTAATTTACAATTATCTTCGTCTGAAATATTATTATAAGCTTTGTGTATTTGTCGATATTCTAATATTTGAGCAACATCTTTAGCTTTAAACCAAGGATTATTATCATCATGTAATAAAATGTTCATGTTTTTATTTTAAAAAATTTAATTTTTTAATTCAAATAATGTAGCCAATTCTATATTTTTCTCTATTTGTTTATGTCTATAATTGAGTCCATTTTTTATATGCGAGATTATGCACAAGCAAAATTGGTGAATTTTAATAAGTGTTTTATATGTATACTTTTCTATAAATAAAATGAAAAACTAAAGAATATAATTTTTAAAAATATAGACGAAATTCTGTGATAAAAAATTTATTTCATTATATTCCAGACCTGGTGTTTTGCTGGGTCTACTAATTGCATCTAATTTAACTTTATCTTCCACTTATACATGTTTTCTTATAGCATCATCAGTATCTTTGCTCTCTAATAAAACACATCTTAAAAATAAAAATAAAATATTTAATTTTAATTCTATAATTCCTTTATTTTATTTTTATTGAAATCTGTAGTAATAAATCCATAATCTTTGCTCCAACATTTTGCACAAATTTCTTTAAATTTTTAATAAGGCATGGCTCCACCAACATCATTATAAACATGTTTAAAGTTAGTCATCTTGTTTAAACATACACAAAAAATTCATCTTATCTCTTATCAATTGTTTGGGAACTCTCGAATATGTTGGTGCAAGATAAAATACATCAATACTTTAATGCCGATCTCTAGTAAGTACTCACGGACTACATTTTGTTCATCTAAAATTACATCATCTAAAATAACTAAAGAATGGTTTTCACAATGGTCTAGTTGAACTATATCATCGGTATAATTTTTTTAAAATAATCCAACTTTTCATTCAACTTGTTACATTCCACTTCAAAGTTATTTTGTATTTAAATATATTTTGGTTGATTCAAACTTTTTGAACAAACATACAATTAATTAAAATTTTGCCATCTTGTCTTGTAAATAAAATTTATCATCAAATTAGTCTTGCCAGAGTTGCTCGGGCCTACGATAATACCTCTTATATTATTAGGCAAAAGTTCGCCATTTTGCTTATTCTTAGAAGATTTTCAGAAATAAAACACAAATAACCCAATCAACTTTGCACAGCTTAGGCTGCTGTGGCTGCTTCTTTCTTTAATTAGATATTTTTTGTATCGAATGGATAATAAAGTTTTCAATTTAACAAACAGTAGTTGTAAACTTTAAAAAAACCTTCACTACAATATAATTCATTCAGATAAATCGATAGCATTAGTAAGTTTTCATAGAGAATTTTTTACACCAAATATAGAGAATAATACTATAAAAGCAATTTAAAAAATGAGTGCTATTGTTGAGAAAAATGTAGTTAAAACTATCCCGAGGGGCCAATACGATGTTGAATCTTTAAAGGAAACTTTAAATTCAATCGATCCATTAAAATAATTAACATTGAATTGACAATAAAAAATGTAAAAATAGGATATCTATCTAATATAAGATTGATATTAAATTTGATGATCACTTTTCTGATATGCTTGGATTTGAAAGAAATATTACTTTTGAAAAAGATAAAATTGTTACAGGTACTAAATTGATTAATTTTAATCCACATAAAACAATCAATATTCATTGTAACTTGGCATATGTCATGTTCATATAATATGATGAATCTAATAATTTGGAAACTGATATAATTGCTAGTTTTCAACCAAAAATTATGTTTGATTTTCGAGATTTCATTAGCTATTAGCACCCATACCCAACTTTCTATACAATAAATAATGAATGTTTTAATTATATTGTCTTAGAAATTAGAGACAGGAATGGTAAACTGATTTATTTTGAGGGTGCTGATATCGACATTGTTTTGGAGATTATAGGAGTTTAAAATATAAAACTTTTTTTTCAGAAACAGGTGTGCTGAATAATTTTTGTATAGCACCAAGTGTCAGTGAATCACTGACACCAAATTCATTAATATGATTTTAAATATTTTTCTTACTCATCACACCTCTCATTAATAAAATTATGAAGATTTGACTAGCAACAAAATGGTGCTAGTGGGAAATAAATAAATTATACATTTTTTTGTCCATATGGCAGTGTGTCAATTTAATTTTCTTGTATAATTCTCTTGTTATCACAATGACTTAATGCGATTTTATTAACTTATACTGTATATATTTTGTGTTTCTCACTCCTTATCATATTCATTGTTCTATATGGACTTTTCTCATCAAACAAACAATTATTATAGTCTTCGAATGTTATTCTCTTATTAACAACACATTTTTTCATGCCTTTAGATTTTTTGATTTCTTTATTGCCAACTCTATATTCATACATGGTTGCTCATAAACCAACAAATTCTTTCATTATTTTCCCATTACAGATGTCTTCATCTTACTTATAACTTTCTTATTTATTTGTCGCATGTAATAGATATTGTCGTCTGGATAATCATTTTTATCAAATTTATCTAACACCGAATTCATTTCTTCATAAAAATCATCTGTTTTAATGGTATAAATGTATGAATTGGTATCTTGATGACACAACTCAATTTTATCACCATAATTTGGTTTCATGACTTTGTAATGGAAATCATATATAAATAATCTTGATACATCTAAAATGGACATACCCAAATAAATAGGCTTATTGAATTGTACAGTTGTTTTATTCATATGTAGAGCCGCAAGATTCTCATTAAATATAGCACTTATTTGAAATTTGGTTTTGCTACTAATTTTCACATTTTTCAGCATCTCATGCTAGATTTATATCTACTATGTTTCTTATATTTTCCATAGTTTTGGAAAACACAGAGTTGCTCATAAGCTCATAAAAATTGTTTTCGAAATAATTTTTAGCATTAGTTCTCATTGTATTCAAATCAATATATTTATTTTGCCAATCAGACTGATCAAACATTAATAGTCTATATTTGTGAGTTTTAATCCATTATTTAGACACTGTTTCAAGTTCTGATAGTGAATTACATACTTTTGTTTGTTATGTGAAGTTGTTAATAATTAAGATTGATTTGTCTTTGGAACTACCTTATTTACTGGGCAAAATGGAAGATCTTTATGTAAATTATGTAGTTCTTATGCATACTCTAAATCAACTTCATATATATATATATATATATATATATATATATATATATATATATATATATATATATATATATATATATATATATATATATAACCATGTTGTGAATTATCTTTAAAATTTAATATGTTTTTAACTCCAGTAATCTTAATCATATAATGTATAGTAAACCCAATCGAAACTTCCATATGTTAAATATTGAGACATTGCCCAACCATATAAATTATTTGAATCAGGATATCCTAAATAATTTGATTCTTGATTAGAGTTAAACTTATCTAAATTTTTGGTATTAGTTTTAACATATCGCTTACAACATTGTGATATTACACCCCTAATTCTTTTTCAATCATTAAAATCATATCATAGTTATGTAATAAATCTATTGGTTGTTTAGTCATTTCTAACATTGATTTCCACAATAAACCTGGTGCTGCAAAATACCATGCTGGATCTAAATCATATAAATTTGTAATTGTGTTTCTAAAATTTTCGAAAATATATATCCTAACAATAATTAATCATGGTATTCACCAAGCTTTTTTATATTAAATTGATTACACACACGTTTTGCATGTTCATAATCATCATCAGCTATCTCAGATTCGTTTAATTTGTTATAACATTTACTCTTTGGTGGAAGTTCAGTTTCACCAAATTTCTTTCAACTATCCATAAATTCATATGGGTAAACACCTTTTTTAACAACTAAATCAAATTGATCTTCTGGAAAATGTTTTTGTGTGTGTTACATTTGATCTTTACTTAAATTAGATGATAATTCATCTAAATGTCTTGCCATAAATTTAAAAGTGTCAATAAATTTAATTTTTAATTTTTCTGTGTTTTTCCCAAAATTTATGAACCTGTTCTTCATTATTTGCTATTAAATCTATATTTTGTTCATCATATCCTAACACTTTAATAATTAAATGAGCATCATATCAAGTTAAATTATGGAAATAAATTGATGCAAAATTTTGTAATTTTAATTTAAGGTTATAATCATTACATAGAGACTTAATGAGTTTTCCACTTATGTGATCATGACGACGCACTTTTTATTGTTCTTCGTATATTTACACTCACATGCAGTATTTTTTTTAAATTTAATATATAATTTTTTTCTTCTATTGTTAGTGGATGCATTGGCTCAATTTGTGAATATATTTCAGCAATTTGGTCTACTTTACTTTTTATTGATTGTATAAAAATGTTATGTTCATTTGGACCTCAATATACAAGTGGTGACTTATACTCACCATAAGCAAATGCAATATAATGGCAAAATCTAGAAGCTTCATGTAAGTGATATTTCATAGTGTATGATTCGTCATTCAGTTTTAAATCAATGTTATTTATTTGTTCATTAGTAAGACTGTATCTTTCTTTAAGTATTTCCTGATAAAATTCATTATCAATATCATCTTATGTTCAAAATTGAATATTTTTTGATTAGTTTAAATTTATAAATTCCTTTTGGATTTGGTTTAGTTGTTGATATTTTATTTAGAATTTATTCAAAATCTGCATATATTTTGAAAGTAACCTTCATTGTATGTTTATAATTTTTGAAAAATATTTGGTCTCCTTTCGAAGCTAATTCAATTTTTACCGTTTCATTTTTTGAACAGTCGTCTTTATGTTTAATTAACTTATCTTGAAAATAAAATAACTGAAGAGACTTATCGAATTTATAAACTTTGCCATTATGTTTTGTTTTTTTGTGCTGAAATCAGTTTCGATTAATCTTTAATGCAAAAGTAATGCGAGTTTGTATGATTTTTACAATAGAGTAGATTTGTATGCTTATTCTCCTTATTTTTTATGAGATTTAATGGATTTCTTATCTTCATCTTCAATAGATTATACATTTATTGATATGTCAATTTGATTTTCTATTTTTGGGAATCATCAATTTTAATTGGATATTCAAATTTATCAATTACTTTACCGATATTAAGCCCCACATTGTTATGTTTGGTTACTCTATCTGAATAGCTGTCTGCTGGAAATAATGTAGATTTTAGAGCCCAAAGAAAGCATTATTGATCATTGTTTTTAACATTTATGTATACTTCCTTAGACTTTATAATTTCTGGTAGTTCAATATATGATGATTCTTTTAAAGGATTATGATTATTTATTGCTAATTGAATTCCCATCATTCTATCTAAAGTCCACCCCGTACCTATTTTTTGGAATTCAGAAAAACTTGTAATTATTTCTTGTATTATGCATTTATAAATTCTTTTAATATCTCCATCATTCAATAATGTATAATTTGGTAATTGAAATGAAAATCGTTCAACTTAATTTTTTCTTGCTTACAACAATTGATATATAATTTAATGCTGGTTTTCAATCCTCTAAGGTTCCTAAAATAAGTGTGTATTTTCTCAAATACTTGATTTTTTACTGAAGTCAACAAATGAATAGGAAGTAAAAAATTAAATGTATTTTCAATATTATATGTTGATATCCTACATTTAAAAGCTTTATTAACTAAGTAAGTTTTGTTGTTTCTTCTTTTTCTTCTGTTAACAAACAAATTATTATAGAGTGGAAATATTTCTTCGAATTCTTTTTTATCTTTTTAATATAATTCATTGATATCGACATCAGCTAAAGGTAAATTTGTAAAATTATTCTTTGGTCTCCATTCTGTAACGCGCTTAATTTTATCCATAGGTTTTCGAAATACATTAGTAGAAAATTGGTAATTTTCTTTTCATTATTTTTTAGCTTTCCTATATTTTATAGTATAATTTGAAAAGGGTAAATTTTTAAATTTTCTATTTCTTTGCTCATCAATAATAAATGGAATAATATCTGTAATTAAATCAGTTTTCCGGAGCCTACACAAATTATTAATTTCAAATCTTCCACATATAATTCTTAACTCTCTTACTGTCTTTTCGTTCAATTCAACTGTTAGATTGTTTGTCGCCATTTTTTATTCTATTTATAAGCGAAACTAATTATTGAAGACAACAAAAATTATATATGTAGAATGAAGAGCTATAAAAAGAGTAAATATTTTGAAAAATAAAATCTATTTACAGGTGCCTTTAAGTTCAGAGAATTACTTGTTAAGATGATAATTCGTATTATATTCACAAGTTCATTTGTTACATGCTGTTATAAGTTTGTCCATATTTCTGTTATGAACTGAAAATAATTTTATGTGTTTATTCTTTTTACATGCTCTACATGTTTTTGTTGGGAGGTTATAGTGTTAAATTTCATTTAGAATATATATTAACACATTGTGTGATTTAATATTTTTAAGCTCTTTGAGAGATGCAACACCAACATATTTTCCACATCCACATAGCACGTTCTCCGTTTTTACTCATAATGATGCCTAGAATATTCTCTACAGCAATTTTTACAGGCGTTAATATTGTTATCCTTTGTGTGTGTATGCGGTGAAAACTTTCTGTGTTTAGTACTTCGCCACACTTTTTACATTGCTTTACTTCATTTTCCCTTTTTATATTTAATAAGAAAAATAATTTATTGAGAGAATGAAAAAAAAATGTTTTTCTTTAATAATTTGTTTCTTTGTAAATAACACAAAACAAAAAATGGAATCTCTCCTCAAGAAGTTGAACAATTCGTATGAAATTACCAGATTACAAGATCTAGAAACAAATGAATGGCTTGCTGCTACAGATTTTGAAATTTATGAGTCTAAGTTTGCCAAAAAAAATTAACTGTACTCTAGATGGCAAATTTAAAATTTCATTTGCCAGAGTGCTATGTCAAGTTACTCGATAGAAATTCTTTGAAAATAATAAATATATAGGAAATTTTTATAGCATTTCGAGGCTTAATAGAACTGAAAAATGGAAAGTCTGTGAATGATATAGAGTTATCTTAAAAAATATATAAATTTATATTGATTTGAGTATTTTTTGTATTTCGTGTGATTGTGGTTTTGATTTAGATTGCTCACTTGCATATTTCTATTTCTAGAAAACATGAAAAGCGATAAATTGGCTTGATTTTAATTTAAAATGTAATGTTTATAATGGTGAGACAAGCCAGCTCGATATAAAAAAAAAGTGGTAAATTTGATTGATTTTAGGGTAAAATAGCTTGTTCTTTTTGTATGCTTAAGTTCTGAAATTTCAAACCATGAATTTGGGGTAAAGAACCTTGATTTTCGCCTCTAATTGCTTGATTTTTCGATGAAAATGTGGGGTGGTCCAGCTCTCTCGCTATACATCTACTCATAAGGTTGAATTTCACGAATTTAGTTATAAATAGTTTTTCAATATTTTTATATTTATATTTGTATATTTTTATTTATGCATAATTTTTCTTTATATGTCTCGTCATGCATGAATGTAACGATATCTACAGTTTTGAAAACTGTTTAATGGAAGACATTATTAATAGTAAATAAACAGTTTTAGTGAAGCGATTCATGCGTCAGTTTGATACGTCTACTCAGTTACGTGGCTAATGAAGAATGGAAACATTTGGAGTTCGTATTGTCTCATAAATATGTAATTTTGCTGATTCAGCAAAATAATGCACAGTTGTAATATGGCCAGAGTAAACTGATGTAGTGGCCAATCGGTCATCATATAATTTATGTTTTGCCTTGCTTCAGTTCACACAAAACCAGTATGAACTTTTTTGTTCTTGTGAATGCAAGCCAACACAGTTATAAATAAATTATTCAAAAGATTTTAAACAAAGAATGAATTAATTACGCTTAACCCTACATGCTCTAAATTGTGCTGTATTGCAATTTCAAAAATGGTAGCTTTCAAACAAAGCGATTTATAAATACTACCACCAAAATATTAGTAACTCACATTTAAATATATTAATTTAAATCACTGCACACCATTTATTATCGAAAATACCTTTCTACGCATTATAGTTATGAAAGCTAGATAATCGCGAAAATATTTTGTGCCAAAATATCTTCAATAACACTCATGCTAGTTTATGCTTTTATTTTCTGGATGATCAAGATTTTCAAGTGTTATAACTAGGCGAAATTATTTGCAAAGAAATCAAAAAGTTTTGCTTTAGAGAATCGGAATCGCTCGCATTGTGAAATGGGGTGGCGAAGTATGATTTGGGAAATTTTGATGCAATGGAATCTGGTGCGGAGCATCGGAGCTGTTCATACTATGACATTCCGGTAGCCTGATGGCAATCTTGCCGGTGTTGTTGAATACCGGTGACCTTGACATTGACTTTTACCATGACCCGGTGACCTTTAACCCTAAGAACCCAAAAAATCCCAAAATTATATAAAAACTGCAAAAGACTTTTATTAAAATATTTGCAAAAATTTTATAAAAATATAAACAAAATTATTTTAATAATTTATTTTAAAAATATAAAAAACGAGTATTAATAAAACTCATGTCATGAAAAATTATAAAAACAATCATTATTGTTAGAAATATATTTTAAAATTAATTTAAAATAGCTTAAATTGCCTGAGATTGCAGATGACTGACCCTCGCCAATAGCTATTGGCGTTTTTTGTCGACAGGCCTTACCGCCCTCACCCATACTCATTCTTTCGTATGCAGCCATCTTGTATTTTTTCGTTTGTCATTTGTCATACATTGCTGGAGACCACCATTTTGGATTTCATATGTTTACTTTTACATCACCTAGGTGGTGATAGTGTATTAATAATCGATATTGCCACCAGATAATCCGTCGATTTAGACACCAGCCGGCAGCCATATTTGTTAACATTTTTATACTTTAGGCTGTACTGTCTGTGCCCTCCATGTTGGATAGTATTTTCAACCCAAGAGTACTATTAATTTCTCGATTATGCCACCTACTATCGACATGTACAGAATAACGACGCAGTCCAATCCTGCAAAGTACGTAATCTGTCTTATTAAATTTTTTTTTGTGTTTTTTAATATAAGTATTTTTATTTGAAATTATTTTTATATAAAGCACAGGGGATTTTAAAATAAACAAAACACATTTTCTTTTAAAACTAATTAGCATACTTTCCGAGTGAAGAAAATGCTTATGATATAACTTTCCTCTGTCTGTGAGTATGTGTGACCGTGTGTCTGTGCATTTGTGTGTTGTAGCCCCCCCCTCCCCCCTCAATTTTTAAATGCGTTAACCGAATTTTCCAGCCTAGTTAATACACATATAGTATTCAGTTAGGACACCAAAACCTTTACAGTTTTCGACTACGTCGGGCACTTACTTTCAAAATGGTGACAATATTTAAATTTGGTTTGATGTCATCTTGAGAACCATTCATCCGATTTGAACCAAATTTTGTGTGCTGGCAGAATCACGCATAAGCATTGCATTTTGAGATAGATTTGGCTTTTGGTCCGTCTTTTTGGAAATTAGCACTAAATAAATAAATATTATTTAATTATATCTCTAAAACAATTTAATCAATTCTCACCCAATTTGGCTGGTAAGTAATACAATGATAGGCCAAGCAAACGTAAGTTATTGAACTTTATTAGGTACTAACTTTTAAAATGGTGGCCATTGAAATGTTTTTAGGATTATTTTGTATATCTGCAACACCATTAAAAAAAATTTCGACCAAATGTTGTGTATTGAAAGGATGTGTTAGGAGCATCATCATGTATACCAACACATTAAAACTTTTGTTGGCCAACAAGTAATACTGATGCAGATGGTGTTAAGTGATATGCCTTAAGCATGCCAGACACTTATTTTTAAAATGGCGGTCATATAGCTGTTTTAGCATAGAATGCCATATCGTCGAAACAGTGTAATCAACTCCAACATAACTTTGTATTTTGGTAGTAGCTATTACATATATCAACTTTATATATCCAGAGCATATTTTCTGTAACATTTTGTAAGATAGTGGCATGCAAATAAGTAAAGGTTTTATGTCATACATCGGGAAAAAGAATGACCAATTCTTATAAAATTTGGCAAACTAGTAGTATAGGAGCAGCTAATGTGAAAATTGCATTCTTTAAGTATGTAAGACATTTATATTCAAAATGGTGTGCATTTGGCCATTTTATCTTTAAATTATATATTGTGGAAACCATATATACATTTCCAACTTATCATTATATGCTGGCAGAATATGTTATAATTATCAACCGTATCTACACTGAACATTTCTTGCCCTCCATTTTGTAAGATAGCATCATGCAAATAAAAATATATTGTCATATATCAGGAAACAATTGACCAATTTATATAAAATTCTGCAAACAAGTAGCATTGAGACAGATGATACGTGGTATATTTTGTGACTTTCGGACGATTATTTTCAAAATTGCGGCCATATAGTCATTTTAGCTTAGAACGATACATTTCCGAAACTATGTACTAAATCCTACTTAACTTCGCATACTGGAAGTAGGTACTATAACTAACAACTCCCATAGTATGGAACCTCTTATGTCCTCCATTGTATAAGATAGTGACATGCCAATAAATAAATTTTTGTGGACATAGCTCGCTAAACAATTGATAGATTCTTACAAATGTTGGCAGAAGAAATAGTACTGTAGCAGGTAGAGTAAAATTATGTTTTAAGTTGGCCAGGCATTTATTTTCTAAATGGCGGCTATGTAAATATTTAAGTAGAGTATATTTAAAAAAATTGAACAAATTCCAAAATAATATTGTATGCTGACAGTGCCTATTACGGCCATTAAATGTGTCTCTGCAGAGCCTCATTTATCTGTTATTTTGTATGATAGCCCCACAAAAAAAAATTAAAACTTTATCTCATGTCTCAGGAAGCAATCAACCCACGCTCACAAATTTGGTGAAGATGTACTGTCATAGGCCATATTAATATACGTGTTTTTTAATTATGGCACTCTTATTATTAGAATGGCGACTATAAAATAATTTTAGTTTTATGTGCTATGCCTACAAAGTTATGTAATCTTTTTTAACTTAAATGTATATATTGGCTGTATGCAATCATCGAATATGCTACTAGATTAAGTACTTTCTGTCTTCCATTAATGAAGTTAGCAATATGAAAATTATGGAGGATTTATGAAATATCTGGAGTATCAATGAACCGATTCCCAACAAACGTTACACTGGAATATTTCAACAAATTTGTACAAAACTTTGCACATTAGAAGTGCTACAGAAGTCCATGTCAGTTTCATGATTAAAATGGGTCAAACAATGATGTTCAAAATGGCAGCTTTACGTAAGTTTGCCACATATATTAAACTATTCAACCAAATTCAACTTAATTTAGTATGTGGACATTATACATTAGAAGCATCGCATATAGAGCCTCATTTTTGGAAGTTTTATACAATGGTATTAAATAAGAAAATCGATATATTTTGGTTAGTAAACACTATAATTCGAAACATTAGACAGATTAAATCCGAAGTTGATTATCTGAATCCGACCCCCATAATGAAGTGCATTGCACACTAGTTAAATGTATGTGGTATTCAAGGTTTAAATCCAAGTAACACCCGTGTGTATTTCTAACTGTCTCTCTAATGTTACAGATATTTCTGGTTTCATTTCTAATGTTATTGCTTTCAAAGAGAAGTCAGGTTCTCCCTACTAAGTCAGCTTTTACGAACTTATTTAAAAATTTATTGCACCCATTTAGAGGAAAGTAGGCTTATTACTAATCTAAATAACTTATTGTTTCATTTGTTAATCTACAAAATGAGAAAATATAATACATAGATTTAATACTTTGCCAAATCTTGTGTTCACTGCTCGATATACGCATCGTCGACCCAGAAATTGTAGCATGCTGGGAAACTCCAGCACATGAGATACGACCATCTATTATGTCGTTTAAGCATGTTCTCTAACAATTACATGTCTGGAAACTTTCTAAGCAGGATCTCCTCTGCATAGAAACCACCACCTTGGAGATTAGTTGAATATACTTCGCACATAAAAGAGTTCTAGTTTCCAATTCGCTGTGAATCCTTTCTCGAAGGTGCCTTTCTGTTTGGAGATGTGCACCAAGTCGCCAACCTTGGCTTTAGGCTTGCGTGGGTCCCTCCTTTTCAGATCAGTGTACAATGTTCGAAGCAGGGAATCGCCATTCGCATATTCAGGCTCATGCCAGTGGTGGAACGAACTGTGGTATTGTACTCGCGAAAGTGTTTTGGGAGCATATCCAACCAAATGTAGTTGCCACTCGCTGCGAAATTCCTCAACGTTTTCCCCTTCAGAGTCCTGTTCTGTTGACCCTCTCGACGACAGTAGATTTGAGATTGCTTTATATGGAATAATTATTTATATAATATTTTTATCATAAGGGCCATGAACTTTGCATTTTAGAATTCCTTGCCCTGGTCGGTTTGCAGATTAGTTAGAAAGCATCCTTCGTGCAATATATCTGACATAGCTTTGGTAATATCATGCACATTCTTTGGCAGTTCATGTTTAGTCCAGGCGAATTTACTATATGCATCGATGACTGCCAAGATGTATTTGAAGCCTTTGTTGACCTGAGCATATATTATTATTTCGACGAGATCGGTTTGAAACAGATTGTTCATCCCACATATCACGGTCTTGCGAAGCTGGTGGCTGCATGCAGTTGTGGACGATTCCCAATAGATTTATTATATGTAGCCTCCCTCTTTCAGTTCTTCGAGGATGGATATAATCTCATTTGTGTGGGAGCTGTTTCCAACCCTCTTTCTAAGCGACCAGTAGCTGCAGTTTATCCATCATTTCGTTCGGGTCAGACTTTCGTATATGTTCAGTGCAAGGCTGCTGAAGAGGTCTGCGAGAATGTCAATTGTTTTGTGATCTTCGTCCTTATAAACACTGGTCTCGGGATTGTTATCTTGGTAAAGTGCATGCGTGAGTTGAAGCAAAATCTTGTATTCCAGCAGGTCGGATACTATAAACTCTCTGGGCCCCTTGCTAAATAGAAGTTCATATAGCCCGGGGGTTCCACGTGTCTTGTAATTGCCTACTTGTGTAATTCCCCAGGTATAAACTCTTTTTCAACAGCACAGAAGAACTATTTATCATTATACCTGTGTACACCATATTTCGTATTATTATTCAAATATTTGTTGATCGTAGATACCTGCGAACCTGAGTATTGGGTTAGAGGACTCACTTCCAAACATTTTTCTTGCATGGAAAATCAGTATCCAACTTATGGTCTTGATCTGAATGTACTTCATCATATTTTTGCTTTTTCATAAGCTCAGCAATATCGTCGATTTCGGTCTTCACGTCTATGTGTGCACCATTGCTCTCTCTGAGTACATCGAGATGAATAATGAGCTTAAAAATATCTTCATTTATAAGGTCGCGCGAAATTTAGCTCCTTTGGAGAGAAAATACTTCGAGCGAACTGACTATATCGCCCGATGCTGGTCGCTGGCAATGTCGGATATCACAATGCATAAAAATTGTTACTGTTGCTCTGCTATGTAGGTATAGTTTTGGGTCTCCACCAGAATACTTTCGATCTTGCCCAGGTATTTGCTGCAGACATGCAATATGTCTCTACATTAATTCTGAATATTCATTTTTGTAGCGAGGCAGGAAATTGAGGTTGTGAATGTATGTGTCTATATCCTTCCAGATTTTTCAGATTCCCTTCATTTTGCACAGATGCCACATTCGATCTGACGATAATTTGCTTTTGAACACTTGCTACGTGCTCGTCCATGACTACCACATCGTGGGCGATCTCGGTCTTCACATGCTCCATCTTCGACCCGAACTTGGACAGGTAGTTCGGAAAGAATGTGTTTTGTTCGTTCATCATACTGCACAATTCTGAAATTATGCCATTTCCAGTTTCGAGGATGAAATGTTTAGTAGCAGAATCCTCGGATCGTTCGGGTTTGGCAACATATCGAATTATTCTTCTACCAGCATCACAAGTTCCATCGTTTCTCGAGACGAGATAACCCCCATCTTCGTATTGGTTAAGACGCAGCTTGATGCTAGTTTTCCCGAACTTTGTTATGTTGTAACTCATTCTTGACTGTCGACGATGAACTGATGAATCGCCATCGGGTACCGATGGCGATAGGGGCCATTCCTTAAGAATAGTAAGAAATCCATATTATTCTTTCCAGAACAAGGCACACCGACTCTTTAAATCTGATAGTATTATGTCTGTATTGACGTGATCGTCGTAAATAATGCAACAAAATCGTATCGACCATGTGAAACAGCACCAACATTTTAGCACTGTGGCGGTGCAGCTTTTTGGATATATGCGAATAAGCTAGTCGAGGTACATGCAGTCCACCTTAGCATGCAGTCTTATGCTAAAAGTACTCCTGGATGCACTTTTGTTTATCGCAGGCAATGTCATCAAATACAAATATTAGGTTTGCCAGTGTTTCGATAGGAGACACGATGGCTTTATCACTGGAAGAGAAATAACCCATACCATATATGGCTTACAGTATTCATGCCAGTCGCTGGTATTTCGGTTGCTATAGCGATTTAGAATAACAGTACATGATCCTGAATGGATGGCCATTCTCATCCTCCAGCAGGCTTAGTAATCACATGTGATCCCACAATTTGATGGTCCTGCTAATATCCATCTCAGTGAATTCGGAAATAGGATTCCATGTTGTTATCTGTGGGTGATATCTTCATCTTCAGCATTAAGGTGTATGGGTAGAGTAACATCCCGCTTGATAATATGTATGTTCTCACAACTATCTTGCTGAGTGTATTGCAGAGCTGATTGCGAAGTGGATTGTGGAGCTAACTGTGTAGCTTATTGCGGAGTGGATTGAAGTTCGTGTGGTGCTGAATGGGGTGATTGCGGAACCGATTGTCGAGCGTGCAATGTTAAATGTGATGTGTGAGGTGCGAACTGTGGTGCATGTGGTGCTAAATGCAGTGTGTGCAGTGCGAGCTGCAGTTAATGCTGTGCTAACTGTGGTGCATGCAGAGCTAACTGCAGTGCATGTGGTGCTAACTATGGTGCTGATTACAGTTATAGGAAACCAGTGTTACAAGTTTTAGAATGTCTCTTCAAAATATCACTCTGAGTAAACTGCCCCTGGCAGAGTTTGCACTGAAATGCCGTATTTGTACTTTTCATTTTGTAGGTAGGTATTTCATGTCGACACATGCTGCACAAACTGTAAATGCTTTACTGCAGAAGCGACAAATCATATGCATCATTAGCACTTTATGTCTGTACTTTTCCCAGTCTAGAATGAAACTTAAGCAAAAAAAGTTTGAAAGAAATGTAGGTGGAAACAAGATTTTAGATACACTAATAAACAATCTACCGTACGAGCTGCACATTCCTGGATACAAGTTGAGTGGGCCAGGAACAAAGATAGCTAAAAGGCTGTCACGTGGTGAGACATGCATCAATTCACTGGATGAGGCATGCAAGCAGTGCTGCATAGTTTATTCCCTAAACCAGAATCTAGAAATCCGAAATCAGACTGACTAGATACTTGCAGATAGGCCGACGAAATAATAAAATCATCAGATTATAGAATCGAAGAAAAATAGGTGTGTGGGACATATCCAATGTGATTAAGGCCATGATAAAAAAGGCAATTGGTGATACGAGCAAGGAAAATGCAGAGGTTAAAATCGTATTAGGTAGAAAGAGCAAGAGAATGACACAATTGAAACGAAGAGCTGTGACAAAGTGAAGAAATACATTCAAACCAAGAAAAAAATCTACCGGGAGGTTTTTTTCCCATTGCTTTTGCCTGCAATCGATGCCCTCAGAGGCCTAATCGGAGCCGCGAGTGGTATTGTCCGAGCCATCAACGCAGCATTGAACGAATGGAAGCTATTGAATATGGAAGCAATGAAATATGGAAGCTATGGAATATGGTAGCTATCGTAAAAGGTAAAAAAACTCATTAAGGCCTCTACCTAAGGTAATAACCAGTAGGAAGCGGTAGCGTGGAAAAGCGACACAGCAGGAAGAGGTGTTAATGAAGTATCTACTGTAACTACCATTTACTAAATTGGATTTGGAACTGTTTCATTTCAGGTAAATGTTTGTGGGAGATACTTTGCGCCCTAAATTCAAGAGAAATCAATGTGCCATAAATAACATGGAAATGATATCCGGGCCCAGTACATACCAGGTAGATTACCTAAATTGGGGCAAACATTCACCCTTTGCCTGCATTTGAGAAGACAGGTTAAGTTTTATGGTGACTTGGAACAATAGAATAATTTGTCGTGCAAAACCAACACTCAGTCTGCCACAGGTCTTCAAGGAGTTAACACAATGCAAAGACTTTCCTCTGCAGTCTTGGCTTCAAAGTCTATTTCCATGGAAGATTACATAAATACACGAAGAGCTGGTAATTTTTGAAGACAGCATAATGAAGGTGGACCTTCATTCATACCACCCTTTTCTAATCGGGCCATAAACACTACCATCGGAAGTTCGGATAGCGGTCCAGCACCAAAATATCTGCTCTCATCCTTGCCATTACTTCGTGCGAATTATGGGGTCTCTAACGAAAGAAGATGGAACGAACCTGGCATCGACGAAAATAAGGAGCAATGGAATTCGTCACGTGATCGATCGTATCATGTATTATTTCATGGGTGTCAAAGTGGACTAGTCGCAAGATGTGGGCTTAAGCTCGACGTTAAAAAATTACCTTTCGCTCATGCGGAATGAGCTGTCTGCAGCCAAGATGGTAGGCTGGGAAATCGAAGATTACTGCAGCATTCCTATATACCCTAGAGGCAAATTCGAAGTGTGCATCTGGTCAACATGTTATTGGGATTTGCCGAAGGCTATAAACTAATTATTTTCAATTCGAAACAGGAAATGGTACTGCTCCTAACCAATATGCATGCGGACATCATCATGGGTATGGAAGAAAACCTATTGACAGTGGGACTGAAACTACAGTCTGTCGAATAGATGCTGCCTCGTGTGCAGTTGAGCACTGCTGAATGTATAAAGATGCTAGATAATGTGGAAGATGGCAAAAACATCGATGTTGCTTTCAGGTCATGGAGTCTCAAGACATACCATGGATTGCCAGCAAACCAGAACATCAACAGGATGGTGAAGCCCAGATTTCCTTCTGAGAAACCGAGGTACATCATTGTTGGGCCACATACCAGAAGACAGCACAATGTGAGAGTCAGCCATTCGCAGTTAGATACATGTCAAATATAAAAAGGTGAAAATATTCTTGAATAGCGATAGTTATTAGTACATTAATATAAACATGAACTTTGAAAATGGACAATACTTGCTGGCATATCAAATTTATGCTCAATCTCAAAATGCATATTATGGATGCCCCCAATCCATTACACTGAGCCCTTATACATTCCAGTATTTGATGTTACCTCCAATGTACTCGAATACAAGATCTAATTCACTACACATAGAAATATACCTGCAGACACGTTTGCATTCTGCCTGATATTTCACGACCGGTTTGTATCATAAAGTACCGAGATAAGACCTGTCAAAATACTGTCATGAGCACAGCTAATAATATATAAGTATAACTGTTAACACACTAGAACTGTTTATTCGTCTTCGAGCATTGCCAGCTTCAAGGTTCGAGAGAGTGCTGAAACAGCATAATTGATGGTCGTATGTAAAGTGACGGGTTCTCCCAGCCCATTACAATTCTGGGTCGGCGAAGCGGACATCGAGCGGTGAACATATAAAATTGAAACTGTGTGTTTGTGTTTTCTCATTTTTACATTACCAAATAAAATTTGTTAAAAATTTTTTATGTTTTATTTACTTTAAAAACCCCTCTGCTGTATATAAATATAAATTTAAATAAAAATATTTAGAAAAAAATTAATATGACAGTTTACATACTTTAAAGTTATGGACCTCGTCGTCATTCGGTACAGCTCTATAGGAGGCAGCATAAATGAGAAATAAATGCTATATATGTATTAAAAATAGAATCCAACATGAAGGTAACCAATAGCACCACCTATATTTTAACACATAAACAAACATGGCTGCCACCTGTCAGCTTTTTCGACAGCTTGTCTGGTGGCTATATCGATTATTAACTCTACATCTTATAGTGTTGCATGTCTGCAACAATCATAATTTCCTCTGTTTCCTATCTATAATTCAATTTTTATGCTGATGCATAGTGTATCATATAGGAAACCAAATGGCTGCCGTAATAGTGTTTCAGTTCCTTGCTAGATAGCATGGCAGTCTTTAAATAGCTATAGTAATCTGGGTGAGTAACATAACTTCATAAAACTTAACTTTGTAACTTTCTGTTTATCTTTAATATTATTGTTATAAGTTACAGAGATGTTAAAAAATATACACTTAAGCAATAAAAATTTTAGAAAAAAATTAAGGTCAAAAAACCTAAAAAAAAAATCGATGTCTGTTTGATTAACTGAAGCAGAAGCTGTACAAGAGCGTAGAACCAATTTCGAGAGTGGTACGGAAGAGAAGGTTGAGATTCCGGGTGGGGGGGAGGGGGGCACCTGATGAGGATGAATGACAACAGGTTGAACAAGAAGATCTGGAATGCGACATACTTAACCCGAAACAGCTGGATGAAGGAAGTTAGGGAGGATTGGAAGGCAATTGGCATTATGGATAAAAATCCCCAGACAATAGTACAAGATAGAGAGGTACAAGAACATGGTGGAAGGTCACAAATGGACTAACACCAGGATGAAGATACAACTCACAGAAGCAGAGAGAAACAGGAGGAGTGAAAGAATGACAAGCCATTGTGAATAGTGAAGGCGCGCTGATCGTGATCATGATGGGTCATAACGAAGAAAAAAAAATTGAACGGCTGGAAACTTGGCACCTCCAGTCATGGGACATTTTGAAAGGTTGCGGGTAGTGATTTTGAACTTCCCAGCTCAGGGTTGGAATTCTGCGGCTTCGCACCAAATTGATTCTCGGTTTCTAAGAAAGTGCTCTCACTTGACAACTTTTCATTTCTGCTGATTGTAAAAAATGTGTCAGATATATTTATTAGGTTTTAAGAAACTTTGCGCTGGTCGCAGTGTTTATATAGAGTTTCGTAAAATGAAAGTTAAACATTTGTCGCTGGTGTTATGTGACTACATGGCACAAGAAAATAATGTTAGGCATCTAAATATACTTTAGAAGACCTCCACTTGAAATTTTTTAAATCAAGAAAGAGAAGTAGATTTTGTGTATATCGTATTAACATACATTGGAATTAATCAAGGAAACAATTTTGGGGCTATCAATAAAGTGCATTGAAATATATCTTACAATATCCTGGAGAATTTTGTGAAATAATTAAGCGTTCATTAAAAAAAGTGATAATATTTTTTGCTCCAAATTTTTTCGCAGCTCTCACCATTTTTAACTTCTTCAACAAATGGTTATCTCCGTGCCTAACCGAATAGTATTCCATCCTCTTAGCCGAATCAGTAAACGGAGCAATAAAACTACACTAAAACCTCATTGAACTTAAACGAAATAACTAAATTTATTTGCAGGATATAATGAAAGTGTCCTGCTTGGCGACTGCGTTTATTGGAAGATCGTCGTGTATAGGTTGTTCACGACTAACCGAGCACTTTCGAAACACACCTTTGAAAATCATAACTGCATATAATTTAAAGTACGCACTTACTGTCGATTGTAAACTAGTTAACATATTTTGTGGTGAAAATGAATAAGGATTTTTATTGGATATCCATTGCCTACATTGACTACGAAAAGAGTAACCAAAAAAACGAAGAACACAATATATGGACGAGGAAAAAAATGTAATAAAATGTATAACGGAAATAAACACACATATGGAACCAGAAACAACGATCCAGTTAGACAGACACCGAAACAGAAACTAAAGAAAACAAAACAATTATGTTAACACAAAACATCGAAAGTCACAAGCGAAACAGACAATGCTTTAAGTCAAACATTTGTTTATCGCCTCAAGATGGGAGCAGATCACAGTAACGGAAACGCCGTAATAATCTACTGTTTTTATCTTGTTATTGTTTATTTTTAGCCATCTGTGTTTTTAAACTTGTGCTGGCCATTGTGTTTTGTGTTGTTGAAGAGGTTTGAAGAGATTTGGGTAGACCCGGCAGGGGATCGAGCCCGGTTCGCCTTGGTGGAGGCGAGCATGCTTATCGCTCAGCCACCGTGACCACTTATGTGGTGTTCGTTGTAGGACTGGATCTTAATTATTTAGATACATTTATTAATTTAACACTATAAACTTAACCCTTTTATATGTTTATTTATTTTGACTTACTGCATTGTCTGTTTCGCTTGTGGTTTTTGCTTTCTTCGTATTATTATAAATGTGCTGTCTTCTTTAGTTTCTGTTTCGGTGTTTGTTAAACTGGATCGTTGTCTCTTATTCCATATGTGTGTTTGTTTATACTATCACATTTTCATTGTAATTGTGTTTCTCATCCATACATTGTGTTCTTCGTCTTTTTAATTACTATTTTCGTAGTCATTGTAGGCAACGGAGATCCAATAAAAAATCCCAATGATGTTGTTAACGATAGACGAAAAGTTGCTCCGTTGCTCAACGTTGAAATAAAAGTGTTTGGTAAACTTGTGTGAATAATAAAATTATATATTTTTCTTTGCTTTTTTTTAATGCATATAGTTGTAAGAATCAGCAAATTTATAAACTATTTACTTTTATGTTCCGACCGAAAGAAAAGCGTGTAGACACGTTTAAATGTTAGTTGCGCGTAAGGTTTTATGAATGCACTATGTACATACAAATACCTAATTCATAGGCAGGGTTTTTAAAAGTACTCAGTTTTACCGTGAACAGCCTTCGTTCGCTTGAACGCATGCATTAAGGTAAACAGGACCTTAGAAACTTATGCTCCCAAATGTTTTATGTTACAGCACAAAACACATAAATACACAGAAGCAAAGGGCGTGGACGTTTCGTTTTTGTAAGCACATCCTGTCTTTGATAGGCAGCGCAAAGTTCAGGGAACGTCTTACCAGCTCCTACAAGACGCCAGCCGCTGGTCTGTCGCCGGGCGATGATTTGCGAACGGCGTAACCCGACCTGTTGCTGGCTAGTGGCGCCATTTTGTCGGCGTGTGCGGTTGGCGTTCGCAGAGTAAGCGGCTGTCTCACCTCTGCATTATTAAGACTCCCGCATACATACGTTCGGTTGAACAGCGTTGCAAATTGTTTCAAATGCACTTCAACCCAAGAAACTATTAAACATGCGTCCAATGTGCTGGTCTACTACAGGAACACACGCTTCAGATGAGGGATGTTGAGTCCTTTCAAAATGACACACACGCTCGAAACATATTTTCAGAGTACTCCAAAACTGTTTAAAACGGCCGTTTCAAAGCGCTGAATTGTATACCAGAATACACGCATCTGATACATAGCAAACTACAAAACGGCTCTGCACTGAGCCTTCTTGCAAGCTTGCCATTAATAAAAACGATGGCGTCGCCGCTGAAAGTCCCTTAGGCACACATAGTGCGACTAAGACACTGCAGGTCAGTTGAGAGCCTTGCTCTTAGCGGCGGTGGCACTCTTGATGGGGGTGGCAGTGTCGCCCTTATCGCTCCCGCTCTTCTCAGTTCCAAATGCGGGGGAAAGCTCCATGTAGACGGGAACCTTAAGAGAAACGCTAGAGAACAGTTTGAAATGCCCCGAGGTGTTGTCTGGTCATACGGAAGCATTGCGACTGGCTCTTCAAAGGCTGCGCCAGGCATTCCCACGTACAGTCCGGTCGCGATTACGTAAACATTTCTGAAGTCCTGCTGAAGTTCTATTTCCAGGACATTCCCTCACACCTTGCAAGCTAAGCTTAACCGAGGCTAGAAAATTACACCAAGTTTAATAATATTTTGACTAGAACAACAGGCATTACCAACATACCTGTTTTCTCACAGCTTTATTCATTATAATTATAATAATTGTAATGTTATAATATATTGATAAAAACTAAATAAAATTCTAATCCAACAAAAATATGGAAATCATGAGTTCCTTTATGTCAACAGAAGTACAAAACGCTTGTGATATAAAACATAATAAGGAAACAAATAAACACGTCACAAATAGGGAGCTTTTCAAAGGTTTGAATTTAAAGTATGCATAAACCGCAAACAGACTTAATCTGAATTTCTGGCAAATTATATCTGTGACAGTGGGATGTTATTAAGTGCGATGAAAGTCAATGGATTAAACTACAGTGGTTGCTTTGCACTTTTCTCCTTCCCCTTAAGAGAAAATGCGCAGGAAAGCCATAAAAATGTTTTTAACCATTCAGGCCAACACCGTTTGTCTATTGTAATATATTTAATAGGATAAATGCGAAAATTGGTAACTGTAAATAAAGGAGTTTTTTTTATCGTTCTTGGAAAAAATCGTATTTCCGGATCATTTATTTACTAAGATACTTGTAAACTTTGATTTACCTTAACCCATTCCGACTAAGTGTACATGGTTGCGTACATTACTCACGTTTACGTAATGAGTAAAGACATTTCGGCGGCTCTTAACATCAAGGTCTTGAGAACCCATGAAGGCGAAGAGAGGTGAGGATGGAGCAGCTCTGGAATGCAAGGGAAGTCAAACGGTATACACCCGAGAAAAAACCGCCGAGCAGTGTTATCGTCCCATATGCAAAGATCCGGGGGCGGTCCTGCCGGAAATCAAACCCGGTTCATCTTGGTGGGAGAATATTATTCTAGCCACTACAACTCTGCAGCCCTTACGTGTAGGCAATGTCTGGTCTGCACTGCACACTGCAAAACTCAATTGCCAACGATATTACCTCTGTGTGAATCATTCGCAAACATTCATACTGATATAGGATATAATTGGTTCTTATAATTGTAGCCCAACTTATAGCCTACAGCTCATTGGCTGTGACAACGAATCAAGTGATGTCAGCGTAGGTACAGTAGGCCTATTCAACAAAGAAATGTTTGTTCGCAACACCTGAAACAGCAGACAGCATTAAAGTGTGTGTGAAAGGTTTAAGTACTCTGTTATCACAGTTTGGCGCGTGCCGAGGTGGTGGCACTTATTGCAAATAGAAACTCGGCGAAGTCTCCGATTTCCCTTGCCATAATCATGGCATGAGGGCTATTTCTTCAAGATCGCAGCCGCTGCTCGTAAGGGGAAAACAAAAGAACTCAGGACGTGCAGGTCATCCGGAAAACGTGGACCTAGCCAGTCACTAATAAACTGCCGCGCTGCCTCCCAACCTTCCCAACCGTTAAACGCGATTGTCTGCCTTCGTAACACGGGCCCTACCGTCCCGCTGACCGTTACTGACAAGGGTTGGTGAGAAAAAAATTACACTGATGGGGTCAGGGAGCAGAATTGGGGGGGGGGGGTGTGGCTCGCGCAATGCGCAGACGAAATTAATTAAATTCGGCGGAGAAAGGCTAAACTGGCTGGGGCAAGGTGATGCGGCTTTATAGGGGTTGGTGGAGAAGGGGGTTGGTCTTTGCGATGGCTTTGACTGAGAGGCGGGTGCCAGGGGGTGTGGTGGAGTTAACGCGTTGTAGGGACGCGAGCCCTTTAACCAGTTACCCGAGCAGTTTTAACGATTCGGGCGTCTTCTCGCACTGAACCTTTATTAAAAAGTTTTCGACCCGTTAGAGGCTGGCTTCGCCGAAGAAAAAAACCGTTATGTGGCCAGCGCAATACCGGCGAATGGCAGTTTACAAGAATGGCTTTATTTGAGAGGTGACGTCACGCGTTATTAAACGTCATACGACGAAGCGGAAATGTCAGTTACCAGCTTCATCTTACAAGGATTTTGTTCTGCTCTTGGGATTGAATTTATCTGAGTACGAAAAAAAAGTTTAATTGCGAAGACCTATAAGTACTTATAAAAGACGAGCGTGCAAATTAAATTTCTTTCCTTTGTTCGCGGGTTTTTCAAACAATTCTCTGCAGTCTCGGTAGCTTCAAGAATGAGGCGGAGTATCAACACATTCTTTATATAGAGCTGTGAATCTAAAACCCTGAAAGTATACCTAGATCACTAAAATGTAGACTACACTCTATAGCTAGAGCCCCGAGTATTTAGCAGATTGAGTTGGCAGCCAGTCAGGCTGGACAGCCCTCTATACACTTGAGATATTATCGTTTGCTTATTGGTCGCTATGATAATGTGAGGCTTCTGTAAAGGATTGTTAAATACTCCGTCACACTACTGCTTCCTGCTTTCTACTGGCTCACAGTTGAACGGGGCGTGTTTGAAGAACTATCGTCCATTCATAACAGTAGGAAAAAATAACAATGTTTGGAGTCTTCCTCACCTCTGAATGTAGTCGCGAAATACTCGTGGCTCTATCTATAGATGTGTAAAATTTCCCTCATAAATATTTTACCCTTTTGACAACTGCCTCAGTTATTAATCAACTTTTGTCCTCTAAATAAAGTTCGCTAAATAAATTCGATCACCTGCATGGATATTTTTCAGAGTCGTCCAATGCGTACATAATAAATTATGCTTCAGTCCCAAAATCACACCAAATGTAACTTTTATCTGCTTCAATGCTTAACTGTCTTTAGTTGTATCTCGGTTAGTTACGGAATTCTGCAGGATAGGTAACATAATTAGTGTTGCGTGTGGTCAAATGCCTCCACCTACAGGTTCAAAGCTTTTCTGTTGTGAATGTTACTGGGCACTGCTGACACGACAAAACCAGTGTGTGTAGTGTTCCACCCCCCCCCCCCCCCTTTTTATTTTTTAGGAAATACGAATAACACATTTCACCAAACACGGTGGATCTGGTGAAAGTGCAACCAGATAAGGTTTAAGCATACTAATATAACAACCAATGGCTCAACTTTCTTCTTTCTGGTGTACAGGCAAATGCATAGGTTACTCCTTGAAATTTCAAAGACTGGCATTAAGTGGTCAAACCAAAGTATAAAAGACAACAAATATTTGGACAACTGGATTTTATAAGTAAGGTTATACGAAATTGTAACACAAAATATTTCTTAGAATGATTCAACATTTATTTCACTCCAAACAACAAAATAATATCTCAAACAATAACAAAATATTATTTTTCTGTATAACTTAAATAAATAAATCTCCGAATATTACTAATATCAACAGTAAATATTATTTATTTTGTTTATCTTTTCTCTTTAATTTATATTCTCTATGTAGATCTTTTGTTTGATTTTACTGAGCTAGCTACTAAAATCTAATTGGGGATCCCCTAAAACGAAAATGTTTCTTAAAATTGCAAAATCCCCTGTCGAACAATGTCTCAAGATGGTGGCCTGACCTTGGGGACAAGGTTATCATCGTCACACAAAAAAAATTAACATTATAATGGCATTGAACACATTTTTCTTACAAAATTTAGCTAGGTTATCAAAACGGCGATTTCAATAAAGACTCATGTTTTGGAACACACTCCAAATAAAATAAAAATTTGAAGTTCGTATAGCTGATGGTTTGTTCGCAACATGGCACAAGCAAAGTCAGAAGGAAATAAATGAAGGTATGGCCTGTTGAAGACTGGGACAAGGCCGAGGTCGGCAGGTTCCGATGCAGAATGCTGTTAAGTAGTGGCGAGATCAAAATCTGGAATGCCAAAAAGCTATTCCCACGCCACTATCCGAAGGTAGTTGGAGCTCAATATGGTCACGTAGTTGTCGCCCGAGGAGGCAAACAGCTAAGTAAACATACCACACAAATTAACATCGACTGACTGGACTATAAAACAATTAACCAATCGAGAAGATTAAATAATTACACAATTATCACTTACCCGACGCAGTTATTCACATGTTCTTACATTGAAAAGTCGATGTGATGCACCAGAGTGAAAATTAAGTATATATCACGCGATTTGTCAAGGTGAAGTAGGAGGAAAGTAACTTGACCGGAAATTGTTACAAGCCAGAGTATAGATTCATGAAATTGTTACAAGCCAGAGTATAGATTCATGAAATTGTTATAAGCCAGAGTATATATTTATGAAATTGTTACAAGCCAGAGTATAGATTCATGAAATTGTTACAAGCCAGAGTATAGATTCATGAAATTGTTACAAGCCAGAGTATAGATTCATGAAATTGTTACAAGCCAGAGTATATATTTATGAAATTGTTACAAGCCAGAGTATATATTTATGAAATTGTTACAAGCCAGAGTATATATTTATGAAATTGTTACAAGCCAGAGTATATATTTATGAAATTGTTACAAGCCAGAGTATAGATTCATGAAATTGTTACAAGCCAGAGTATATATTTATGAAATTGTTACAAGCCAGAGTATATATTTATGAAATTGTTACAAGCCAGAGTATATATTTATGAAATTGTTACAAGCCAGAGTATATATTTATGAAATTGTTACAAGCCAGAGTATAGATTCATGAAATTGTTACAAGCCGGAGTATATATTTATGAAATTGTTACAAGCCAGAGTATAGATTCATGAAATTGTTACAAGCCAGAGTATATATTTATGAAATTGTTACAAGCCAGAGTATAGATTCATGAAATTGTTACAAGCCAGAGTATAGATTCATGAAATTGTTACAAGCCAGAGTATATATTTATGAAATTGTTACAAGCCAGAGTATAGATTCATGAAATTGTTACAAGCCAGAGTATATATTTATGAAATTGTTACAAGCCAGAATATAGATTCATGAAATTGTTACAAGCCAGAGTATATATTTATGAAATTGTTACAAGCCAGAGTATAGATTCATGAAATTGTTACAAGCCAGAGTATAGATTCATGAAATTGTTACAAGCCAGAGTATATATTTATGAAATCACCGAGATGATCGGTACGTAGAATATCATGCTTACTTCAAATAAACACAATTGAATGACATTTTTGTTAGAATAAAATTTGTAGAAAACAATAGAATTAATTATTTACAAAACTTTATATACGAAATACTAATTACAGAAATGATGCTCAAATATAACATGCAAATTAACATGTACAAATGAGTCGTAATTAATACATGTGCTTATTGATATCATAGAAAATATTTACTTCAAACTTGCCATCGGCAATATCAAGAAATGTTAAACAAACATACTAATAAAAAATGTTATTTAATAAAATGTTTGGTAAAATATTTAGACAAGTAAAACTAGTCAAGTAGTACCAATGGTATAAAATATTAAACAAAAATAATTGTCCTGTTTACGTGAGCTCACAGACTCACTGGCATAAATAAATGAAACTTATTTACTGAAAACAAAGTTTTAGGAAAACACACACAATAGTTATATCTCAAATAAATAGTATATAACATCCACTGAATGTTTAACATGGTAAACGAAATAGTTTATATAAACTAAGAAGAGAACAGAACCTTAATTATTGTGACTTCAAAATAATCAGCCCCAGAATTGGGTCAAAATCTGGAACCGAAATAGGAGTTATGCCGGAGTTAGAGGTAACCAAAATTTCCAAAAAGGGGAATACTTATTTCGGAACAGCTAAACAAAGACAAATAGGCCATAGGATGCAGGTGCTCCGCGGAAACACTGACACACACACACACACACACACACACACACACACACTAAACAAAAATGTAACTAAGTCTCCATAGAGGGCGCGAAAATCAAAATAATGACTAAAATTACTCGCAACATTGACTAAGTTTAATAAAAGACAAAATGCGAATAAATTATAAACAATCGTATTCAATATGCATGGGCAAAAGTACAGTTAAACTGAAAATGGCTAAGTCGCTGAAATCAGTAGCGACAGAAGGAAAATCACTCTTATAGCAATGCAAAATTCTGGGAAACAGATATTAAAGTGGTCAATAGAGCAAACAAACTGGGTGGTGACGCATTAAGGCGGCACACACTCCTGCCCTGAACGCACAAACCACAAAAACGAAACAAGAAATTGCTTTTAAAATGACACTTCAATGAGCAAACAAGCGTGACTACTAACAAAACAATGCTCAAACTCAAAGTGGCTTACAAAACATTATTCCACGAAACATCTGTACGATGGAGGTACAAATACCTAGGACCGCCAGTCGAAAACAATACGAAACTAAATAAACGAGTCATCTTAAGACTCGGCGACAAACGGGATGTCAAGGAAAGTCCCGCAACCCACAACATTTGGAATTGCCGAAGTGCAAAAAGGAGGAAACTGACATGTTGGGTAACAACCACAAACTCAACTCGTAAACGAAAGGAACCCACGAGAAGACAAACCCATACTGGTGCTGGAACAGAACCAAACAGAGGTCCTGACTACCACTAGTCAGGCTAGTAACTAGTGAATAACTCGAGATGCAGATAGGTGGCCAGCCCACCAACAACCAGGACAAACAACACTAGGCAGATTCCACTTCGAAACTAACACGAATGCAAGCACAGAATTTAAATACAAAAGGCAACCTACAAGATCAAGGAAAACAAATGGCAAAAGTGAGGTTAGGTTGCCTCCCAGAACTCCGATGAGACACTGCGCCAGCAGCACTGTCCCATACCAGCACTACGACACGACACTCGCCGAAATCAAGCGAGTTTCAGAGTTACTCAAAGCCTGGAGCAAGGCTAAGCAACAACGTGTATGCCACCAAGGTGAAACACGAGCACAAATGCCTAAATGCAACCGAACACAAAACCCGTACACAGTGTCCAAAAAAATAACACAAGTTTCACGAGGTTATTAAAAAAAAAGAATCCCCTAAAAAAATTTACGAATAGGCAAATACATTTCTAAATAATACGCGAAGTTAAATCAGAAAGAGATAATCAACGAGGAATTTTACACATATGCATCCCGTATCGCACCACCACGATAACCTTACCGAAACATTACACGAACAACAACAAAGAATAAAGCTCAGGGACAAACGGACCGCAACAACGTGCTTGCTACCAACGCAAAGCACAAGCAATAAGGCAGAAGTGGGACCGAAGCCCCTCAACCCAAACGACAAATTTTAATTGGCCTGATAAAATACAAAGAAACAAAAACGTTAACAGAAATAATACATTTTAGCTTCCCGACATGAGTTGCCCCAGGCCTACGCAGTAGGAAAGTACCTAATAAATCCTAACGCGAGACCTAACAAAGCAACCGCAAAGAGAGAAACAGAGTGAGGCCTACAGATAGTGAACAAAATGGCGACCACCTTAATTCAGAGGCGAAGGAGAAAAAATATTTGGCGCGCACGACCACTCTCGCAGGAGAAGGCCCGCAGCATGAACTCCACCAGAGGCAGCTGCAGATGGAAAACAGTGTGGAAACCCTTCAAAACCACACCGGGGAGAAGGGAGGGGCAGCTACCCTGGTGTCGCACACACCAACAAGGTTTCCCCCTACGACGAGGGCATGAAGCACGAGTACATTAACAAACGGACAACAAGGCCGAAAAAGCAAATAATCCTGAAAAGAAAGGGTAGTCCACAAATAAAACACACTTGGTAACGCGAGGGATTTAAAAGTTTACTATTTACTCTCAATAAACATAAAAAAATTATACAAATTCGAAGATATAAAATATTAGATAAAAAAATTTTCTCTTAAAAGAGGCAAACTCATATTTGCACATGGAGCTCTGTGATCTCCCAAAGATTGGCAGTTAGTTTTTAGGTCCCCAAAAAATAATATTTACAAAAAACTAAGTTTCGATTCTGAGTGCATTGTAGCGGTCAGAATGGCCCGCCCAAAAAGGTTACTACCTAAGCTTCGACAGCCACAAGGAATCTACGAGTTAAGGTACAACCGGGTAGGGATTGAGAGAGTGTTGTAAGCACACCACGCTGACCTATTGGGCGAGGCGTATAAAATAGTCGTAGAGGCCACCTCCCCCCCCCCCTTGTAACTTGACGTCGCTTGTGGTACCACTATGTTAGTTGTCGGAGCTGGTAACCATAGCACCACGACATCGAGGCCTTGAGAAGCTCTGAAGTTCCTCACTGTTAATTGTCGGAGCTGGTAACCATAGCACCACGACATCGAGGCCTTGAGAAGCTCTGAAGTTCCTCAGTGTTAGTTGTCGGAGCTGGTAACCATAGCACCACGACATCGAGGCCTTGAGAAGCTCTGAAGTTCCTCAGTGTTAATTGTCGGAGCTGGTAACCTTAGCACCACGACATCGAAGCCTTGAGAAGCTCTGAAGTTCCTCAGTGTTAGTTGTCGGAGCTGGTAACTATAGCACCACGACATCGAGGCCTTGAGAAGCTCTGAAGTTCCTAAGTGTTAATTGTCGGAGCTGGTAACCATAGCACCACGACATCGAGGCCTTGAGAAGCTCTGAAGTTCCTCAGTGTTAGTTGTCGGAGCTGGTAACCATAGCACCACGACATCGAGGCCTTGAGAAGCTCTGAAGTTCCTCAGTGTTAGTTGTCGGAGCTGGTAACCATACCACCACGACATCGAGGCCTTGAGAAGCTCTGAAGTTCCTCAGTGTTAGTTGTCGGAGCTGGTAACCATAGTACCACGACATCGAGGCCTTGAGAAGCTCTGAAGTTCCTCACTGTTAATTGTCGGAGCTGGTAACCTTAGCACCACGACATTGAGGCCTTGAGAAGCTCTGAAGTTCCTCACTGTTAATTGTCGGAGCTGGTAACCATAGCACCACGACATCGAGGCCTTGAGAAGCTCTGAAGTTCCTCACTGTTAGTTGTCGGAGCTGGTAACCATAGCACCACGACATCGAGGCCTTGAGAAGCTCTGAAGTTCCTCAGTGTTAGTTGTCGGAGCTGGTAACCATAGCACCACGACATCGAGGCCTTGAGAAGCTCTGAAGTTCCTCACTGTTAGTTGTCGGAGCTGGTAACCTTAGCACCACGACATCGAGGCCTTGAGAAGCTCTGAAGTTCCTCAGTGTTAGTTGTCGGAGCTGGTAACCATAGCACCACGACATCGAGGCCTTGAGAAGCTCTGAAGTTCCTCAGTGTTAGTTGTCGGAGCTGGTAACCATAGCACCACGACATCGAGGCCTTGAGAAGCTCTGAAGTTCCTCAGTGTTAGTTGTCGGAGCTGGTAACCATAGCACCACGACATCGAGGCCTTGAGAAGCTCTGAAGTTCCTCACTGTTAATTGTCGGAGCTGGTAACCATAGCACCACGACATCGAGGCCTTGAGAAGCTCTGAAGTTCCTCAGTGTTAGTTGTCGGAGCTGGTAACCATAGCACCACGACATCGAGGCCTTGAGAAGCTCTGAAGTTCCTCAGTGTTAGTTGTCGGAGCTGGTAACCATAGCACCACGACATCGAGGCCTTGAGAAGCTCTGAAGTTCCTCACTGTTAGTTGTCGGAGCTGGTAACTATAGCACCACGACATCGAGGCCTTGAGAAGCTCTGAAGTTCCTCACTGTTAATTGTCGGAGCTGGTAACCATAGCACCACGACATCGAGGCCTTGAGAAGCTCTGAAGTTCCTCACTGTTAGTTGTCGGAGCTGGTAACCATAGCACCACGACATCGAGGCCTTGAGAAGCTATGAAGTTCCTCAGTGTTAATTGTCGGAGCTGGTAACCATAGCACCACGACATCGAGGCCTTGAGAAGCTCTGAAGTTCCTCACTGTTAGTTGTCGGAGCTGGTAACCTTAGCACCACGACATCGAGGCCTTGAGAAGCTCTGAAGTTCCTCAGTGTTAGTTGTCGGAGCTGGTAACCATAGCACCACGACATCGAGGCCTTGAGAAGCTCTGAAGTTCCTCACTGTTAATTGTCGGAGCTGGTAACCATAGCACCACGACATCGAGGCCTTGAGAAGCTCTGAAGTTCCTCACTGTTAATTGTCGGAGCTGGTAACCATAGCACCACGACATCGAGGCCTTGAGAAGCTCTGAAGTTCCTCACTGTTAATTGTCGGAGCTGGTAACCATAGCACCACGACATCGAGGCCTTGAGAAGCTCTGAAGTTCCTCACTGTTAATTGGTGAGCATAAATCGAATGGCAGTTAGGACGCAACTTTTACCTTCGATACCCCGTCGGCCCCTTAAATTCTAATTAGTATTAACTAATTTATATTGATTAAGGCTAGAGAATTAAATATTATTGTATTGTAACTTAACGGCCCCAAGCCGCCTGTGAGAAGCTGTAAACTGAATACTTGTTCAATGAATAATTTGTTTTGATGTATTGCATCTATTCCATTTATATACTTGTACATTTAATGTTTAATAAAGTAGTTGTGTTTGAATCCTGAGTTGTTAGTGAACTAGTAGAGTTACGCCTCCGATCACGTAGGTCTACCCCGACCTAATCTGAAAGTAGAGTGTTTGAAATATTAGTGGTTCAGTGGTCAGGAAAGGAGATAGAAAGGGGAGACGTAACAGTCTTCTAACTCTTAAACAACGTTAAAACTTAAATCCAACAAAACTTTACACTAAAACATTAATTCACTCAAGAACGAGTGTACCGAAGCATGAAAGAAAACGAAGAGGCAAATAAGAAAAGAATCACCAAAGTACAAGTATAGGTGATGGCTATAAACAGGAAAGAAAAAATAAATTCATACTTCTTGCATGTAAATAACCAGTGATTAAAAATTGTTTTTATTTAAATAAGTGGCTCGTGACAAGGAAAACTTCAAAACAAAAATGACCCACGAGCCAAAGCAAAAGACGAGAGTAACTCACGACTAAAACGGATTTCCACAATTAATGGCCAAAGACACAACCAACTAAACGAAGATCGGGTGTCAAAGTTTATCAGACAAAATCCAATCAAAGAAAACTATTCTTGATAAATTATGTGAACAAGATGGGTCAGGAGGTGTGGCACACTTAAATGACAAACTTAACTAAATTAGAACTTTAAACTCAACAACACTTAAGCTGAATCAAGAACTAAATGTGCTTATGGCACTCTTAAACGACTACGACACAAAATTAAGAAAACGTGACACACTGACATTGGGCAATAAAATTTGTCAGGATGGTAACACATCAAAACCAACTAACACGAATGCCACAAGGCAAAAATACTAAAAAAGGGTACACAAAAAAAAATTTAAAAAAAAAACGTACACTTTAGCTAATAAGGCGAGCACTCAAAATTACAGATCAACATAAGCTTACATCAAATTAATTGTTTAATATAAATACTCGTGCGTCAAAGTATGAATACGCGTGCGTCAAAGTATGAATACGCGTGCGTCAAAGTATGAATGTAAACAAACAATATCAAAGTCATAAAGAATCAGTTATATTATATTAAGATCACAACTTGCAGTATTGGAAGATAATCTAAGAGATGTAATATATGAAGTGATAACCGCTCCTATTACAAAACAACTTGGAACACAAATGGAAGAAATTATGCAATATATAAGTGATGAATCGATTAATAAAAGTTTCTGTTTAGTTACGCAAACAGACCTGAGAAAACAAAAAAAATGATTTGCAAATGCAAATAAATTATTTCATTAATGATTTGAAAGCTAAAACTGTAACTAAATTAAACGCAGTATTAAGTAAATTCGACAAGATTGAAAAAGCGCTAACTAATCGATCTAGTACAGCAGTTAGTCGACATACTGCAGTAGTTAGAAAACAAACGACTTAACTCATATATAAATAGTGGAAAGTTAATGTAATATAATGAAAACATATCTGACTCTGCTTCGGAATTACATAACGTTATATCTGCTGTAAAAGAGAAATATTTACAAGCCAAACGAGCCTGTATTGCACGGGATGTTTTAGAGGAAGAAATATTTCAACCTGTTAGGAATTGAATATGTACATTACATTCTGTGTTGAATACGCCTAATTATACAACTTTGGAAATTAAATCAGAATAAGAACATTCGACGAAGAAGAGAAAGCATAACCTTTACCATTTAACATGTCATCGTTTCGCTTTAAAATATTCTTCACCTATATGCGATACGACATTTGGTGTACATCGAAATGGAAACATGATTTCAGGGAGATTCAGTAATTACGTTTTTACCTGAGAACAGATTTAAAATAGGTGATTACGTAACTGATGTGAGTCAAGGATTGTTTGAATTATTGTTTAAAAACTTCCCAAATTTTGGAGTGAAGAGTACTTAAAATTTTCTTATAACGACTGACGTTTTAGAACCTGTGAAAAATTTTCCGTTGATCTATGGAAGAAGAATCCACGAACTATGTAACCGTTTGTGTGTCAGAAGCAACCAACGGCATTGCCCAGGGAAAGGCGCTCGCTGGTCATGTTGGTGCTAGCTGCTGGACTTCCCCAGCACCAAACACGACTCCTGCAACGTCTCAGACGTGAACGAATGTACTCGGGATAAAACGTTAAGTTATTAAGCATGCTGCGATATTTTGTCCAAAACTGTATATACCGGACGAAATCGATTATCGAATATCTACACGGTAATTCATCTCACCATTTTATGACTTTCGCAATAACTCACTGCATCAGCAGGTTTTGAGAAAGTACAGAGTAAACAAATTTCTGTATGGTTAACAAACAATTCTTTGTAAAGTTGTTGCCAAAGAGTTTCTTGCAACTCTACATCTGAAAGTATATTTACTTTACATTAAAAAAAAAAAAAAAAATGTAGTTCAGTGTTCATATTCTAAAATGCTTGCTTGTTGTTGTGTGTGTGTGTGTGTGGAGCGCGGCTGAGTTGAAATCCATGAATGATAGAAACTATTTCCCTACCAAGTTACTATTCGTCCTACATGTACGTAAATCTATATATATATATATATATATATATATATATATATATATATATATATATATATCGCATTTAGCTTGCTGCCCTGTTTTATTTGTCTCGATTCCTTGGTGGAATTTTCTGGCTTTGTGCCTATTTATTCTTGACAACAGCATTCCTGGCTTTTATTATGTCGTATCTGGTTAGACTACTGTGTTTTAGTGCGTTTCTTTGTATATATATATATATATATATATATATATATATATATATATATATATATATATATATATATATATATATATATACGATCAACAGACAACACAATAAAGACGAAACAGGCTAGTTTTCTACCTTCACAAATAAAACAAACACAACGAGGAAACTCGCACAAGAACAAACAGCAGTTTTTCGCAATGGCGAATGTTCAAAAATTTCGATCTCGTCATTCACCCCCATTGCACCATTTATTCAAAGATCACTTGTAATTTTGGGCGTTGCAAGGAACAGTATTAATTTATACGTGTTCACGATCAGTACAACACACTGTCAAGTGTCAGGCATAATAAAAACGTTTTTGTGTTTGATGTGATTGGCAGCAGCGTTTTATGAGACTGATACGTGAACTGTCTCAACTATGGATGATATCTGCCACAACGTGAGATACTTCTTTTACTGGGAACATTTTCCTGTTGAGTTGAGTACAAAAAAATTTAAATCTTCTACTTTTCCAACGTCCCATTTACAGCTTGTCACTGAATGTCTGTTACAAACTTAGTACGGGTGTATCTGACGTAAAATGAGACGTAAAACATTATACGTACGACCAATGGCCTGAATTTGTCAACGAGGGAGCTATGAGCACCCACAGCAACAAGTTTCGCAATGACATGTTTTAATGTACCAGAAACAACATCATTATTACTAAACAACGAATTAGTGGCTAATGTTCAAATAACAAAGATTATAAAATTCAGCATATTTTATTCCTAAAATTATTCCCCTTCATAAACTTAATTAAAGTAGTTAGACTGTCATCTTTGGTTTCGCTGCTTTAGTGACAAACAGCAGGTGCATCATGCTCACGAAATGAGTGCACTAATTTCCAAAGGAGGCACAGACACGCCTGTTTGCTTGAAATAAATACGTTCTTCCTAACCGAACAAGTGGGTTAATATTTTGTAGGTATTAAATACTATATTCAGTATGTTAAGGTGGTCTGGTGATTAAGGGCCTGTGTTAAAACGGCAAGAGAGATGAGTTCTAGTCCCCGTTCTGGCAAGGTGTGAATTGTTTTCGTGAATTATATTTTGAAATATTTTTTCCTCGCCATTCTCTGTTATTAATAGATCTCATGGTTCTGCTAGAAGAAAAAAACAATTGTATGTCAACTTCCCAAAACAAGCCTATTATTTACTGTCTTACAGACATATGTTTTGCAGCTGTTACAAGAAAACTGTAAAGAATTTTTTTGGCAACTGTGTTTCCAAAAATTAACACAAAAATGTAACATAACAGTTTTTACAGTGTATTGACTCAATATGTGTAACTATTTACAATGCATGTACGTTCACATATGCACGGAGTTGTGGCCTGCTCTAGCGATACTGTGACGCAATGTTTGACACATACCGCTGCACGCTTTCAAAGTTAGTGCACTTTTTCCAGAGGACGATTAGCTTGAGTGTGTTTCCCTTCGGCGACCATATTTGTTAAAGTGCACGAATTTAGTTCAAGCATTAAAACCGGAGAAATTCCAGCGGTTTTTATGGCTTATTTTGTTGGTGGTCATAAGCTGGCGACCCCAGTTTAATTTAATGAGAAGGGATCATTTTAAGGACAAAATTTGCTACGATTGTTTACAATATGAGTTTCAGGGGAAATAAGGGGGAATAATCTTCACGCCATAGCCTTATGCGTCACCAGTCAACTAGTGTGCTACGAAAATCACCCGTAGACGAGTTGTAATGCCCAGTATGTCAATTACTCCACCATACTTATACTTAACAGCCAATTCATCAACCTCACTTTAGTGACAGAAATAACATATATAATCGACTGCAGCGTGCATATCCAAATTCCATCACGGAAATGTATTCACATTGTTTAACGAGTTCATCGTGATGTTAACGTTTGCCTTTCTTGTTTTCAGAAGGCGCCGCTCAGAATCGTTTGAAAAAAGAGAATGAAACAGTCACCTCATATATACATGCATTATTTCAAAACTCTTTTGCTTCATACCCACTATTCAAATACTTCTAATTGACTAATATGTCTTTCCAATAGGCAAGTTTCCTCGCAATCATATTATCACGTATTTAACCTCTCAAGACCCAGTATACGTGTACATAGCACAAACGGAGGTAATTTTTTTTTACTGGTATTGTACACTGCAAGGCTGAAGCCCAATTATTTTCCTTGTAACTGATTCGTTAACTATGTGTGACGAGACAGGAATGCAGTTTGTGAATAATAATAATAACAATCTACCTTGATCTCGTTTTACTGCTTTTATCATCATATATGTTTATACTTTGCAGTAAACTGGGCCTTATTATGTTCTCGATACCAATGTCAATCTCGATACCACTGGTTAATTAAAATAAATGTACGAGATGAAGCAAATCGTATTAGAGTATGTCTTGTATATAGTTATAGATTTCAAGTAAAAGCAATTTTGCTTCAGGGTAGTACGTTTGTACTCTTCTTCGAGACAGCTGAACAGGAACGAATGATGCATCTTTAGTCACGCAGAAATTCAAGTAAATATAACTATGTTACACTGAATAGATGCAAATTTCAATGCTGTGATTCGTTGCCAATTCTGTGTTATGTATAACTCTCAATACAGCGTTTTGACCTTTTTTATAATTACATCCAATGCTTTAACTTAAGATAGAATTAAGAATGGAATACTATGTTGGGACCAGAACAGTTGGCAGTTCTAAATACGTCGAAGGTCTGGACTGCTAGTGCAGTAAAATGTAGTCCTGGAGATAAAAAATATTGGGGGATTTTAAATGCAATTTAGTTTCGTGCGGTGTCTGTTTCACAGGTTTTATTTGTTTGTTTCTAAAACGCGTTCCATAAAACGACATGAGTTGCTAATGTTCCGGAAATGTATTTGTCGTTTCGCTACAGTAAGAAAAAGTTCACAGCAGTTGCTAAGTTGATTACGTACCGATGGGGCACTAAGATAAATGATTTTCGATATGTCTGTGTGTCTGCTTCCGGAAGCATTACGAGGGTGTAAATGTACTCTCATTTGCATGTAGTTTTGGCAGTAATGTTTTTAACCATAGTGGTTGCATCACCTAAGTTGATATATCAGGGAATAAGCGAGTGTATGAGTCTAATCTACCTGATAAAAAATTATTTAATTGATAAATATAAAAGGCACTGTGTGAGTAAAGGCGAAGGTTTTTGTGAAAAATCATGACCTGCTTAGATAAGCAATTTGATAGTTTCTTAGTGTATTTTATTCCGTCTAGTTATTGAAGCTGATTGGTTCACTGCACCGCATTATAATATTGTTGCAAGCAGGCCATCCGTTCTTCTCCGAGCTATGGTCGCTCGTCGCCAGCCAGTGGCTTTTGTAATGCCTAGTTCACAAGAACACCGAACAGTCAGAGCGGAAAACTACAACAGCCAGTAATAACCCACACGCGTCTTCCGCACGAGCCACATAGTAGTTAGAAAATTGAGGTTCTGGGACAGGGGCTTGGGGCTGGGGACACGGGGACACACTCCTGCCTCCTAAGGTATCATCATGCGGGACAAAAATTCCCTTTTCTCCGGTTTCACCGTAAAAACAAGCAGATTTCACATACAATAAAGCAATTTTCCCTTTTTTCCTGCAAAAATTCCCGAATTCCCCTCCCGCCGATGGAAACCATCTTGGCAGCCATGTCTTGTCCTAATTAGCATAATCCAGCGAGTGACTCATAAAAGTGGCAAATGAATCTATGAGGAGGAGGAGTGATTTCCACCACATGCACCACCACCTCCGCATGAAGTCTGTGTACATAACACCTATAAGAATAGCTGGCTGTAATTTCCGAAGCGTTTAAGTTATAGTTGCTGTATACATAACATGAGCGTCACCCCAGACGACAAAAAGAGACGAATGGTCATGTATAGCACATGCCTACATATAAGCATAGTGTGCTGCACCAGCATTAATTTAGGGACATCTAAGAGTGGTAAAAGGATAAACATAACACAAAGCCAGTTGTCCCCAAACAATGCCAGCACAGACACGAAACTCGTGAACCAGGCTGTGTCAAGCATGGATACACTTATAACTAAAGTTTCATTTGTAAAGAAACAATGGCCGAACCTTTCTTTCGGAGCCAATCATCTAGCACAAAGATAATTTATTTAGAGATTGAGAGCATAAACTCCCCTTCAATAGTGAATCAAAATTAATTTATTATAAAAAAAATAATTGCAATCTAAAAATTATAAAAAATTATTCACTCATAATAAGTAAAAAATAATTATCTAATTTTAAAGATAATAAAGATACACAGAAATCGGATGGCGCAAGAAATAATTATTTATTTTACTCTTTGTAACAAAAAAATACTGTAATCTCAGGTGGCATAATATCATTGGTTCGTATGATTGCTTTACCAAATTTTAAAGAGAAATTGATAATCCCCACTACCAGCTTTGAGTAATAGGATGAACAAAACCATTTACACATTCAACTATTACAAAGATGGCCATTGAATATGGACGATTCAGTAAGATTACAACTTCACATATTCGTTAAAAAGATTTTTTTAAATTTTATTACAATTATTTCCTGTGGTTTTTTTTTTTTTTTTTTTTTTTTTTTTTTTGGGTGTTTTCCTGATTCGGTTGGACTACTGTCAGAACTAATTGATTTGAAAAGATTCGAAAGTTCAGGCCATGTTTAAGCCTACAGCATGCACAAGCACAAAAAAATTGAAAGTTAATTTTGGCCTGTTGTTCAACCAAGGAAGCGATGCCCATGGTAGCATTTCCTGGGTGCTCTGCTTCGCGATAGTGCAATGCTGTAATCAGGACCACATTCTGTACCAAATACCTGTTCCAGGACATCACGATCGTTCGACGAAGGAATGGCTCATGCGTGTGTCGGAGTACACCCGCACCACTAAATTAACCGTTAAATAAAACCATGAAAATTTGGACGTCGCCCAAAAAACATATAGCATCGCGTGGCAAAAATAATTAACAACAAGAAACGCTTACCCTTAGCGGGATTACAAAGTAATTACATCAGGTGACTGAAGATTGCAGAAGAGAAAAATATTAGAACTGTTCATGCCATATTGCGTACTTGGAGAAGACCGGAAAAGACACCTGAGGAAAACTATGGGACCAACAGTCGATTTCGAGAATAATCAACCCAAACTATAACTCGATACGAGACTTTTAACGAGTTCTTTAACCTAAATAATTATGAGAATTACAAATCGTCACACATAAAATTAGAATAAACAAACATTAATTAGCTAATATTATGTTTTATGTGGAATACATAATTAATAAGCTTAAAACACCAGCTGTCTTTGATGAAATTAGTAACGAGTAACATAATGGCAGTTACACAAATTTGCAAACGAACTAATTAAGGAAAACACTTTAATTTCATTTTACTTGTCCATAAAATGTAAATATTTAAAATATAGTATACAGACACAATTTGTTGTAAAACAAGAATTAATTATGAAAGTATTTAAATTATTACACAGTATTTTTACTGAAACATCATAACTGGCAAACAGTTTAGTCTTTGTTTAGCAACAAGGTTTGTTTAAGCAGTAATCTACTATGCTTCTAATTAGTAAAATAGCAGAATACAAAATTAATAACAGATATATATTATCATTAAATTACAAAAGTTATATTAACACATACCAGGAAATAACTAAATCACTGAAACAGTGACTCGATAGCACTTAACAGTGACTCAATATTTACCATATAAAAAAAATAAAAAAATAAAAAATAGATTTTTAAAACAAAAAAAAAAAAAAACTGTTTTGCCGAGAGAAAATGTTCCCAGAAAGGGAACACCAACCGTCACAAGAACAGAACACAAAGGTGTGTGCCACAAGGCAGCACAATAGATCGCTATGATCTCCGACCTGTTTAAGGTATAGACATCGAATTCATAACATGAGCACGGTCCCAGACAGCGAGAAGAGTCAAGTGGTCACAGATAGCCTATTTCACCTTATAAGCATAGTTGGTTGTAATTTTCGAACTGTTTAAGTTATAGTAGTCAAATTTATTACATTGACATCAACCCCAACTATGAGAAGGGTCACAGGGTCAAGTAAGGCCAAGTCTACTTATAAGCAAAGTTGGATGTAATTTCCGAACTGTAAGTTATAGGTGTCAAATTCATAACATAGGCATCAACCTCGACTATGGGAAGGGTCCCTAGGTCAAGTATGGTCTATGTCTACTTAAAAAACATAGTTGATGCTAATTTACGAACCATTGGAAATACAACAAAATTCATAACACGTGCATCAACCCCGACTATGAAAAGGGTTGCAGGGTCAGGTATGGCCTATATCTATGTATAAGCATAGTGTGCTGTAAGTTACGAACCATTTAAGTTACAGTCGTCAGATTCACAACATAGGCATCGCCCCAGACAATGAAAAAGGATCTAGGGTCAAGTATGGCTATGTCGATGTGTAAGCATAGTTGGCAGTAATTACCAAACTGTTTAAGTTATATTTGCCAAATTAACAACATGAGCATCGCCACAGATGATGAGAAAATACAAGTGGTCGTGTATAGCATATGCCTGTATATAAGCACAGTTTGCTATAATTTCCGAACTGTTTAAGGTATAGATGTTAAATTCAGAATGTCAGTATCACCCCAGATGTAGAGATGAGTGAAGTGGTCAAGTATGGCCTATGTCACATTATTAGCATGGTGTGGTTTTAATTTTCGAACTGATTAAGTTAGTCATCAAATTCATAACATGGCCATTCCTCCAAATGAAAAGAGATGAGGGGTCAAGTATGCTCTATGTCGACTTATAAGCATAGTTTACTGTATTTTCTGAACCATTTAAGTTATAGTCATCAAATTCATAACATGGGCATCACCTAAGACAGCAAAAAAGGATCGAAGTGTGAAATATGACATATCTACATATAAGCATAGTTGGCTATAATTTGAGAACCATTTAAGTTTTATTTGTCAAATTCATAACATGAGCATCGCCCCCAGACGAGGAGAAGAGGCTAATGGTCAAATATGATCTATGTCGACTTATGATCATAGTGCATTTTTTATGAACCATTTAAGTTATAGTCATCAAATACATAAAATTGGCATAGTCCCTGATGAGGAGAATAGTCGAGTTATCAAGTACTCCCTTTGTCGACTTATAAGCATAGTTGGCTGTAATTTCCGAACTTTGTGAGATACAACTACCAAATTCATAACATAGGCATCACTCCAGATGATAAGTCTCACAATGAAAAGGGTGTGTCCTATGACTATATATAAGCATAGTTGACTGTAATATCTGAACCCATCATGAGATAGTAACCAAATGCATAACATGGGCATCATCCCAGATGACACACGAGGCCAAGTATTTTCTAAATCTACCAATATGCATAATTGGCCGTAATTTAAGAACCATATAAGATATAGTTGTCAAATGTATAACATAGATGTTACCCCAGAAGATGAGAAGGGTCAAGTACACGCTATGTCGATGTTAAGTATAGTTGCCTGTACATTCTGAGCCCTTTATGAAATAGTGGTCAAAAAATCATAATATAGACAACCACTCCACCTCAGACAGCAAAAAGGAAGCGAGGGGTTAGGTTTTATGTATGTCTACTTATAAGCAAGTCATCAGTAATTTCCGAACCAGTTAAGATACAGTAGACAAAATCATAACGTAGGCACCACTCTAGACCATGAATGTGATCGAAGGGTTAATTTTGACTTATACCTAATTATAAGCATAGTACTATAGCACCGAACAGTTCGGTGTTCATACATTGAATAATGACTTTTTGCTAATTCAGGATTCATTGCCAACTTCTGAAATACACTTCTTGGGAAAAATAAGCTGTCCTTAACATTATATATATATATATATATATAGCTCCCAGGAATATATAGATATTGCTCCCAGGAATATTTGTAAGAATACAAAACTTCCACCACCACCACCATCTCAAAAAGCCATATAAATGTAACTGTTAATCCGGTAGACACATACACAGGATTTATGAAATCCATTTTAATTTCCGACCTGCACTCATGTACTGAAGCAGGTAATAATAATTACAGACAGTCATGCTCGAACCTTCAACATGCATACTTACTTCTAGCAGTCAGTTAGTAGCACCCCACTAGCATCCAGGGGAACTGTCCTTGCACTCATGAGTTGTGTATCGAGACCTCGATGTATGTATGCAATGAGATGTTACTTGGTACATCACATGAATATGCAGTCATCGCTAGACAGTCAAGTCCTTGCACATACAACACATACTAGAACAATATGTTTCTTATTATTATGAAACGAATTTTCCCCTACCTTAACTGGTGTACCAGTGAACACCTGTAGGCAAATATCACATCTCGCTGTCGTCGCCATGACCTCGCTGGAAGCGGTGACCACAATGACCAGTCCCGCCTTTCTATGCACTCTAGATATATATTACCAACCAATTACTGTATCCCCACAACCCCCCTTTGTCAACATCCTTACCGGTATACTATTGCAAGGAAACAAGTTATCTACCCAGGAGGTAGTGAACCATCCTCGAGGTACTGTAGGTTCGATTTCCATAGAGAGTGGTAATATTAAAAATACAAGTCGACATAAAAGCTGCAATTGGATGTTCGTTCCTCGAGCGGAAGGAAGCGGAAGCAAGGGGCCCACTGCTACAAAAGAAACGTCCCGAAGAGAGTAACCACAATTGTCTACAACAATGTTCGTAATTACACAGACAGTCATACTCAGTCCCGACCTGCACTTGCGTACCATGCCCATTACACACACACACACACACAATTAGAGATAGTCATATGGTTGCTCTGTGTGTTTTTGTTTTATTTCTCCATTCTTCCACTAGAGTGCATGAAAGGAAATATAAATACCTACTAACCAACAAGCGACAGCTAGACAAGACCATACATCGTATGTCATTCGACAAAAATAAAGCCACGTAATTCCATCACTAATAAAAATTGTCGGGTTGGCTAAGCAGCCTAAGGCATCCTCTTATAACTCTGGTTTCAATAAAGGGAGTACTGGTTCGAATCCCTGAACCTCACACATTTTTTATGCTCAGTCATATAATGAGTTCTTGTAAAAGGAGCATGGGTTCTATTTCCAGTCAGCGACATCATGTTTCAGAGGTAGACAATTCATGTCGGATAATATTCAAATTACTCATATATTCTGTAAAGTACACCCATCCTTGCGAATAAGGTAACACATAATCGAACCCTCCCCTATAGAGTACAAGTATTTTCACATGTAAGGAACCAGTACAACATGATACACAATTAAAACAAAACACATATGCATGTTCATTTGAAATACTTGCAGCCAGGGGTTTGTTCTTTGTATAAACCTACACTGGGGAAAGTGCAGTGGAGCGAGTGCGGGGAGATATTTGAGTGGCTCTTAACAACGAGGTCTTGAGAGCCGATGAAGGTGAAGCGAGTTAAGTATGGAGAAGCACCAGAATGAAAGGGCATGGTAAGCGAGAGTTCCCCGAGAAAAACCCTCCGACCAGCGACATCGTCCAGCACAATTCACACACATGTGAAAAAAATCCAGGAATGACCTGGTTGGAGAGTAAACCAGGTTTCATCATGATGGTTGGAGGCGATTGGTCTAACTTCTCAGCCACTGTAGTCCTCTACATGTGCTGCTGGAGGTTGTGTATTAAGGTGACCGCCTGGCTAGGCCACCGAAGTGTGTGGATAGCTCCAGCAGAAATGCAGTAGGTACATTTCTTAGATGGTGGGAATTATTAGAGCAACTATTGGTTTTAAAACTGAAGATATTAACACTGTGATACATTTCTTTAGTTATTAAATTATGATTCTGGGAACTCATAGGTTCGAATCTTACACATTACGCATAATCTTTCAATTAATAAATCTAGCTGGTCAACAGTAACCATTTTCTGCTTCCTTGTGGAGCCATATGAAGCGGGTTTTTTTTTCACAGTGTGTTCCCTCTTCTTCCTTGCTGGTGAATATGAATGTGTTTTTGCTTCCATGTTAGATAAGGATTTGGAGTGTGCATGAAGCGAGGTGCAGATGCACGAGCTCATTAAAAATTTGAGCTCTGACTGACTCTCCAGCCACTTAAGAGCGCATACTTATGTAGGTCAGCAGCTACACAACACATGCTAATCTAACGGACCTCTAACACAGATAGCAGTAGGTGCATTGCTTAATTAAGAATAAAACATATATATTAATAGTGTACTAATTTACATGCATAACAATATCATACACATATACATATATCTATTATAACCGCCAATAAAGCATCTGGCTCTGAGTTCATCAATAATTCAATTTATCTCGCCATAGACATGTGTACACTTTAGCTTTCCAGATGGCGGCACTTCATCGTCATCAGTAGAATATGAACCATCATCAACAACATATTTAAACTTTCGCTTTGCAGATGCCGACACATCATCGCCATCAGCAGAACATGCATTATTATGCTTCTGCATTCAAGATGTCGACACTTCATCGTCATTTGTAGATGACACATCGCCAGCAGACATGCAGGTCACAGTTTTGCTATCAGCATTCTAGGTAGCATCTTCGGTGTTTACTTTACATAATCGTGGTGCAGGGTTGTTGTTGTTGGTGTTCACACCATCTGACGATCTGTATGGTTCACGCTCTGCATCGTCTGTAGTTCTGTCCACACACTGGTTTGGAACACAATGCAGGACCACGTATTGTTATGGACGCTTGAACGAGCATTAGTTTACATGGCGAATCAGCTATAAGGGTAGCCTTTTTGTGCCTGTGCATCGTATACATCTGTGCCGCAATGAATACTCAGCCATCGCTTCTGTTCCGGCAAGAAAGACGATGCCAGCTTCCTCCAACATAAAGGTCAGTGCATCATGTATTGAACCACATTCATCATTACCATCGCTCAAATTTGGAAGTAAAAATAATAAATTTCATAACTACATCACACACATGTAGTATAGCATTCAATAAGCATTATAAGTGCCTTACTGATACAGATTGTCAGGTTGACTGAGAGATCTAAGGCTCTGTATTTAAGGTCTGGTTCCATGTGTGGGGATTGTAGGTTCAAATCCTACACCTAAAAAATATTTTCCGCTTCCTTGCTGGTGTGTTTCCCATGTTAGATGACAAATTTGTGTGTGGATAAAATGAGGGTATATACACAGACATGCGAGTTCTCTGGCTCATTTGCAGTTAGTCTGTCTTCGAGCTCTAACAGACATGAGAGTGTATAACTTCTAGGTCAGCAGTTTATACCATAGCTATGCATCAGCCAGAAAACTTGTCATGGAGCACAGAGAAAATGACGACATGCTGATCTAGTGGTCAGAAGATTCTATAAGCTATTCTGGCATATGGAAAGCTGAACTCACTTGCAGCACTCGATAAAGAGGCTGAGATCTCATACCTACCTACCTAAAAAATTCCTCCTTGCATATGCGCGACTTAAAATAAGGTATGTCTACAATCATCTACCTGATTATCTACAACTAGACAAAGGCATACGCGACTGTATCCCATGTACAGAGTTTTGCAAGGATGTACTACTGTTATGGACACACCACATTCTAGGGGGTTGTGCAATGCACGCCAGGAGAGTGCTGAAGGAGCGTCCAAAACCAATAGTATTCATTTTCTTAGGAAGACATGAACTTTAAAGTAGTAGCAGTAGTCTTTAAGCTAGTAATTTGTTGGTTATATTACAAGCGGAGCAACCCAATTCTCATGCGAACTTTAAAGAGTGAAAAGTGGCTATGGAGAATATTTTCCTTCATGATGGGAGTAAATATTCGGGAAAGGCTTCTCTGTCGTTACTGCTAGAAGACCTTTTCTAAAAGCTGCCATGCTCGTCGATATGTGGCTTGTCCTCGCAATATGAAGCACACTTATGTGTATTGTAAAGTGTGTCAATCACATTTTCGACGATGTGATAACTTCAAACAACATGTTGCAAAATGCAAATAACTCCGTCCTCTTCAAGGTGGATACTATTTTCTGAAATTTAAGGAAGGGAAGATACCTGTGAAAAAAAACCAGCAACATCAGTAAAGAACCCAACAGTGCAACCAATGGCTGGATCGACTCCTAGACATCGATGCAACTACTGTAACAGGACATTTGCAGATTTCCCCAGTGCAGAGAGAAATATGAAGCACAAATGCAAGCTGAATCCATATAGTACAGCTATCTTTGCGATAAGTATCATGGTTATTTCACTCATATAGTCAGATAAAAAGTACTTATGAAAAAGTGAAAAGACAGTGTACCTGCTACACAACAACCCTGTGGCGATCAGGTGCCTCCCATATTGGGTGATGGTGGTGGTACACCATCTTCCGACATGAGCATTCTTTCAGGACGAAAACAATGTCATTGCTGTGGTAAGATCATTAGTAGAACTAACAATGCATGTCGACATGAGAGATGTGTATGTGTTGGAAAGAGGTCAGTGTTAAAGTATTTGTCATGATGTGAAATTCCGAGTCAAACTTGCAGCTGTATGCCAGTGTAGTAACCAAGAAACAACAATTAACAGAATATATGTCTACAAACAGCTTTACTCCCACTGATGGAATGCGGGAAAAATGTGCAGATAACAGGGTATGGGATTGATGGAAATATTAGTGTGTTGTTGTTATTCTGAGAGTAAATATCGGCTCAAGCGGCGATGAAAACTACTTCAGAAGACAAGTTGTGCCAGTTCTGCAAGAAGCCATTTTCCAACATCTACTATACCCACCGACATGCTATGAACATGAAGCAATCTACCTTAACATGCGAACAGTACAAGTCTCAATTCGGACGACAGGATAACTTAAAAAGGCATCTTGCAATGTGTGATAAACTCTCTCCTGTGCCTTCTAAATGCTATAGGTCCACATTGAATACTGGTGCATGCTCGCCATTGGACATAAACATGCCAGACCATTCTCTACAGATATTGAGAGTATGGACTGCACCTGCTATAGTGGATACTCGCCCACCCTCACCGTGGGCAACACCGATCTTGGACATATAAATTCTCCACTGACATAAATGTATTTAGGCTGCTATGTGCATGTCAACATGAGAAACCCAGACAATGTTATGTTAGACGAAGTCGAGCTGGGACCTCTCAACCCACCAGTGTTATAAGTGCTAACATTAGTCCACATGTTAACAAGCAATAGAAAGCTTTCCAGTCGAAGCACGAAGCAAAATACATAACTATCAGGAAAAACTATTTCGTGAGGAAAGTAACAACCATATGAATAATTGTACATATGATAAAGCTACTACAACACCACCAGCTGAAAGCTTACCCAATGAAAATGAGTTTGTACTGAAAGAATCTGCTTTAAATGGTATAATGAAGATGTATGTTGCATCCGACACGGCGAAAGATATTTGTACATACCTTAAGCAAATGAGGCGGAGTATAATAGATCAACTTACAGATGAGATGGAAAAAGATCATGCGTTAAAATGTATCACATGGTTGGGCTATATATATACCAAATTAAAATCACATGACGATGAATTTAGTCGGAGAGCCTTCAAGACAATGAATGTGCGTCTGCATTACATGCACGACACTGCAGCTAGTCTAGAAGCTAGTATACAGGAAATTTGCTATCAGGAAGAAAAGTACATGGAAAAAGGTTCTGGTTGGATGTTACATACGATAGATCATCTACAGTTGAAAATGAATTTGTATAAGCCACTTCGCAATTAGGTGCTTTTCAACTGAATAAATGAGCCCAGCGATTGAAGCACAGTCATCTGCTGGACTAAATAAAAAATGTAAGTCATGCACTTTCTCTTATGCTGATACTAATAGTACTCATGTTAGGTTCGCATACATAGTGGTTTAATACAAGTCGTAATAGGCAGACTGGCTCAGTTGCTGTTCGCACAGCGGTCTGCAGATGATGTGCTCGGTGATGACGATAGAATAGGACATTTATTTGTGTTGCCACTGTAAGACAACATTATGTGAAATAACCAGCTGCAGACAGCGCGAGGCTGGTTGTCAACATAATCCAGATTGTACTGTTTTCTCATGATAAATGTGTACATCACTGTTTACCCGATGTTATAACTTGAGAAGCCATCTTGTAACGTGTAACACTCCACTGTCTGACATGATAATTATCGAAGAACATATGTGCATGTTGACGATTTAAAAAAAAAAAAACCTTGCTCTGACATTGGAGTAGGTGGGCCTGCACAGTTGCCGTTCAGACCTTGGAGAGTGAACATCAGCTGTGGATTATGTGCTCGATGATTGAACAGACGAATTGTTGTTGTTGCTACTGTAAGAGGAAAACCTTAAGCTGCAAACAGCATGACCCTGATTGCTCCTGAGATTCAGAGCATGCTGTGTTCTCATGTGTAATTCGAAGTTTGTCTGATGCAGCAACCTGAGAAGACATCTTGGATTCTGTAAGGGTCTCAGGTGAAGATTGTCACCAGGTTATGATGCTGAGAGCCTTGTGCCATGACATCCGTGTAACTCCTGTGAGAAGACGTTAACATGTGCATACGATGCTAGACGACATGAAAAAAGTACAGGTTACAGAATGCTGTTCGTGTAACATATCGATATGAAAAGTGCCGCACAGTTCAACATTCGACATTTCCGGCTGCTAATGGTATTTTTCCTGCTGCGATCTGCATTCAGGGGGCTTTCTTGCACCGAATATGTCAACTACACTGCACCCCGTTTGCTCTTTTCTGACAGGCATAGCACCTAATTTAATAAACCAATTTATCGATGAGGTAGAACTGCATGATACGGTCAAAAATAATATATGGCTGGACTACAGCAATACAAAACCAGAGCCTTGCGATGATGAGTATTGTACCAGAACTTGCCAGACTTCGACTGTGTCTGTGTGTGTAATTCATCTGCAGCAGAATATGCGATTGTTGAAATTATATGCAAGATATATCAAGAAGACATAATGACCAAGGGTTCGGGTTGGGACCTGTCTTCAGTCTTCAGTAAACCTTCTAGAGTTAAGAATGAATAGGTACTTGCCACTCAGCTAATAGGCACATACTGATATTCTCTCTACTGCTGAGCAGATGGCGACATAGCTTCGACTTCGACCGGTAGAAAGGAGGGCGTATAAAATACTACACCCACAGTAATTCACACACAGTTGTTAAATTCACTTGTATGTCAGCTGCAGTAAGGGGTCAGCACTGTGAACGAGGAAACTGACTTCTGGAATACTAGTATGTGCAGTGCAACAATTTGTTTTTTATAAAAGCGATAATGTAAATGCTTCCTTCGCCTGACTCGAGATGGAATATATATATATATATATATATATATATATATATATATATATATATATATATATATATATATATATATATATATATTGTGTCACACAGTCGCTTGGAAATTGTCAAAAGGAGTGCAGGGACAATTGACTGCTTGATTTGTAGTCCAGCTGGGTGAAAGACTAGCTACTTCAACTGGTACAATGCTTAGTTCCCACTTATGAAATGTGTGTGAGTACGTATTTAAAAACGCAAAACTACTGTGGGAAGAAATTCAGTTTTGTTTTGCATGAAGATGGTGCAAGGTGATACAATGTCTATCATAGAGCATGGCTCTATGGATGTAACTTCCTCAATGGCTGGAAAAATGTGTTTTTCCTGTGGAATTATCTTCAGCAAATGTTGTCATGCTTGTCACCATGAGAAAAGGAACTGTTGAAAGTACCGACCTCCAGTATACTTATATGCGATATGTGTGGTGCTGCAATTCGTAGAGGTGATATTCTCGAGAGACACACTGTTTCATGTAAAGGTAACACACCTTTGCCTGGCATGCGACAGCATGCATTGCCGCACAACATGGCTAGACTCCCTGCTGATTTGCCATGTAAACAAATGTTCGTTGCCATACTTCAACACTCGTTTCTTCTAATCATCTGAAGCGAATCTTATGTTATGAATTTGGCAACTATAACTTAAATGGTTTGGAATATTCAGCCATATATGCTTATACATAGGCATAGGATATACTTGACCCCTCAATCCTTTTTCGTTTTCTGGGGCGATACTTGTGTTATGGATTTGACGACTATAACTTAAATGACTCTGAACTTACAGTTAACTATGCTTATACATATACATATGCCACACTTGACGCCACGGCCCTTCTCATAGTCGGGTAGTTGAATTTGGTAGTTGTATCTCCAATGGTTCGGAAATTATAGCCAACTTTACTTAAAAGTATATTTAGACTATACTTGACCTTGCAACCCTTCTCATAGTCGAGGTTGATGGCTATGTTATGAATTTGATATCTATTACTTAAACAGTTCAGCAATTAGAGCCAACTATGACTCTAAGTAGACATAGGCCTAACTTGACTCCTCGACCCTTCTCATAGTCGGGGTTGATGCCTATGTCATGAATTTGACAACTATAACTTAAACGATTCACAAAATAGAGCCAACTATGCTTATGCGTGTTATGCACATAGAATTCAGAAGGAGGTGGTGATGCGCGTGGTGGAAATCCCTCCTCCTCATCATAATTGAGTGATTTGCCCCCTTGAGGGGTCACCGGAAGGATTATGCTAATTAGGACAAAAATGGCTGCTGGGCATTGGCTGCCAAGTTGGCCGCCATTGGCGGGAGGGATATGCGGAATTTTTTGCGGTAAAAAGTAGAAAAATGGTGTTTTTGTTCGCGAAATCGGATGTTTTGAACGGAAAAACGGGAAAAAAGGGAAAGTTTTTTCCCACATCACGATATGTTAGGAGGCTGGAGTGTGTCTCCATCTCCACAGCCCCAAGGCCCTGGTCCAGACCCGCCACTTTCTAACTACTCCACGCCACTATGTTAAGCTCACGCCGAAATTTTTACTTGCGGAAAATAACAAACTTGCCATAATTTCTTATAATATAGTTGGTTCACACATTTTACACTACTAATATCTTAGATAATTAACGAATATAAATGTAATAATACAGAAAATTCCAACGTTTTTATTAATAATGAATAGAGGCCCGGAAATGTCGCGGATTCATTTGGTAACAAGCTGGACTCCAGTATCTTTTGAGTACTGGAGTTTCAGTTAGTTCTCCAGGTGACGCGGGATTCAGCGCTCTTTTTTTCTGATTTGTTTCTTATTGTTTCAAATGCGCCCAGAGCCAGACGTCAACACTGCAATCAAATTAAAACGAATGCCGACGCAGTGAGATGCGCCACAGCTCCGGTACTTTCCTGGAATGTTCCTCAAGGTGTGAGCGTCCCAAATGGCTGTGAGAGGGCAGCCAGCGGACGGTGCATCGCAGAATCAGTTGGAGTTCATTGTAAAAAATTTTGCATTTGTACAAGTAGTTATTTAGAAACAAGTTGTCATACATATTTTTGTAGTACTGCAAATAAATTAAAGTAAATTTTACAAAAACATTAATGCGGAACTTGTAAAAGTAGTGTCGAATTTTAACAAGGACGTGTTGTAGTCTCAAATTTTATTATAAATATTGAGCTACATAAACAATTTGTATGTTTTCTGAATGTACAATATTTCCGCGCTATGTTTACAAGAAAGTCTTTAATAACTAGTTTCCAAAAATTTTTTGTAGCAAGTACAGCATTTATTGTTACTCTGCTGATGCTCCACCGATCTGGGGTGCGGGAGGCTCTGAGTTTGAATCGCGGGTAAGGCATGAGTGATAATTTAGGTTATGTTATTAGTTAGTCTGTAGGCCGCCCCCTGCTAAGCTTTCCAGCAGAAAACCGAGAGACGTTAAGAAGCCCTTTACAATACAATACAATTAATCATTGCCTATGTGGGCCCACTGGCGTAGTTGCTGTGTTATACTCCTTCTGAGGTAGGGCTCAGCCCTCTGGTGGGTTACCTCCTATAACGACCTGGGAAGCAGCTTTGCTGTAGTGTCGTCTAAGTGCCTTTTCAGATTGATCGGCGTAGATGTGAACCAAGCTCTACTTACCCCTGGAAGCGTCCCAGGTACATCTCTAGACGACGCGGTGCAGGGGAGCTGTGACATGTCAGTGATTGACGTCTCGCACCTGGTGGCTGCCAAAACATTCCACAAGGCTGAGAATTGCCTCTTCCGCTGAAGAAATTTCTGGACACTGGAGTGGACCAACAGGGAGATGGAATGTGCAGAAGTATCCAGAAAGGGTATAAATACAGCCCTCACCTTGTCGGAGGGAGTTGTTGCGCGAGTGTGAAAGACAGAAGTCTGGAGTGTTCCGGCGACCTGCAACGGCGAACTGCGAGTTGTGGTGTTTGCATTGAGACGACATTCTCGCAGACCCGGGCGTCGGAGCGGAGGTGGTAAATCACGAGAGACTGCCACATTGCTGCATGTGGACTAACTGGCATAATTAGACCACAATATTAGTGTTAATAGTACTAGTTATTTATTACATTGTTTATTGTAATTTAATACACCGTAGTAGTTTATTAATATTGAGAAATATCATTTTAGCTCATTTTTCTAAGGACCCTGCTACCAAACATGCAGCCACGGAATTTATGTGGGCAATCAATGTTAAAGAAATTCCTTATATAGTTCATAAATTTAAAGATAACAGTTTTAAATTAAAAAAAAAATAATAACGCACTTCCTCAGAGAATACTGCAACGTCTATAAATTGAAAAATTTATATATATATATGTGTGTGTGTGTGTGTTGTGTGTGTTTGTGCGTGTGTGTGATATATATATATATATATATTATATATATATATATATATATATATATATATATATATATTGAGTGAGTTATTTTTTTGTAAAATTTAAATTTTAGAGTCAAAAATTTTGAGAAAAATATTAAACGTTCCCAGCATTCCGTAAGTAATGACGCATAGAATATTTTTTAACTAGTTATTTTTTAAAGTTTGGAAACACTAGGGCTGTATCCCGCACGAAACAGACAACGTCAAGGCGAATATGACAATAAATTAATGGGTAATAGTATTTCATTCCTTTTCGAAGAATAATTGGAATTAATTTTCTCTTATTTCGTACTATTAGTGGGGCTTGTTGTAAATATAAATTCAAATTATTTTCCAAACTGTTTAGAGCAACCAAGATTGAAAGTTGTTCAATTTTTGCTTCTGGAGCCTAACAAGTCACTGATGAATCGCTAAACTGATACAGTCTATTTCATATATCGTAAAAGGCAAACTGTATTAGCAGAACTGGACGTAAGGACTCTTGTAAAGTATTGTGTATCAACAATTTATTTAACTAATTTACATAACACTGCCTAGTGAATCGACGTTACTGACATGCGGTTTGGGTGTTACGCCTAACGAGTTCAGATAAACTGCCACGGTCAGAGAAGTATTTCAGAAGCAGACTCTGTATATCGCTCTATATATAAATATATAAGTATATATGTCTAACTCTATCTCTCAAGCTCTGTATGGTACACATACGATCAAAATATTTTTTGCTATACAATTTATTTCAGTATACGATCTTTAAATAATATTAATCTGCTTTACAATTTATTAAAAACAAATTTTACTGCGCATCGATCATTAATCCCAAAATGATGATTAACTATTCTCTTACGTAACCCAACTTACATTTTGGGTTTTCATTGGAAGGTGGCATAAACAGATAACGTGGTACTTGCTCAATCCCAACATTTGCCTTTTCACCCGAATGAAATAAAGGAAAGAGGAAATACAAGCTAAAGGGGCGACGTGGCATCTTAAGCTCGCAATTTCCGAGGCCTTCTGAGGGGTTGGTTGCGTGGAAGTGGGTTTTAGTAACCGAAACGGAAATGGGGGGGGGGGGGGTGGTGACAACGGGAGGGGGGAGGGGTTGGTTACGAGGGAGCTGGGGGCTACTTTCTTCGTGTCTGCGTAAGGGCGAAGTGGTGAACGGAACGCACCCCCATCTCCGCAGTAGAAGGTCGGCCATTTGTCACGGCTCCAGGACAGGCCAGCTCTTGTTGGGGCAATGGTGTGGCAGCAGAGCGAGCAGGGAGGAGGTGCAAGGAGGAGTGCCTATCAGTTCCAATCTCATGGCCGTGTCGCCAGGTCAGCAGGTCACTAGAAGTGGGGGGGGGGGGGGGACGCTGTGCGTGCACGCGTGTGCGTGTGCCCTGCCGAGGGCTGACTGGTTATCAGCATGTGGGCCGCGACACACCTGCAGCGAGATACAAGCATCCTACATACTGAAACTGGTTTGCTTCTTGCTTTTCCTACTATTTAGATATTTCATCACGGATTATACTAACACCCTTGTATTAATGTCAGTCGCTTATGTTACAGGAGGTTTTATCTGCCGACTGCTAGATTAGAATCATTTTTGTAAGTCTTCTAAAGTGCTATAATTCTTTCGTTAGAATGAAGTTCAACACTTTGAGGTCTGAACATATTTAGAACTGCTAGCATTCGGAATAAGACATAAGAGAGTGGCTTATAACTACCACTATAGTATGCTAATTCTCTACTACCCCTTGACAATACATTCGGAATAAGACATAAGAGAGTGGCTTATAACTACCACTATAGTATGCTAATTCTCTACTACCCCTTGACAATACATTCGGAATAAGACATAAGTGAGTGGCTTATAACTACCACTATAGTATGCTAATTCTCTACTACCCCTTGACAATACATTCGACAGCTTGCATTATTTAGTTGCCGTCAGCCGGCCAATAAGTTCCGAGTTGACTGATTCCCAGTTATAGAGGCCTAAGTATGTAACAATAGACATAATCTATGGTGATTATTCAAACAAATTTATTACATATATTTTTTACTTAAGACATGTTCTCTTTAATTAGTTGCACTATCATTTCACGATACTTATAAATGTAAGTAAAATAGGGTAACTTTTACTGTGGGTGTTTTACCTTCAAAAACGAGAACTCCTTTAACATATTTTTTTCAATATCGTACGAGTATTACGTTTATTAGATGTATTAAATTACTATAGTTCTCATATTAACAAAAACTGTGCGCAGTCAACATCCCACTATGATTACTCAAGATCAGTCAGAGTTGGCCTACAACATCCATGAAAGTCTCTTGTGATCACTTCCCTGTTCCGCTTCGAAGTCTACTTGGGACAGTTATGGTGTATTTGTCACACTACTCGCTTTCCACCAAGGAAAGCAGGGTTCGATTCCCGGAGAGGTCCTTCCTGGACTTTCGCACGTGAGAATCGTGCCGGACGATGCCGCTGGTCGGCGGGTTTTCTCGGAGATCTCCCCGCCCTTGCACACCGGTGATGCTTCGTGTTACTGGTATAAGGGTATGGCCAGAGTGCAGGCCGATCCCGAGTCCGATCCCGAGTCCGATTCCAGCATACGGCGTTGTGCTTGCGTCAGACTAGCTGGTAGTGGCTATTAACCACACGATCACTATGCCTTCTTGTTTCTAATTTACTTTTGACGAGTAGGTTATTTGATGTCGTAGCAGGGGCCACTTGGGAAGAATGAAGGTTAGTGACTTGTAGAAATACCGCACTTCAGAATGGCATTGAAAGTATGCAGGATGACTGCGCATTAGCTCAGTTTCAGTTTCGTAACTGCAGTATACTTTGGTTTATGAATGTCTATTTCAAGACAACATTTACCTACTGAAACCCTCAATATACGGCAGAAAACCTTTAACTGGGTAAACCTTTATCTTTGGTATGTAGTTATTTTTCTTTACTGTGAACAAAAACAGCTTAAAAAATGTTTATCTTTTCTCTATAAAGGAAGGGTATATTAGGTATAGAGAAATCAGTTATTAAAAGCAAACATATGTTCTTGTAACCTTCTCTTTGAATTAAAGCAATATTGGTGTAACTGTAAACAAAAGAGCCTCAGAAACATTATTATCTTTGGTGTACATAAACCATTGAAAGGGTTTTCATAGAGACCACTTTCAAGGAAGACGCTAAATAATACAATTACAGATTCCTTTAAGTGTACAACGCCTTCGATAAAAATCTGTAACGTGCATCGTGTCTTCAATAATGGACGCGGTGACTGTTCATTTTGTAAACTAGTTGCAAACAACAAATTTATTTCCTTATTAAAACAGGAAAATCTGGCTTAGTAAGCATTGTTTTTCTTGAAAATGTCCTCAGTCTCGCCGAAAAAAATGGGTACAGACCAGTGGATCTAAAGTAGTGTCAATGTTTTACACAGGGCAAACCTGACACTGCCTTAGATCCACTGGCCTTTACCAATGTGCCGGTCAGACATAAAATGTCCTCAGTCTCGCCGAAAAAAATGGGTACAGACCAGTGGATCTAAAGTAGTGTCAATGTTTTACACAGGGCAAACCTGACACTGCCTTAGATCCACTGGCCTTTACCAATGTGCCGGTGAGACATAAAATGGGTACAGGCCAGTGGATCTAAAGTAGTGTCAATGTTTTACACAGGGCAAACCTGAAACTGCCTTAGATCCACTGGCCTTTACCAATGTGCCGGTGAGACATAAAATGAATGCACTGAACTGAAATATCACAAGTTCTCAGTTAACCGAGAAAAATTTTCACGTACTGTTTTTCATAGCAAGCATTGGCGTGAGTTTGAACATCGATACATCAACGCATTTCGAATTTCGGATTGCTTATCCTTTGGCTTCTGTTTATAGGCTGAGCTCCTATCAAGAACTGGCTAACGGAAAATATCTAAGTTCTTAAAAAAAAAAAAAATGCACTTAATTAGTGGTTTTTAAACATCACACATCTTGAAAAACAGACCTCATTATACTATACCACATGCAAAATGTACGTAGTTTTACATATTTAATAAACATATTTTTATGTTAATATTTCTCCTCTCTCTCGGTACATTTCATGTATTATTCTCACAACGCAAATACTGTTTTCATACGCATGTAACATATGTTTTTAAAATATAATTTTCATTTGTATTTACTTTGATATTTTTTTATTTTTGTTTTTATCATTCTAGGATATTTTACCTTATATTGTACTGTGGCACTTTTACTATGATTAAGGACAGCATCTTATATAGTTTTCATTTTTGTATTTATTTTGTATTAATAATCTTATTTCATTTCGATGGTCTCATATTTGTAAATGTTTCTTTTTATTTAATTTCGTTGCGTAAAATTTGAGACCTGGAATTGTATGCATTTTATCAGTTAGAACGTTGAAAGTGGTACGTACGAGCGTTTAGACAGTTTCTAGCTTCCCATTGGCCCACAGGTTTGTATCCTGATTTCCCATTGGCTGTAACATTAGGTCCCTTTTAAGTTAGCCCCAGCCTAAACAGTTTAGCTCTCTCTCTCTCTCTCTCTCTCCTTTTCTCTCTCTCTCCTCTCTCTCTCTCTCTCTCTCTCTCTCTCTCTCTCTCCTCTCTCTCTCTCTCTCTCTCTCTCTCTCTCTCTCCTCTCTCTCTCTCTCTCTCTGTTATCAACCACCTTGCAGCATAGACTTTAGTGAAAGGACTCTCGCTTGTACGTGGGTGCAGAGTAAGATATAAATTAGTTTGCTAGGGTGTTTTGGCTTCTCCCTGGATTGTTACGTGATTTAAGTGTTTCCAGCATTAGAGAGTGCCAAAATTTCCCCTTTTGCCAGTATTGACGAGTTAGGAGGTAGAAAATAGGCCGCGAACGTGTACGAGCCGTATCGCTACGTCGACGAGACACCATACTTGAATCCCACTGTCTGCGAGACCTCTCGGCAATTATTCGTTTCAACCTATAATGTGAATATACGTCTATGAGAGCAACGAGAGCTGCACGTATACTGCAAACAGATAATAAACCCGTCCAAGTATCGTTCTAGCAGTAAGGGAGACGGGGTCCTTCACTTTCTATTAATCGGATTATCAATTTGGTATCACATAGTTCAATCGGATTAAGGATTAATCCGATCGAAAAATTTAATCAGATTTTAATCCGATAAAGTGATTTTGATCGATTGATCCAATTAATTGAATTGAATTAATTAATTAAATATTTTTTTAAATTTGGAATTTTGTATGAAATGATAAGTGCATTTTTTTTTTTGAGAGCGCCATGGTAGGTCCTCACTCTCGGAGGTATGGCATTGTACTGAGGTGTGATGTGTTGGGTATGGAGTATATATGTACAGAGGTCTTAATTTTTTGGGAGAGCGGTATGGTACATCCTGACTCTCGGAAGTCTGTCGTACTGAGGTGAGGACGTGTTGTGGAAGGGATAAATATGGGTATAGTTTAATATTAATTTTTAAAAATGTTATTGAGCTCCTTCCCGTCTGTCAGGCGACTAAGGGCTAAGACACATCTGCTTCGAACGCCATCTTGCAGGCGACAGAGGTTATGGCATATTTAATGAAACTATTAGAAATACATAATTAAATCAATGAAAATATACCTGAATAGGATTTCCTGTATGCTATCAATATAATTTACACAAAGGACTCATCTAATTGCAAATTTCAAACGAATTACAGACCCCAACTATCGTGGTGCCATAAATAAATCAAGTAACGAGTTATAGCTCAAATTTCCCTATAAATATATAATTTAAGACAGAAGAAATTACACGACTTGAATTAAATGGCACTTTTTCTAAACACATTAACAAGGGATTTGAAAAGGCGTACCTTACGATGTCAAATGATTTTAATATATGTCTGTTCGATAGGGAGGTTGCTGTAGGAATGACTTCAGTATAGGATTTGCGGAGATTTATAAGCTGATTGTCGGGAGGGATGTTGATTGTAGGCGACTGAGCTCTACATATGCGAAAAGTGGGAAACATTTAGGCGAAATTTAATGCTTAGGAAATAGCTATTGGAAAGAGAGGTGAATACGATATACATGCAAATACACACAACTATGTGACTATGACAAATGGATAAAAATTGTGTTTACTGTGCATGTACTAGACGAAACAAATATTTCCATAGAGTCATCTGAGCCTATTCCACCTCAAAATGAAAACTCGCTTGCCTCCCCAGCAATCATGTTGAAATATCCTATCTTAATGTCCAAGATAAAAGCAAATGTTCAAAATACCAAACTTACTAACAAAGCCAGAAAGGTATCCTAATTCCTTAACAAGCTAAGTGTTATAAATTTAAGTACCTCATCAGATCTCAACATCGAAATGCACAGGCAAGTGGACACACAAAAATTTACTTATTGAAATTATTTACAAATCAATCAAAAATGGCCTGTTTACAAATTCGCCAGTTTATATAAAGCTTAACGCAATATTTTACTAGAAATGTTAAACAACAAACAAATAAAGATTTTCAAACTCACATTTGCACTTATACCTAAAACAAAGTCAAAAACATATCCTATTTCCCTACGAATTTATTAGTTATAAAGTAAAATAATGTTAACCAAACACAATAGCATTCTAGACATACACGTACGTCTCCTCAGTTATACACATACCTTCCAACTTTAATTGATATTAAAACATATCCATTCGGTCTGGAGGCTGTTGTAGGAAAGAGTCTGGCGTAGCACTTACAATGACTTATAAGCTGTGTGTTGTAAACAACCAGAGACACCATTTGACTGTAGACTAATGTTTGGGCAGAACTCCTCGATATTAAAATAACTAAAAATATATGTCACAAATCAATAAAAATGTCCTGTTTACGAATTCACCTGTTTATATTTCCAATAGCATACTAGACACATGAACCTCGCCCTCAACTTAAAATGTTTGAAAAGAAATTTATAAAACAGAAGCAAGTAGTGAATGGCAGGGCACTTGCCGTTTTCCAAGAATAAAATAATTTCAACACAAGCTCCATCTAAAACTTATCGCAATTAAAATTTTGCGAATCCCATAGTTAACACTCGTAGAGGAATTCACACGTTAATCGATGATTATTTAAAAAAACTATTTTATTACATGTAAAATTATTTTAACTTCTATAGTATTTCGTGTTAACCAGGATATGAAAGTGCAACTAGATTCCATCTCTGGAACCGTGTAGGACACCCAACATCCTGGGCGGTCAAGAACAAATGGCCGAGAAATACCGTTAGCGAACATGAACCGAGCAGCCAGACAGCTATTGTCCTGTCCCATTCAGTCTCCATCTCTCTCTACAACCCACAACCCAAAGAAGGAATAACCCCTGTCCTTAGTTGCGTGACCCGTTTGGAAAAATTTTGCAGCTTCTCCCGCAAAGTACTCTTTCTGGGAAAAATATAAGTTAAGAAATCAGTCACCTTTGAAAAATATTTTCTTATATTTTTAATATTAAAAGGAAATAAATGTAACAGATTACCACTCAAACATTAATCCAATGAAATTATAATCCAATCAATAAGTGTATTGGTTGCACAATAAATTGCACATCCAAACACCATCGATATCAATCAGTTTATTAAATGAAAAAGAGATCAAAAACATTTCAATTTGTTTATTTACCATCCTAATGTTACAAACATTGTATTACAATCTTTTAAGGTCTTTATTCTTGACCCAAGAGTCGTGTGCTTCTGAGGAACCACTCCATCGAACAAAAGACATATTTTAAGTCCTTTTAATGATTTTTTCAACCAAACAATCATATGGAGAGCTAAATTTTTGCAATTCATTCCCATAACTTTTCCGGGTGCCATCTTGATAGTTCTATGATATCTGTAATTGTAAAATTTTTGTATTTCAGGCTAAACGTCCACCCATTTGTGAGTCCCCTTCGACATGAAATGATTATATTTTAGCTGCTTGATCGATTTGTTAAATAGTTTACGGAACAGCGCAGAAAGAAATTTGGATCCATTATAAGTTTGGCATTCTTTCTTGTAAAATGAGAGATTCATTGCATCGCTGACCTGTTTCACAGTTTGTTTTTCAAAGGTATACCCCAACCATATTTGGAATATACATCTATTATGGTCAAAATATATTTGTATCCCATATTATATTTCGAAAGTAATATCATTGGCACAAATCGGCTTGAAAAATATAATTTAAGCCCTTAGTAATAACTGGTCTTCTGGGAAAACTTGTCCTTGCAGGAGCATGAAGTTCTTGAGTTATCTTACTGAACTTCATTAGTAATATAACCATATTCTGTCAGCTATTCAATAATAGAAACAATTTTGTTCATATGTGAATTATTCCCAGACTCTCTCGAAGCGATATATATTGGTCAATTTACTAGGATTAATCCACTATACAGGAGAAAAACATTCCCCCGCTTAATATTTATATATTCCACTTCCGACAATATTGCTAGATAATTGTATTATCGGGTGGTTTTCATCTCCTGAATGAATATACGCAATCGTACGACGAACACGTTGAATTTCTACAAATCAGTGTCGGAATACATTTGGAAAATTTTTAAAAAGTATTTCAAACAATCCTTGACTCGCATCATTTACGTAATCACCTTATTCTATTCTCAGGTAAAAACGTAATTACAGAATCTCCCAGAAAACATGTGTTTCCATTTCAATATACACCAAATGTCATGGACGAGGGTGAAGAATGTTTTAAAGCTAAATAATGTTGCGATAAATTGGGAAGGTTTTGCTTCTTATTTGTTAAATTTTCTTCTTTCGATTAAAATTTCCAAAACTGCTTCATTAGGCATATTCAACACAGAATGTAATTTATCTATTCTACTCATAACAGGTTTAAATATTTCTTTGTTTGCAACATCCCGATCCATTCAGGCTTGTTTGAATTGTAAATATTTCTTTTTTACAGCAGATATAACATTATGTAATTTCGAAGCAGAGTCAGGCATATTTTCATTATGTTACATTTACTTTACACTATTTATATATCAATTAGGTCGTCGCTTTTCTAACTGCAGCATTAGGTCGACTATCTGCTACACTAGATCGAACAGTTAGCGATTTTTGAATCATGTCGACATTGCTTAAAACTGTGTCTAATTTAGTTACTGTTTCAGCTTTCAAATCATTAATGAATACTTTATTTGTTTATACAACTCATTATTTTGTTTTCTCAGATCTGTTTGCATAACTAAACCAAATCTTACATAAATCAATTCATCACTTATTTATAGCATAGTTTCTTCCATTTGTGTTTCAAGTTGTTTTGTATTAGTAGCACTTGCCACTTCATTAATTACTTCTCTTAGATAATCTTCTATTTCTGCAAGTTGTATTATAAATATTATATTTGACATATCATTGAAGTCTTTAATAAAACAATTTAAACATTCTTATATTCTCAATTCATTACTCTGCAAATCATTCTGAAGATTAGTAAAATATATGAAATTACACTTATGTTTTTATAAATACTATCATTCAAAAGAAGTAACCTTATTAATTTCTCTTGCATGTCAGTCGATTGCGATTTTAATACATTTAGCTTAATGGTGTTCAAATCTTCCACGTAATGTTTTTTGCTGCATCCAATATTTTTCACAGCCATATCCACATTATGTAATATATATCCATTTAAATCACGATTCCCATTACGATTTTTGATTAAACAGGTATTGTAATGATTGCATTTTATACCACTATGTCCAAATTTTTAAATCCTTTTTATTCTTGCTAAGGAAGTAAAAATCTGTCAAATCCAGACATATATGTGCCTTTATATAGTGGAAGAATTGCTAGAATCACGAGAAAACCTTATTTGTTTTTCGAACAATAAAAACACATTACTATAAACTTTGTAAATGTCATATCAACCAAATCATGGACATTGTAAGTATGTTGCAGATTCATATTGTTCATTATAACACAATTATCATATTTGCATTGTCATGCAAATTATGTTTACAATTATGTGCGTAACTTGTGACAGATAAAAAGATATGTTTGAATGTCTACCAAAACTTAAATATTGCTGTATTTCACCCTGCGGTTTCCACCAAACATCGTGAAATTTAAATACGGAATTGGGTAAGGATTCATTTCGAGGCAAGACATTTTCTTTATTAGTAAAATGAAATACCGCATTCCTTTAGTTAATAACAAGATTTTTGCTAGTAATTGATATTTCCCTTGTTTTATTGTTTTAGAAAATACATATACGTATTCAAACTTAAGACCATTTGGATGTTCCAACCACAACAAAATAATACTAGTTTTTCCAAATGAAGAAGGGCTGGTTAATAGACAATGTGTATTTGGTGGTAAAGAATTCCATATCCATTAATATATCAAAAAAGGATGCTGTGTATTGAATACGTTGATAAAGAAGTTACCATTTGAAATGCATTTTCCGAAATACAATTATTGCGGATCCGGAACTAAGCTTTCAAAACATCTTGCACGAACTATCAAGGAATAAACTCTTTGGACAATTCTTGTAAAGAACACGACATAGTTTACGATCGAACAAACAATTTGAAATAAAGGCATAGAGCATGTACGATTTTAGCCAATAAGGCAGCAAATATAAAGAATAATCCATCTGCATCTACAGGTGAAAAGCTTGGACCTTGGGGTGTGGATAAAGTGATGAGGGTAAAGGTGAAAAGAGGCTTTGAAGTCACATGCAATACAAAATGTAAAACCAGGAAAGGAAGAATAATTCAGTTTCTTTTCCCAGCATTAACAGCTCTAGGCTGGCTCCTTAGAGGACTTTTGGGAATTAGTAGTGCAGTTAAATCAAGTGGTAAAGGTATGCATTTGAAACCATATAAAGATAGTCGATGATGAAAAGAAATCCAAACATGGGAAAAAACATAGAAAGTTTTAAATAGTCTTCCAAAACGTGCACTTACCAACAAAGTCATTATCATATTAGTGAAGAAACAGGATTTCCCTATTTCCAAGGTGCTTATATGAGAGACAATTTACCAAAGGAACCAAACCCTCGTGAATGTATGATTGTTAATTTAGATTCGAAAAAAAATGAAGGAACACTATGGATGGTATTAATAAAAATGTTAATCATTCATTGTATTACGACAGTTTCGGTGATTTACGTCCTCCGATCGAAATATGTAATTATTTCAAAATCATGCAACTAAGGTGCAGTTACAAAATGGAACAATTAATGAAGACAACCAATTGTGAACATTTGTTATGTTTTGACTATAAATAGCATATATAATTAAGTGCAATCATAAAGATATTAGTAATATGTCAATTATCTTGATATTAAGTGGTAATTCGTCACAAGTGCATGCTGTTTATTTCCCAGTGTTGGAGTTAGATGGAGAATGGCAAATAAGTATTATCGAATTCATTACTTACAACAGCATACCAAACATTGATAAGCACAACTAATAATTTATGGTTAACATTGATGAGAGAACCAAGATTGTGATACCGATAGAATCTTATAAATTGGATGTCTTAGAAACATTCATTAATGCTGCAGTTCCTAAATATGTACATTTCCAATTGTGTGGAAATCCAAATTTGTCAACTAGTGTGATGTACAATAACATCAATATCGATTTTACAGAAGACAAATCAATTAAAAATATGTTAGGTTGCAAACAGAGAGTGTATGCCACTAATGAATTTCACAAACAATCAAAAAATGTAAATATTATGTCGGTAAATGTTTGTTGTATAAATACTAATATTGTAAGCAGTTAATATTTGAATGGGAAACCAACACATACACAACAGGAATTCATGTGTGCTGTGGCTCCAGGATATAAAATAATTGAAAACTGAATACATTAATATATCTTCCAGTAATAGTGAATTGTGTAGATGAAATAGTTGTTAGAATTGTCGATCAAGATGGTAAACTTATTAATTTCATAAACGAAGAAAATATTGTTCATTTACATTTTTAAAAAGGTATGAAAACAGTTGCATTTCATGAACATTAAAATCATAATTGATATTGTGAATATTAGTAAATATGGATATAAAGTAGGCAGTTATTTTCAGAACTATGTCACTAAGGAACATATTTCGAAGAAAGGAACTATAAAAAGTTCTAAATGCAAGCATAATTCGCTCACTTCAAATAAGTTACCCATGAAGTTAACACAAGGTAACAAATAGTTTTTTAATTAATTAGGATACATGGTTAATAGAAATGGAAGACATACTTAATGTTAAAGAAGAAATAAATTATGAGGATGCAATCGCCAATACAGAAATACATAAATACATGTATATGAACAGTTCTGAGCAGGTTCGTACACATTTCCATGGGAAATAAGAATTTCAATACAAAATCACTATATTTACTCATTACCGCCGAAATCAAGTATAAGGTTTAGAGGAACAATTATAAAGACAGCTGATGCAAGTAATCCTGTAACTACAAAAATACCAAGAAACAGAATACTTATTTAATCGACAGAATTATATATCTGTTTAATGGAGTGGAAATCGATCAGACAAGAGATTTTGATATTACTTACACGATAAAAAACTATCTATCGCAAACTGTAACAATCTTTATACAGGGCTTATGGCTATACGGAGCAATGCTAGTGATTATTCACTACAAATAAAACCAGGCAGAAAATACAAAGTTGTTGTGCCGTTAAGTGTGGTACTTAGCTTCACTGAAGACTATAAACACATCATGTTGAAAGCTAAACAAGCAGTAATTATTCTATATGATAATATGCTTTTGAATGCTATATACAAAACAGCTAATAACAAGGAAGGCACAACATTTGAATTAAGCAGTGTCGAATGGTTGATGCCACATATTGAAATTAACACTTGTGAATATGTCAAGTTTTTAAAATATATTGAAAAAGGGAAGAGTCTAGATATTGTGAACAGATATTGGGGGTTAGAGGTTTGTCCAACCCTACCAACAACACGGAAATTGTGTGGAGTGTCAAATCAAGTTTTTCTTCTGAAAGATCAAGATATTTAGTCATTTGTTTTCAAACAAACCAACAAAACAATTTAAAACAGACAGATCACTATTCGATAACTGTGATATGAAAAACAATAAACTGTATCTAAACAGTCATGCCTAACCTGTGTATATTTAAACATGAACTTTGGTAATGGCGAATTTCTTATATTCTATGATATGCACACAGAGTTTCGGGAAATGTATTATAGCTAAATGATTTCACCGATACTAGAACCCTAAACTTTAAACTAGAGGAATCTATCTTGTATTTTATGTAAGCAAACAAAATGACATCAGAAAAAATTTCATAAATTCACGAATTAAAATAATAGTGAATACACCCATGCCAGAAAATTTGCAAGCTTTTGCTTTCATAGTTCCTGATATATTGGCTAGCTATAATGAAAGAGATCAGCTGGTGAAGATAATGACTTGAGACAGTAGCAGACAAACAACGAATGCGATGAGTTGTTTTGTAATGTGCAGCTATTTCAATCTCCAGATAAATTTATCATTAAATAATCAACTATTACTGATAAGGAAGGATACACAACTGTTTTCAGATTCAAAGCACCATACTCCCAAACACAAGAAAACTAATAGCTGTGTTACCAAGAACAACCATGGTTTAAAATAAGAGAGTGGATCTATGGAGTAGGAGAATATAAAAGATATTTGCAAGCAATACTTTAATAATTGTGAAATATATGTAGGTAGAGTCGAGCAAAATCATATTTTAGAAACTATGTGGAATGGGAAAGTAACAGATATTCTAAAAGAATACAATTGTCCATAATTCAAATAATTACTTATAACATATAGATATGAATCGACATTCTTCTTTGCAGAGGAAAATTCTAAACTAATGCTAACTTGGTCGTTGATGACAGACTGGGGTGATGTAGATAATGATGATTCTCCTCCTAAATCCCCAGTGGATATTATATGAGTAAAATTTCACTATTTGGGATGAGAGAACATAGTGGACTAACATGTGGAATTTAGCATAAAAAGTATTTGATTGTATGTAAACCAATATTTGTAAAGATGGATGAAGATGGCAATGAAATCACATGCTTGTGTATACAGAAATCAAAGTTTAAATTGAATATCAGCATGTTATTAGTAAATTGAAGTAAACCATTTAGAGTTTGTTTTGGAAATAAGTAATTTTTCATATTTTGAACATCCTGTAGTAAATATGTACTTAAATTTGGGAAATAAGCTGTATTGATATATATTTTGAAAGAATTTGTCAATAAATTTATATTTTAAAATGAATTCATTTGGAACAATTATTTAACCTCTCCTATTAAAAAAAGTGTATGTGTTTACCTATGAAAGGAAAAATATTCATAAATAAAAACAGAATTGCTTTATCCTAAATGAATCATGAGGAATATTTCCCATCAAACATTGTTAGCTGAGTAATTTATACTCGATTCGAAATGGTAATTTTATAGCATTTGCAAATGTCTGAAGATGTGCAAAACCATTATTTTTATAGGTATACGACTTTAACAGTGTTACTACCACTTCACCAGACTCACAAAACTTTCAGGTTGAATTTTAATGTCTTTCCAGAGTTACCCACCACAAAACTGAGATCTCAGAGGGTGCACAACTGCATCCAACAACCCTCGCTGGAAACGCATTAGCTTCACAATACCCAGGAAATGGATATAGCTTAGATTTTCATGAAGCAGGCTGCCAGGAGCCTTGGACCACCCTGCTAGTGTCCAGGTCGTTGACTTAACCATTGCCCATAGTAAGATGAAAATGTCTTCCTACCTGAGTGCAAAATATCTAGCAATGTATTTTTTTTATTAATTAAATAGACTCAATTTTCTCATTCCAATAGAGTATTTACAATCATCAACATAGTGTAAAAATTTTATACATTAAGCTAGAAAACACATAAAATTAAAGCCACAAAATGTTGTACTTACACTATATCGAAACATATGCAAACTTATTATAAAAATCTAGTATTGATTACTAAAGGTTTATTCCACTTACACACCAACTATTATACAACTGCCAAATATTATTTTAAAAATGTTAGAATTTATATATATATATATATATATGTATGTATGTATATATATGCCATATTTTTAGTAGTAAAAATCTAGAAAGAGTTCAAACCTGTTATAGATTACCAAAAAAAATTATTACATGAGATTTATTTGATTACTCAAACATGGCTAGGATATTAACTGCAGTGAAAACATGTTCGTATATATTAACAGAAGGTATTTGTAAATGTTTAGTCAAATGTAATTACCAAATGTGTATTAAGATAACAGGAACATATTTACTTAAATTACGTTGTAACATGTTTATTAAAGTCGATGACATTATAACTAAATTTATTTATGTTAAGTTTAAGGTTTACAGATATGTAGCAGAAATGTTTTAATATTACGAATCGTAACAATTAATGCCATTAAAAAATAATTAAGTATTTGAAACCTTTCCAAAAAAATTAATAACGACCTTTCCTGAAGAAAACTGTACAAGTGGAATATCGCAAACCATTAAAGATTTTTTTTATGAATTATATTACTATTTTCTTTCTTTTCCTGTAAATCCACATCATATAAGTTATATATCGCTTTATTGACTACGTTGAACTCTAACACATTTATTCTAGTCTTAAATAAATGGTTTTCATTTCTTCCAGGATAAAGGTAGTAGAGAGATTTTTCTCAGAGTATGGGATGAGGGGTGTAACTTGTTTGAAAGGTGTTGATGCAGGGAGGGAAGGGGTGTTTGGCTTTCTGGCTTTCTGGTTGGTGGGGATGGATGTCACTTCGTGAGCATTTACCGGGGAATTTGAAATTTTTATAAATGGGGGTTTAGCCTATACACCACCTTCCACGGTTTCCACTAGTTCGTCTGTGCAGTTGGCATTGCAATGTCATGTTTCTACAAAAATTATTTTCTTACCTTATGTAGTAAAGCTCTGGAAAGTGAAATAATTAATTTTAACTGGGATATTTTTAACGGCAACTTGGATGCTCTAGATACATTAATAACAAGTTTATTGGATTCTTTAGAGGAGGAGAAGATTCCTACATTACAACCAACACTATTTTCAATGCCCTCCTTATGGCAAACACTGTCTCCAGCTTCTACATCAGTTCCAACTTGTAGCTGCCTTCAACATCACAGCCTCCAGCTTCTCTGTCAGCTCCAACTTGGATGCCAACTCCAATTTCGACGGCGCCTCCAACTTCACCGCCTCCAGCTTCTAAATCAGCTCTAACTGGATGCCCCCTCCAACTTATATGTCAGCTCTGCCTCAAAATTCACCGCCTCCTGCTTCTACGTCAGTTCTAGCTTGGATGCCGCCTCCAGCTTCTATGTCAGCTCCAACTTGGATGCCAACTCCAATTTCGATGCCGCTTCCAACTTCGCTGCCTGCAGATTCCACATCGGTTCCAGCTTCGATTCCACCTCCAACTTCGATGCCTGCAGATTCCACATCGGTTCCAGCTTCGATTCCACCTCCAACTTCGATGCAGCTCCCACATTGGTTCCCGCTTTGATGCCACCTCCAACTTGTGTGCCACTTCCAACTTCGATGCCATCTCCAATTTCACCACAGTTTTCAGCTTCACAGCTTCCTAATTCAACTTCATCCCTCTCAAACAAGGAGTAGATTTAACTCTCCCAAAATCAGGTGAGCAATACCTACAAAATCGAAAAGAATGCTGTTTGCAAACCCTTAAACCTCATGTTTGCCCCCTTAAATGATGCGCATTTAGATATTAATGAAAATTATGCATGTTTAGAGGATAATGATAATGATTTATAGTATGAGTTGGAAGAATCTTAAAATTTTAAGTTTTGTCCTTTACCTGCTCCAGATTTACCTTCTCCCGATATATCACCAGAATCATCACAACAGAATTTAATTTCCCCACCTCCTCATTCCTCTACAGAATCCCCTAATGAAATATGATGTAGTCCTATCTTGTTACCGATATCGCCATCACCTGTGGCTCCTCTAAAGAGGCATACATTGAGTTTAAGTCTTATATTAAAGCGGAAATTGTAGTGATTGTAGCGTTTTCTGTTGCAATTTTTAAGTTTTTTCATATTTAGTATGGTTTGATTTACGGTCTTAATGATTCCTGATGTAACCTAATTAAAAGTTTTTACAGTTTTAAATTATTTCTGATGTAAAATGGTGGAAAAGTTTTAAAGATTTGTGGCAATCTAATGAATAGTTTTTAAAGTTTTGATGATTTATGATGTAAAATGGTGAAAAGTTCTTAATGATTTTCATAACATAAGATTATGTTTTTTTAAGTTTTAATGATTAATGATGTAAAATGGTGAAAAGTATTTAATGATTTTCAGATGTAAAATTATTTCAAGTGTAACATGGTGAAAAGTTTTTAATGATTTTAAGACGTAAAATGATTTCAGGTGTAACATGGTGAACAATCTGTAATGATTTTTGTGATGTAAGAAAATGTTTTTTAAAGTTTTAATAATTTCTACTGTAGAATGGTGAGACGTTCTTAACGATTTTCAGATTTAAAATTATTTCATGTGTAACATGGTGAACAAATTGTAATGATTTTCATGAAGTAAGCCAATGTTTTTAATGTTTTAATGATTTCTGATGTAAATGGTGAAAAGTAGTCTTATGATTTTCAGATGAAAAATTATTTCCGGCGTTCGGTTGTCTAAAGTTGTCTTGTGATTTCTAAAGTTTAAATATAATGTGTTCAAAAGTTTGTAATGATTTTAACGATTTCTAACATAGCATGTTGGACAGTTTTTACAGTTCTAATGATTTCAGATGTGAAATGCTGGAAAGTTTGCAAACTTTGTAATGATTTTTAGACATAACATCGTGCAAAATTTTAATGATTTCTAATGTAAAATGGTGATATATATTAATAGTTTCATTGATTTCCGACATAACACGATATAATGTTTGTAAGATGACGTGATGTTTTTTAAAGTTTTAACATAACATGATTTAATATGCTATTTTCATTCAGTCTTATCCTTTTGAGTTATTTTATAATTGTTTTGGTAATATAATAAATTTTTTAAGAAATGTTAAAGATCTTTTGTCTGTATGTCTTCATATTTTCTAATTTTAAAATTTAAAAAAATTTAATGTATAAAAATAATACATATTTTTATTTCATAGTTTTGAAATCCTCAAAGAATTAATTGGATAATAAGTTAACAATATTAAACTTTTGTATGACTGTGGAAGATGGAGTAGATGAAGTGATAGTTTCAATACAAAACTTTTATATTATGTTTGAAACTAGTTTATGAAGTTCTTTTTAAGACTAACATTTAATATTCCTGCAGAGAAATACAAAAAATGATGGTAATTGTGAAAGTTTTCTTAGTGGTATTGTTGTTCAGCAGTGAAATAGCTCATCATTCAAAGGCATTATTCTCAGGTGGCAGTTAGTGGGGTGTCGGTTGCCTTTCACAAGAAATAGAAGTTTCTTACTTAGAGGTAGCATTCAGCCGTCTCCTAGTTTAGAGAAAGAAATGTTTTTATACATTCAACTCTGACCTGATTCAGTTATTATTTTATTTAAATGCGTAACAGGAAAGTACAAATTTCTATATGACTTTATATTTGTTTAGGATTAATTGGAATATATTATTACTTAACATAAAATAATAAACTTCAATGAGATTTTAACCGAAATTCTTTTATGGGTACTTTGCTCTCGTAAAGAAATTCTACATACAAAATACATTTTTTCTCTGCCACATACACATATTTTAATGTGTGCATTTCCCATGCTTAAAATATTTGACTTGTTTATCGCAAAAATTTTAGTAAATCGAATTATATGTGTTTTCAAACTGACGTTCTTTGAAAAAAACATTAATATTTATTTAGTGAAAATATCTCTTGTACTAGATTATATATTAGTTGTAGTTTCATGGATTACTATCCTGGAATTAGATTGCTGTGGAATATTTACATTTATTTGAAGTTTGCTGGAAAATGGGATAAAATTTAAAATTTAAATTTCTTCTAAGTTATAGGATTAAACTTATTTTTTTCTTAAAAACTGCTTATATTTTCATTGAATTTAGTGGATAAAAGACTTCTGAAAAATAATTCTTAGTGTCTGGGATTGGAGAATATGGCAAACAGTTTTTCTGGACAGGTCAATGCTCCGGGAGAGATCAAAATTCCCAGCCTGAGGGGAGGGAGGCTTCGCTTGGGAGGGCAGAGCTCCTTCCAACTGCTGTCCAGAGTCACCATTTTAGTTGCACATCAAACCTTTGTCTACATACATGGTTACCTGCCTCTGCTTACTTCACCGCTCGCGTTCGGCAAGTAGCCTGACTGCTAGTCACGACTTAGGTTAAGTCATTTTTTGAATTATATGGATGGCATTCAAACCTCGCTCCTAATATTCGGGAAATACAGTGGAAAATATTTTACATTTCGCTAGTAATATCGGAAAATGAAATTACGTGTGAATTCGTCTAGGAGTGTTAACTGCGGGATTCGCTAAACTTTCATTACAAGTTTTCGACGGAGCTTGTGTTAAAATTATTTTATTCTTCGAAAATGGTAAGTGTTTTCCCGGCCATTCACTACTTGCTTCCATTTTTTAAATTTATTTTCACACATTTTTCGTTGAGGGAGAGGTGTGTGTGTGTCTAGTATGCTAATGGAAATATAAACAGGTGAATTCATAAACAGAACATCTTTATCGATTTGTGACATCATTTTTAATATTATTTTAATGTCGAGGAGTTATGCCAAAACATTGGTCTACAATCAGACGGTGCCTCTGGCTGTTTCCAACACACAGCTTATAAGTCGCCGTAAGTGCTACGCTGAACTCATTCTTACAACAGCCACCAGACCGAACAGACGTGTTTTAAAATCATTTAATGTTGAAGGTACGTGTAGAACTCAGACCTGAGTCGTACGTGTATGTCTAGTATGCTATTGTGTTTGGTGGAAATTTAATTATTTTACAACTCATTAATTCGTATGGACATGGGATATTTTTTGACTTTGTTCTATTTAAAAAATTCAAAATGCGAGTTCTGAAATATTTATTTGTATATTGTTTAAAATTTGTTGTGAAATAATTCGTTAGGCTTTATATAAACCAGTGAATTCGAAAACAGGATATTTGCTATTGATTTGCAAAATTTCAATAAGTGAATCTCTGTGTGTCTGCTTACCTGTGCGTTTCGGTGTTGTGAGCTTGCTAGGGAAATGGAATATTTTTTTGGCTTTGTTAGTAAGTTCGCGTATTTTGAACATGTGCTTCTATCTTGGAAATTAGGTGAGGCTATTACATAAGGATTGCTGGAGTAGGTAAACGAGTTTTCATTTTGGCGTCGAAATAGGCTCAGATGACTGCAGGGAAATATTTGTTTCATCTAGTACTTGCATTGTAAACATAATTTTTATTAATTTGTCATAGTTTCTTTTCAATAGCTATTTCCTAAACATTTATTTCGGCGAAACATTTCCCACTTTTCACGTATATATGGCTCAGTTTACTACGATCAACATCCCTCCCGACACACACCTTATAAGTACCCGCATATTCTATACTGAGGCAATTGTCACAGCAACCTCCCGATCTAATTGACTTATATTAAAATAATTTAATGTTGTAAGTTACCTGTTTTCAAATCCCTTGATAATGTGTTTAGGAAGAGTGCCGTTTAATTCAAGTCGTGTAGTTTGTTCTGTCTTATATTATATATTGATTGGGAAATTTCAGCTATAACTTGTAACTTTATTTATTTATGACACCACGATAGCTGGGGTCTGTAATTCGTTTGAAATTTGCGATTCGATGAGTCCTTCGTGTAAATTATATTGCTAGTATACAGGAAATCGTATTCATGTCTCTTTTTCATTTAATTCATTATGTATTTACTAATTAATTAATTAAATACTCCATAAACTCTGTCGCCTGACAGACGGAAAGAACTCAATAACATTAAAAAAATTAATATAACACAACAACTATATTAACCCCTTCCCCAACACAGCCACACCTCAGTACAACGACAGACCTCCGAAAATGAGGATATACCATGCCGCTCTCCAAAAATAAAGAAGAAATAAAATAAAGTACCTTAGCACACTTTTACACCAAACTATACACTTATCAATTCTAACAAAGTAAAAAAAAAATTGATTTATTCATTAAATTAAATTAATTGGATCAACCGATCAAAATTATTTCATCGCATTAAAATTGGATTAAACAACTGTGATCGGATTAAGATCGGATAAATCCTTAATCGAATCAATCAATTTGATATCATATTGATAATCCGGTTAATCAAAAGTAAAGTAGAACCCGTCGCCCTACTACGTACTAAGGGGCCATATGCAGCGTCAGCCATTAATATTCTAGAATTTTTTCTCCTATCTGTAACGCCATATTGTTTTAAGAGAACTTACATCCCAGCTTTAAGATTTTGCCTACGGAAAACCTGAAGGGATTTTCACTCACTCTGAGCTAGGCACACGATTATATACTTTTTCTATTTTTTCTAAGACACTGATTTTTAATAATTAATGGATTTTAATCTTAATTTTAGCCATAGATTTTAGTGTTTGAACTTAAACCAGTATAGCTACATATCTCAAGGGTTTTGTTATGATAGGTACAGCCACTTTCACGTATTTCAGGAGTGTTATGTGTCTGCATTAATTCTTGCTAATTGCCACTATTTTTTTTTTATAGCAGATAGTCTAGAAGTAATAATGAAGTAAATAAGAATTAAAGAATTTTTCAATAAATACTGGACTTTACTGTAGTTGCTTGTTTGTCGCCTGCATCATTTCAGTTTGCCATCCCTGTGGTTTCCCATGCTTATTAATTACCTACCAGTTGTGAGTAAATGTAGGCCAAATGTTCCTGAGTTGTCAATGTACACAAATAGTATACGCTGCAGTGGTCCAGCTCTACGAGTGATGTTCGAATGGTAAGAGGTGTAGTCTACCTGCCAAGCTTCGGACCGGGCAAAACAGAACTCCATGCTTGGTTATTCTCACTTGGCTACATTTAAAATTAAAACTGAATATTCTTACTGTGCTGCTACTCATTATTTTCCATCTGAATACACATAATAATGTAGATTCGGTTAGCATAATGCAGTGGCTTGCTCATGTAAGTATATGTCAGTGTAGAACACACCGCACATAATAAATAACTCTGATATAATCTATGCATACACTGTACGTGTGGACTCATATTCCACACATAAAATATAAACTACAGATTTTTGTCGCACGTACGTGTGACAAATTGGCCTACAGCCAATACTGTTTCAGTATACCTCAACGTGAATTTGCACACGCGGCTGTTACATGTGTAACGTAAAATCTCTACAAACATTATACATAAAATCTGTGTAAAATATTTTTACAGCATTTTGGCTATCCCAACGTGGAGGCCTAGCGGGTGTGGTATAACATTATAGTACTCATTCCTGTCAGTTACAGAACCCTAGGGTTCTTTATTTCCAAATATAGAGCTCACATTTAAAAGGGCTATGTATGCTCCGCGATCTTAAATTGTGTGAAGAATGTTCTATCCACCCATGTAATTTTCTTCATTTTTATAATCGCATAGCTCATATTTAGCGGTTCATAGCAACCAATTTCGATACATATCTTGAGATTTTGGCATGTCTAAAAGTCATACCGTTATGAACAGCGCGTGACAGTAAAAAAATTCTTAGAAAATTCTATTTTCCTATAGACACGTAACAAAAAAGTACATTTACCTTGCAAAATTCATATTTCTCTTGCATTGTATTATAGGGATAGAAAATTTTTCTCGAAAATGGTCTGTGAATCAGACTCCTCAATGCTATACAAACTCGTGCCTCAGCTAGCTTTTCATTGGCTGCTGCGTAAGTGAATAACACTTTTTAGACAACAAACCATAACATGACATTTGGATCTTGATTCCCTGCAGTCAAACTAGTGGTTAAAAGGCTATGTATAATCAGAACAAAGAAAATTTTCATAATACAAAAATTAAAATAATCCTGCTTAAAAGGATTACTCATACACAGAAAATGTCTACTTGTGCTCGACGGTGGACTACGAAAAGCTTGCCACACTTTCGCGGATATCAGGATCAAGTGCAGTAACGATATCTTAGTTATCGGTTTCTCCTGCCCATAATAATGAAAACTCGAGTGGAGAATGAACCCAGCGCGAGGCCAATCTCTCCGAGTGAGGGGTTTCCAGCTGGGGCCCGTAGGTGCCCGTCATCCCGAACATGACATGGAATGAAACCCCAGGATGGAGCGGCGCTGGAATGCAAGGGCGGAGGGAACGGGAGTACCCCGTGGAAACCTGCCGGCAAACGGCATCGCTCAGCACGATCCCAACATGAGAAAATCCGGGAGCGAACCCGCCGGGGATCGAATCCGCATCGCCGTGGTGGGAGGCGAGCGCCCTAGCCACAGTGCCACCGCTGCCCATTTCCTTTTCATAATACTTCTCTGTCTTGCGTCATATCGCTTCTGCATTTCAGATACCTTTCATTTTTCCTGTAAGATTCTGACCTTGCTGCGTCCTAAATCAAGGGCGTGGCAAGGCAGGATTTGCATAAAACCTAGTATATCCATCCTAACACAACAAATGGTAAAAGGCATGCAAAAACCATTCTTCTATACAGTGTAATGGTATGGTGAGAGTTATAAACGATTTATAACAGAAACAAAGAAGTGTGATAATATTCTTTATTTTAATTATATATTTTTGTTCAATACTTTCATTTTTCTTACAGGTGGAGAAAACTTCCATTTGTTATTGTTCTTACATTACATTTTTAAAAATGAACATTATTTTCATCTCCCATATAACAAAGTTATTAAAGCATTTACATAAAAAGACTGGTTGCCAAAATATAGAGTAAAATGCAACCAGATACTTCAGGTACCAAGTACATCCGCTGTTATTCAGCTAATACTTGCAAATTTTTCATACGGGTTATATTTATGCCCTTTTCTGGCCATTTTAATGAGTAAAAACAAAAGGCCATCACAAAATATATTGGGCAAGTGACCCCAAATTACCATCATTACAAAATTGCGGCTTTATTTCTGTCACACCTACATTTACTCTTGATATTATAAAATAATTCTTAGTTCTTACACCAGGAACTAACCATTTTGGTAACACATTCCTGGTCATCACTAAGTAAGACTGGTAACCTCACTGTTTACTACATATCTACTCGAGATCCCAAGTGGATGGGAGCAACTGCTAAGCAATGCCAGCCTCAACTCCCGCGAGTAAATATGATTTTTGCAAAAGCCCTAAACTTCGTAAAGTTTTCTCTTAAAAATATTTGCCAATCATAAATACACAGAGTCTCGCATCTCGCCTACTTGGTTACAAAAGCTAAGACCATAATAATTGCCTTTGGTTACAAATGGTCTCGGTTTACAAGTGGTTCAGGTGGTTTCGGTTACAAGAGGTTACAAGTGGTTACAACCACCTAACTTCTTGGTTACGACATGGTCACGATTCTCCTTATAGGTTTACAAAACCCCTTGTTACAGAACGTAACATTATCGGATTTCTCGCTAAAAGGCCAACATTTCGCAAAACTTTGAAAATACTTTAAAAATTTCCGGCCAGCTTGGCCCTCACCTAATATCAAAGTGACGTAAGGGACCTGGTCGCTTGATGAGCCTACAAGTGTGTATCAAATAAGAACACAACTTATCTCTGGCAAAAGCTTGCCCCCTCGAGGCTGCTAAACTGACCTCGATGGCAGCGCGCACAGGCCTTAAATACACAGGTCTGCCCTCATGCGCCATCAATCAAATTAATTTCCCCTCAAAAACCCGAATTTACAAGAAATTGTTGGGGCTTTCAATTACTCCTGGGAGGGATCAAGCTAATCATAATCAATAGTGGTTGACGCTACCAAATATGATGGCTGACGCAGCGGACACCAATTCCCCTTATGGGGTCTCATTAATTGAAAATTTAAACACCGATAATATTACAGCATTCCCTCAACTTCCGGCCTCTTGACCAAGTTGCCGGAAAGGACGTAACCAGACGTCACTGTTTGGGGCGCCGCACGCACCATGGCAGCCTGTTCTTTGTGATGGCCGTCGACGGTGCTGCGATCCGGTGGCGAATCGCCGAAACATCAGTCCGCTATACACTTCTCTGCCAGGTCTGGTTGCCGCCGCACGGGAAAATATGCACAGACATTAAGAGTTATTTTCTCAGCACCCCAGGTTTTCCAAATTCTTTTTAAAGTGACGTGAATCCGTCGAGAACATTACAGGAGAGTTATATTAGAGTTTCAAGTCACATCGGAGGTTTCTAAACCTCAGAATCAACGTGTGGAAGTGTTCGTGTATATCGGAAAGTACGGCGCACAAATTATCAGGCAACCAATAACAGTGAGTATTTTTCGAATGGGCGAACGGCGACAAGGTCCGCATGCTAGTTCATAATTATTTTTACTTGTTGAAGGCTGTGTGCGACGTGGCCCACGCCATTAAATTTAAGAGTATTTTTATTAGTTGCAAGTTGATAAGAATTCATAAACGTGCAGTGGTGTGGCGCTGCCCGTCACAAGATCGCCAATGACTTCGTAATAGTCATACACTATTTTTTCTGCGTAAGGTCCATTCGTTTGAATGTCGCGAAAGTTTTCATTAAGCCTATAGTGTAAATTAACTTAATACATTTCTTTAATCCGTATTTTCTAGTGTTAACTTCATGGATACAAAACACGAGATACCCGAAGACAATGCGCGCTAGAAACACTTGATTTGCTTCAACTCATGATTTGTTGCCGAAGAGCAGGTTTTCATTGAATAGGAATCACTGCAAAATAGGTTTGATGTTAGCAAACATTTTTGTTTCATCTCTTTATTAATGACAACAACTATGCGTTAAATTTACAACATTTCGGCAGCATTCGTTTTGGATAAGTTATTTGTTGTGTTTATACGGTTAAACCGTTACGTTGATGATTTTGGGAATTTTTAAAAACTTGTTAACTTAATATTTAGTACGTTTTATTAGGTACTAAATATTATAATGTCCACAACAAAAGATCAAAAAAACTTATTTGCTATACATAAACTTACTATTGTCATCCAACAAATATGTACAGACAAATAATTTAATAACAGTAAACTTCAATTTTTTTCACCTTCATTTTGAATAAAAGCAATATTTTTTTACTGTAAATGCATCATGGAAATGCTTTCCTCTGCTATACAGAAAGCTTTATAAGTATTTTTTTTTTACATTGTGAGTGCTTGATAATAATGATACTGGAAGGCACTCTGTGTACACGCAGCTAATACCGATCCAAGATCGTCTACCCTGCGTGTGATGGCATCGAGCGAACGTGTTCATCAGAGTTTGGCATAGGTTTACATTAAGTTTGTAGTCGTGAATACATGTTCTACCTGGGTAACTTTCCACGTCTACTAAGACAATACTAAGCTAAAGAGCGCCGTGTTAAGAGCTGCATTAGCTTCCAGGTCGACCTGGGTTAGGTAACCTATCGACCTGGGTTAGGTAACCTATCGACCTGGGTTAGGTAACCTATCGACCTGGGTTCGGTAACCGGTCAAGCCATCCTGATATTGGTTTCCCATGGTTTCCCGTTATCACTTAAGACGATTGACTCTTGGATGTCTAAACAACCACTTGTACCACTTTCTTCCAGTGAGTAAATTCAGAGAACCCTAAATGCACCGTGAAGACTCATGAATAAGCTGCGAGTAGCCCAAAGCTGAGCGACGCCAGCTGCGTAATTACGTTGGTTTAGACAGGTAAATACGCTGTGAAACACAAGTGCAAATTTATACATAAAAATATAGTGTAGTTTTACATTTTATATATGTAATTTGGAAAAAACAACTACATTACATGTAATTTTACACAAATTTTCTTAATAATCGAGAGATTACTACCTGTCTTTAATGAAAATGCATTGATGTATGGCTTAATAAACACAATGTTGGTGTTAATTTACACCTTTTTAAGTATGTGTAAAAGTACATCCAGTAAATGTAGTAAAACCTTAAGTTTTGCAACTTTGCTGCTACATAATTGTTGTATGAACACCCGAACTCAGTACAATTGTACATCTTCAATTGTGTAATTTTCAACCATTGTGTTTGAAAATTTGCATTATATTCTGGAGTATCTGTGAGTGTATGATAACAAATAGAATTTTTCTGTAATTTTACATTTTTATGTGTAATTTGCTAAAACGAGTACAGTATTGGTAATTATACAATGATGAACCTGTGAATTCAAACATAACAAAATAATTCGTTGTAAAAATGTGATATAGCGGTAGGGAATCGTTTTTTGTGTTCAAAATGAAACTTTAACTCCCGCTAATGGAATATGCTGGATATTGAAACTACCTTTTCTGAATATAAAGTTAATTGTTACATACAACTTAGAGATAACGTTTTATTACGCCGTTAAATTACAAAATTACAAAACAGAGTGAAATAACATTAACAGTGTAATAATACAAAGTATTGAATTAACAGGATGCAATTGTAAAATAACATATGTTGGTGGTAAAATTGCTTATTAAAACGGCGACAAATGTACAGAAATTGTTTAATTACAATTACAGTGAATCTGCGATTTTACTTTTTTTGTTAGTGACAAAAAATACATACACAGTGATAAAATTACAATTGCGATGACTATGTACATTTATATGCTGGTGAGATAAAATAGTTGAATTTTGCAAAGTAGTGGGAGCATGTATGTTCTGGATACGAAAGGACCGCCCGAGGGCGACGTGCAATATGATTAACTTGTGAAGGAGCCTCGGACAGGAGGACACTAAACTGGAGCTACCCATATTTAGAGTGGAAGATACTAACTAGTGCTCAATCACAGTGCCGTAAGTCTCACTTAGCACCACAATGAGCACCACAATCTGCTCCGCACTTAGCTCCACACTCAGCTCTGCATGCTCCAACCTTTCACTACATACAAACACCCCCTACCAGCCCATTTCTTCTCCCTAATGGATTATACTGTGATTATCTTCACCTCATACCTGATTTACTAACACTCATATCCACTCCTTCACCAAACTACACCCCACCCCCTCCCCCTACTGTACTAAAGCTATGTTGTGATTAGTTTGGGTTGTATAGGGTCCCTGCTTTGAGATTATAGGCTCTCTTATCCTTCGGTTATTTATTGTAGATGCCTGCTACACTATCACCCCATCCCCCTCTGCTGACCTATAATTCGACAAACCCCCCACCCCTAACCAATTCTCCCCATCCTAGTGAGGTAGGCTGTATTCAATTATATACATACTTGCTTGTTAGGCAGAGATGGTGTCATCATCGGCTGACTGCCTATTTGTAGAGTTGTTCGCTAGATGGTGCACATGTTCAATCAATCAAACTCTGTTTGAATACTCGTAACAGCAGCTTCATAGTACTGGTGTCTTTTGATGTCATAATAGCCCGCTAGTTAGCATGCCAATTCTCGCAATGGCTTTTAGATGGAGTGTCAGTCGCTCACCCACCACAGATACTGTATTGATTAATGTTTTTACCTCTTACTACAAGCTCTAGGGTCCCCTTTAAAATAAATCATTATTAATTACACATGCAATATGCAGATGTCTTTTGTTAACACGCTATAAAAAATTAGCATCCTGGTGGACTTGAACTGGGAATCCATAAGCTGCCAGATTAACTGATGCTCATTCCATCTGAGCCACCAAAACATAAGTTCAAATAAAACTTTTGAAAACGTATAAAAAATAACAGTTACAAACATGTACATTCAAAATAAATTTATAATTATTTATTATGATTGAGCAATCGATTAGTTAAAATGTAATTTTATATCAAAACAGTAAGGTATTTAAGTACTATTTATGCAATAACAATTAAAAATTTTCAAACATAAATGTATCAAGAGATATGTACACAAAGTGTTATTTTAAGGAGATTTTATTTATGACTTCACACCAGCCAAATAGTAAAAACATAATTATTTTTAAGGAAAAGTCAGGGGTTTAAACTAAAAATATTTGTATAAAACTTTAATAAATAATTTTAATGAGTGTAGTTTCCAAAGATTCTTATATTTTAGACAGAAAAGAATATGTCGTCAGGAAACATGAAAATGTAACTGTAACAATCGCCAACTTAAATTTCAATAAACATAGAATCAATCTTTATTCTATATTTAAAATAATTATGTAACCATACCAAGCATGAAATACAATGAATTACTTACCATTCAACAGATCATTTAGGTTCTAAAACCTTTCTGGCAAGACCAATTATGCATGTAACCCCTTTTATGAATATTGCTAGTCATAAACTCACCAAGTAAATACTCATCCACGTCATATTTAGGCACATAATATTATTTTATTTCCAATTATAACCAAATTTTACTTGTGAGTTGGGTAGGTGCAAGGCATACATAATGTATGTTGATTTTAAATAATGGTTCGATTTTAGGTGAGGGCAAGTAATATTATTTCATTTCTGATATTAACCAAATTTTATTTATGAGCTAGGCTTATGCAATTTAATTTTAATTTTTTATTTGCTATTGATTCTCAGTCAGGGCATGTAATATTATTTCATTTCTGATATTAACCAAATATTATTTTTGAGTTAGGTAGGTGCTAGGGTTACTTAATTTAATGTTAATTTTGGATTTAATATATCTTCTTGGTCAGGGCACATAATATTATTTCATTTCCAGATTTAACAAAATTTTATTTGTGACTTGGGTAGATGATAGGCTTACTTAATATAATGTTAATTTTGGATTTGGGTTCGATTCTCGGTTAAGGAACACAATATTATTTCATTTCCAATTTTCAAGAAAAGTTTTTGTGAATTGGTAGGAGGTCCACTAACTTAAAGTAATGTTAATTTTGGACTTGGGTTCGATTCTTGTGCAGGCCACATAACATTATTTCTTTTTCCGATTTTAATCAATTTTTATTTTTGATTGGATAGGTGCTAGGCTTACTTAATGTGTTGTTAATTTCGAATTGCGGAGTTTGAGTCTCTGTCAGAATATCTATTAATAGTTTATATCCAAATTTAATAACAATTTGTTTTTTTATATTATTTCTTACAGCATGCATGGTAAAGTTATTTTCGGATTTGTGTTTGATTCTTGGGCGGAATCATTATTAATTTTCAATGTTAGATTTAACAAAATATATTTTTGCTAGGTTTTTCTGCTTACAGTAATTAATGTAATGATATTTTTGTATTGCCAAGAACGACTCCCAAGAGACTCACTTGATAGTAAAAAAATCTGGAAATGTATTCTTAAATATTTAATTATGCTCGATGTCTACTACATTACCTGCTCAGTGCTTACTGCTGAACAAATGTGTTATATGTTCGATGTCAACTGTTGAAGGTCGAGAATGTTGGAGGGAAATGCTGTTATGTGATGTAATAGGGCTATGTTGTAATCATGTAATTAGCATAATCCTGAAAACCCATACTTGCATAAAAATGCAATGAATACATACTAGGTATGCACATACACACATTAATGATTAACAACTCAATATTCACCAAAGTAATATGTACTCTCAAGAAAACAGCCAAATTTCCACTGCCATATAACATTTCATTTGTATGAGAAATTGTAATTATTATTATTATTATTTGTGGAAGGTATATCACGTACACTATGCTAGTATTCGCTATACACACTAATCAAGTATGCACATTATATGTGGGGAGACATATATGTCCCCTTCCGAGGAATGATAGCTCAAGACTTAAGCCATTCTGTAAACATGTTGTCCATAGGATATTTTTTAAGCGAGGACAGTTCCTTCTTTATTCCTGTCTGGTCAACGAACCCTAACAGGAAAACCAAACATGTATGCGGTTGCAAACAAATATCAACAACCATAGACAGAATATTTCAATGAATTACTCTGATGAACCATTCCATCATGTAGTAGCAAAACACATGCACACACCCACACACTCACACAACTCATTTGCATTTCCCAGAACTTTTTAAAAATATTAAGTGAGTCTCCTGGGAATTGTTCTCGGTAATCGAAAAATACCATTACATTAATTACTATAAGCAGAAAAACTTTGCAAAAATTAATTTTGCTATCTCCAAAATTAAAATAATAATAATAATGTTTCCGCCCAAAAATCGAGCCCAAATCCGAAAATAAAATTGCATAACTCGCTTTAGAAGGCATAAATATCAAAACTAAATTTTTATTATATTCGGAAGTAAAATATAACTAGGTGTTCTGACCGAGACTCAAACTATGTAATCCGAAATTAATATTACATTATATAAGCCTAGCACCTATCCAACTCACAAATAAAATTCGGTTAAAATCGGAAATGAAATAATATTCAGTGCCCTGACCGAGAATCGAACCCAAATGCGAAATTAACATTTCTTTAGTAAGCCTTGCATCTACCCAACTCACAAATAATATTTAGTTAAAATTGGAAGTAAATTAATATTAAAAATTTAAATATGTCCTTGATGATAATGTACTTGGTGAGATTATGACTAACTATGTTTATAAGATGGCTAAAACACATAAATGGCCTTGCAATAAATGTTTTAGGACCTAACTGAACTGTTGAAAAGTAAACAATGTGTTGTATTTGATGCTCAGAGTGGTTACATAATTATAAAAAAAAAAAAAAAATATTGAGTCTATGTTCACTAAAATTCAAGATGGTAATTTATTTAGTTAAATAATCATTTTTTCTGATGACATATACTTATCTGTCGAAAAATTGCGAATCTTTAGAAACAATACTCGTTACAATTATTTGTAAAAGTTTTATGAAAAAACCCATAACTTTTCTTTAAAAATAAAATGTTTTGAATATTTGTCTGTTGTGAAACCATAAACATAATCTTCTTTAAATGCGAGTTTGAGTACATATCCCTTCATACATGTATGATTGAAAATTTCAAAGTGTAAATTACATAATTATTACTTAAATACATAACATTATTATAAAATTACATTTTAACTGATCGATTGTTCAATTATGATGTATACTATAAATTCATTTTGATTGTATGAGTTTGTAAGGGGTTCCTTTCCCGTATAAATTATTAAAATATCCATTTCATCTTATGTTTCGGTGACTCATTTGGAAGTAGTGTCAGTTAATCTGGCGACCTAGGGGTTCTCCATTCAAGTCCAGAAGGATGCAGAGTTTTTTTTATAGTGTATTAACAACAATACTTCGGCATATAGCATGTGTAATTAATAATGATTTACGTTAAAGGCTGCTCCAGTGCCCATAGTAACAGATAACAGCATTAAGCAATGCAGTGTCTGTGGCAGGTTAGCGGCTGACACTCCATCTAGCAGCTATTGCGAAAACGTTCGCACTACCTAGTGGGCTATGGCGGCATCAAGAGACATCATGGCTATCTAGCTGCCGATGCGAGTACTCGAACAGAGTTCGATTTATTGAACTATCGCACCATCTAGAGAGCAACTCTACAAGTAGGCTTGCAGCCGATGATGACATCATCTCTGCCTAACAAGCAAGTATGTATATACTTAAATACAGCCTACCTCACTGGGAAGGAGTGTAGGGTTGGAAAGGGGGGGTTGAGCAATAACAGGCCAGCAGAGGGGGTGTAATGATAGTGTAGCTGGCATCCAGAATAAATAACCGGAGGATAAGATAGCCTAGAATCTCGAAGCAGGGACCCCGGTCTAAAACAAACTAATTAAAATATAACCCTGGAAGGGGGGAGGTTGGGTATATAGGTGGGTGAAAGGGTGGAAATGGGTTTTAGTGTATCAGGCATTAGGTGTAGATAATCACAGTATAGCTCATTAGGAAGATGGAAGGGGGGTGGGTGGTAGGTAGTTGAAGGTTTGGAGCAGATAGAGCCGAGTACGCAGCTAAGTGCGGAGCTAATTGTGGTGTTAATTGCGGTGCTAAGTGAGCTGAAACCTCTCCCAGGTAAATCTGATGGCACTACGATTAAGCGGTAGTTAGTATTCTCCACTCTAAATATGGGCAGCTCCAGTTTAGTGTCCTCCTTTCAGGGGCTCCTTCGCAGGTTAATCATATAGCACTTCGCCCTCCGGCGTTCCTTTTGTATCTGGAAACATACATACTCCCACTACTACTGTGCAGTTTATTTTCTGATACATAGTTATAAATATTTTACATCATTCTATGTAAAATTAGTTGTAAAAGTTTATGTTATTTTACTAATTCGTAGAGTAAGTTTACTTGGATATAGAGTAAAAAACATTGACATATGCAGGTGTAAAAATACACCGATGTCAGTAGAGACACTGCTGCCACATACACTTAGTGTATAATTATACAGGTTTTTACAGTGTACAGAAGTACAGTAAAAACAACCAACACAGACATATCTAACACCCTCTCACTACAGTCTTGTCAGTACGCGCCCGCAAACGTTTCCCTAACCTGGACTTATGTAATTATTGGGTTTATATAATTATTTCAGTCACTATTAAATTTAGAGTCAAAGTCGTTGCAACGAACAAACAGTATATCACACTTCCATGCGTCCAGAGCAAAATAGGTTTGTTATTGCTTGATGTTATTTGGAAAGAACTGTTTATAAGGCTGAACAATACAATCTCAGTAACGAATGATGTTTCACACACTTGTGAAACTTTCCTTATTGGGCAGATTTTTCTGCTGATACAGTGTACACCATTAAACACACTCTGTGAAACGTTGCGCAGCGGCCCACTTTAACTGAAAGGAAACGATTTTATGCACGCGATTCAAGTACTTTATGAAGAAGTAACTAGAAAAACTGTCCTTCACAGTGAGGAGATGATTTGTTCGGCAGATAAGCAACCAAGATCTAGAGAATTGCTCTACGTATGGGCATAGGATACTGAAACTCTAACATCCACAGTAGTCTTCTTGCTGTAAATTGGTTACACTTTGCTTGTAGATAAATAGGCGTAAGAATTCTCCAAGTTCGCCATATCGCAAGGTAAATAAATATTTTGAGATTCTTTTTTACTGTGGTTTTCTATCGAATTCTATCACCCCACTTCCTTCCAGCAAATCGTTACATGAGCAAAATGTCTTCATGCCGGGGCCATAAAAGGAGCTTATCTTCCGACGCTATATTTACCGAACAATTTTTCTCTCTCGGCGATTTATGTGCAAATTTCATATTTATTTATTTACCCCCCGTGGCTGCACATCGCAGGTGTGGAGGGAGGGGGGGGGAGGGGTATTAGTGATGGAGAAAATCCTGAAGGACGTACTTATAATGAATTCACGAGTTCTTAAGATACGGAAAGAAGCGAAGTTGGGTGGATGTCAGGGACCTTTAGTCGCCTTATCGTCGACGTGAATTTCAGGCCTGAGTTTGTATTTTTTTGCAGAGTAGGCAGTAAATTGCGCTGTCTGGCTGGCAGTAGGGAAAGGAAATATACCCCCACCCCCTCCACAAGCGTGTCCCGCCCACCTCTTCACAGTGGAATAGTAAGCCGACGAGATAAACCACCCGGCCACTGGCAAAGACGTTTATTTATTTACCGCTCTGATTAACTCTGCTGGGCTCGCGCCCATTTGTGGATAAGAGCGAATATCACGCTCTTTAGCGTCAGTGAGACATTAATTCCTGGAAGGCCCCAATTATCACCCTACGCCTTATCTCTCGAGACCTCGCTGAAAGAATTATGTTCATTTCCTTATGCCTATCACTAGATACGAAAGATATTAAGAAAGGAAATTTCTTTTTTACTTGATGCGTACTTACGGACATGCAAATTTCGCGTCGTCGTTTCGTGACAGAATAAATTTCAAATAGATATATAATTTTTTTTTGACTAATATTGTTTGACACGTCCTGCAGGACTGCGAGTTGCTTACGAACAGTTAATAGAGGAATTGTAATTTACAACATAATGCTTCCTTTGGTTTTAATCATAAAAAAGTAGTTACACCAGAAAATACTAAAGATATTTTGAACCAATGTGTCATCGACAAGGCTTTAACTTATTTATACTTTTATGACTGGATGTTCAAGTATTTGACACTCCGCTGTGTTATCTGCAAAGCAGTCTTATACCTCTTGCTTAAGCCAAATTAAATGCAATAAATTGTTGCTTCGCACGTGCGTGACAGGCAGTGAGCAATGGCAACGGTCGGACATGTGTTTTTGAATCAAAGAAAATAATCGACTTTTCCAGGGATAAGCCATCGTCTCTAGGAAAAGCTTAATATTTTCACGTTAATTCCAGAGAAAATTATAATGTAAACATTTGCGAGAATCCTGGAGTGACCCGGCCGGGGATTGAGCCCGGTTCGCCGTGGTGGGATATAACCAGTCTAACCGCTCAGCCACCACGGCCCCTTGTATTCACGAAATACTGTGGGTTATAATAATAAAAAAATAATAATAGTAATAAAAATAATTTCAAAAATTACCTGTTACTAAAATTTACAGAAAGTTTTTCTTGGCAATACTCTGCTAGATGTTATGAAACATGTCGCAAGGCGTTCTTGATAGGAGTAAATAGCCACAACTATAGTAGAATTTCACTCAAGTTTTAGTGTTTAGCAGCGAACACAGCAGTCGCCGGCCGAAACCAAGGGAAACCTACCTCCAGCTCCCGACTTTGCCTGTCAGTCGTAAGACAAGACTTGTAACTGGAACCGCACACAGCCAATGAACGAACGGGAACGCTTACATCCACATCGACTGTCTCGCCATTTCTCACCCGTGAATTCTGTGGCGTGACTCGGAATTCTCCTGCACTGTGACGGCTTATCGATGCGGTTCGAAGCCGACCTAAATCAGGGAGCCACGTGCCGTTTATTGACTTTTTGCGTGAAGTAGTGCTGCATTAAACTTAAGAAATTTCCACAAAGCTGTAAAAAAGAATTCAAAGGAAACACGTCCAGGTTTTGAACCAAAACTAGCCTATACTTCAAGATATGCATTTTCCAAGTAACTGTGTACAGCCAACACTATCATTCACTGGCTGCTTCTTTAGGACTAGACGACTTTACTTAACTTTCTCCATTAAATGTCTTCTTTTCCGTGAGCCATTTTTTTGCTACTCAAATACAAAATATCTCATCACAAATTTATTGGTTGTTCACAATAAAGTGAGCACTTTTGAATGCCCTGCAGGATGATTCAAAAGTCACCATACATAGGAGTGTTTACAAATATTTTTGTGCCTTTAATGTCTCCATTCAAACTGTACACAGATTGTTCCTGTGATGTAGGCAACGTGGCACTTGCAACACTGCATTTGTAATTATTGTGATCAAATTCATGTTAAAACATTGCGCGATATGCAAGTTGAATGGGCAATACGCATTGATATGTGCATTCGCAACAAAGCGCATATTGAACATGTTTAATAATGGCATCCTAACACAACTTCCTTGTGTGCTGTGGATGGCACATTTATGTTAACCCCTATTTATTGACACTTTTGAATCACTCTGTATTTTTGCGTCCGTTTATAAACTTCCGCCATATGTATATTTAACATCGCCATGGGCCTAACCACGCGATGGTGTAGTGGCTGGACTATTCGCCTTCCATATAGGCAAACCTGGTCCTATTCACGATGGGGTAGCTCCCGGATTTTCGCATGTCGCTAGTCGGCGTGATTTCTCGAGGATCCTCCGTTCCTCCTTGTGACGATCAGAAAATCGTCACCTGAAGTGGTCATATACTAATTACCGTTGGAAATATTTTGCAACCAGGTTTTAACTGTGTGGCTTTAAGTTACCGTTGGTAGCATTTGGTAACCGCAGTTGTTACATATTGGTTAATATATTGTAGTGTGTTTATTTTACTAGAAAAGGCCGGCCATATTCTTATATTTTCTGTATTTATGATTGTATGTTTGTGTATCACGTATATATTTTTAATATGAAAGTATGATCTAAGAATTATGGTGGGATAACCTTTTGGTATATGGTGTGAAAACAAAATGTACTATTAGTGTGAAGGATCGCCGTTAGACTTCGCTCCTAGCGGGCGCGTGACGTCACCTGGTCGGCTGCGCGGGTGTAGCGCCAGCCAGTGTGCGATAGGCAGTCAGCTGTGAGTCGAGCGGCAGGCGAGTTGTGGGCTGGATACCGAGCGAGATACCTGTGTAGTATGTGTTGTGCTGAGATGCCGCGCGGTGTGTGAAAAGTAAAATGCAAATAAATAGTTGTGAAAAGTTCCTTTATGTGCAAGTGGCGCCTGCCGTCGGAGATCCGGAGCCAGGCGGCCATCTTGTATTACGTTGTGCGGAACTTCCTGCTATGTCATTCATGTTGGGTAGAGGCCATATTGTCAGCCAGTATGACCTTGACCTTTGATTTTCGATCTCAAATTTGGATTTGAAATCCCAAATTTTGAATTTAGATCCCAAGTTTTGTTTTCGTGCTGATCGGTCATTCGGCTCCGACGGCGTCCATCTCGGATTTCTCTTCCGAGGGTTTCCTCGGGCTCCTCCCACGTTTTCTTTATTTCGCATTCCATCATTTATTTCTCTTTCTTCCTTCGTTCTATCTCTTTCATCGTCCTCTCTCTCTTATTCCCGGAGGTGTTTCCTCGTAGTCTTTTTATCGTCCATCTGGTTTGTCGTATGCTGGTGTCGGCCATCTTGATTGATGTCGTCTGCTGGTGGCGACCATCTTGTTTTCTGTCGTCTGCTGGAGGCAGCCATCTTGTTTGCCGCACATCTTTGATTCCCACATCGACCGCTAGAGTGTGTGCTTGCGACAATCTTTGATTCTCGCACTGGCCCCAGAGTGAAGTTCCACTGGTGGTAGCTAGGAGTGTTGGCGATCATCTTGTGTTCGCTCATCACCCGCCATGGCGCTAGTAATTTATTTTAAGTATGAACTCAAAAAAATGTTGGAGTTCCTTGGGTCGCCAGTCCGGTGTGCTAACCACAAGACTACCATCACATGTAACCCGATAGGATTTCGAATACGTTATATACGAGCGAGAGCGCACTCGCCGGACAGACTTGTAATCGTGGAAATAACTATTAACACTACACGTACACCAACCTACAAGTACACACACCCACACTCACAAGGCACTGCACTTCTTCTACACATACAAGAAATATTGTCATGTATATATTTATATATATATATATATATATATATATATATATATATTAATGCACTTGCTAGTAGTAGGATAAATTTTACTTAGTATGGACTCTCTCACTGCTATGTTGCCCTAAGACTTGTAGTCTTATATAATTTCCGAAGCGTATATGATATAGTTGCTCAATTCATAACATAATAGTTGTCTGTAGTTTCCGAATCGTTTAAGATATAGTGTCAAATTTATATCCTAGGTATTGCTCACGACTATGAAAAGAGACGTAGGTGCTATTTTAATGTATGTCTACTTATAAGCATAGGTGCCTGTAATTTCTGTACCGTTTAATATATAGTGTCGAAAAAAATCGATTGTGAAGTGTGGGAACGATAACGACAACACTGCTATACAGTGAAGCAAACTAATATTTAGAAAATAGCTATAAGCACTTACCAACCATTGCACTCACATATTACACATGCATAGGATGCTGTACACAGCGTTAAAATATATTACACAAGACCAGACCGTCCTGGGGTAATACAACAGATTAGCAAACGACTTCCTTACGATCTGAATGAAACGAAACCGCCAAATTCAGAGTACACCTATCTTTCTTACAACACTAGCAGTGGAACACATCCAACCCAAGACAACGTCGCGATCAACTAACATCTTGGGTATCTGTAAGTCGAAGGTATGGTACATAATAATAGCCGGGAGAGATGTGTAAGGCTCCCAGGGTGGTAGACCAGTCGAGTCATACATATGCTTTTCCTTTATGAGAACAAACGCATGTGGACTTTTTGGAGTTTAAATAGCGTATATACGAGAGAGAGAGAGAGATAGAGAGAGAGAGAGAGAGAGAGAGAGAGAGCACGCACTCGCTTGACAGACTTGTAATCTCGGAAAAACTAATAGCGCAAGATGTCGCACTTATATATGCACACTTAAAAATTTTATTTGATGTACGCACTCGCTAGTAATAGTAGTATAATTTATACTTACCTGGCAGCTCGCTCTCGCTGCTGCGTTGCCCTCAGACCTATCGTCCACATGGTATAACCATGCATACGCCTCCTGGACTTGGGACCAAGTAATTCACTATGTCTGCAACACCACCGGTGTTTTGTTTACCTTATATGCAAACATGACATATGCATATAAGGTAAAAATCACCAGTGGCACTGCAGGTATAGGGAATTGGCGCCTTACAACGCAGAAAATGAAAGCTTCCCACTTAAAAAAACTAAGAATAGAATGAATTGCACAGAAACTGACATATGTACTTAGTATAGGGGAGATAATGTACAAAAAATAAGGTTCTCTCAGAGTCCTTCCACTCTCTCTCTCTCTCTCTCTCTCTCTCTCTCTCTCTCTCTCTCTCTCCCCGAGCGCCATTCTATTACATTGCCATCCCTATGTCGTCATGGAACTGCCGAGCGCGAGTCATGCCACACAAACAAGAATAACATCTGTCATAGTTAATGTTAGGTTACTTCAAACTGTATTCTGAAACATCTCGTTATTCCGTTCGTAAAAACGATATTTAGTTATAATATAATATATATATAAATAATATATAATATAATTCACTATGACGTGGACACTTTTGAAATCATCCTTACGGAAAAATAGTCCCTGCTCCGTGCTCATGTATATATATTTTTACAGATGTATGTATCCAACATCATCATCGTCCGCTACGCTCATTATGTCAATGTATGTGTCGTTCCATTGAAAATCACTATATGGTAGTAGGAGGGACACTGCCCACCCATATAATTTATTTGTATCAACATACTGGAGGTATGTAGATGGCTTGCTTGCATCATATGTGGTGGCTATGTGTTGGTTGTTCGCCACCACATGTCTCTTCATGTATTGAGCAACCTCTCCCCGGATACCAGCCTCGACAAACAGGTGGATGTCATAGTCGACGAGGAGCTCCAACTCCACACCCATCTTGCGCAGCATCGCATCGAATGAGAATCCGGGGGCACTGACATAGCTTACACAATCAAGACCATATGTCGTTAGGCACAACCCCCGGAAATTATCAAAGACGTCGCATAAAATGGCGATGTCTGTCGTCAAATAAAGTTTGGAGTAATCCTCCAGCATCCCACAACCAAATGTCGCCCACACAGTCTGAGCATGACTGTATTCCTCACCCGCGATGTTTGAGTTGGTGAGCCGGTTGTGAAATGCCTTGATGCCTGCCAGCTGGGTCTCTTGGAGCTTCCCCATTATTGTGACATAGTCGTAGGGTAAAACTCCCTTACGAGTCACCAACTCAAACTGCCGGTGATAGGTAAATAATGATGCAGTTGTTTTATATTCAGCAGTCGGTAGGTTCTGCGCAAGTGGGGCGAGGTTGGCAGACATAAAACGAAACGTATCGATAAACTGTATACTAAACTTGTCTCCTAAACATTAATAAACGTGGTAAATTTCTCCTCCGTATGCAGGGTAATAAAAATGTCCTTATTATCATATCCTAGCTGTCTAATAATAAAATGGGAATCGTCCATCAGGTTATGGAATAAGATTGGCAATCGCGGGTGGTGGCGACGAAGCTTGTTGCAATTATTGCACGGCGCCCCAATACAATTACCTGTGAAGTGGTTGTGATCATGCACTTTCAGGTTATTGTGGGTAAAGGAGCCTGAACAATGGCAGCAGGTGATTCCCAGAGCATAGTCAGTCCGTTTGCCTGCGGTTAGTGCACACATCGGCTCGGACTGGCTACATATCCCCTTCACCAGATGCCTAATCCTTACAATTTCGTCCATGAACTTGCTCGCTGCATCCTCACCAACATACACGTCCATTTCATTTTTGAAACAGGTGGTCTTGGAGGCAGGTATTTCACCATTGTCAACCTTGATGTAGATCCTATAACTAAATGCTTCGTCCTGCTGGTACTTATAGCTGTATGAAGTAGCAGGGTCGGACTGGCAAGACGAAATTGGAAGTAATACTGCTTCAAAATCTGCATAGACAACTATTGGCACCTTGTATATATTTTGGTAGTTAGAAAATTTGACCACATGAGGATTGCCGTTTTTGTGGGGGTTGGCATGTCCGCACGAACCGGTGTATGTTCATTGCAATGCCTCCTGTGCTCGGTTAGAGTTGCAGCACCTGTAAGCATTGTCACCCTCGGTTGGTCATCGTACGCTCTTAGAGATCGCTTGCAAATATGTACAACACCACGATGGTTCGTTGTCTGAGCGCGTACTAATCGGGATAAGTTGGATATGTAGCAGTAATGGGAGTTGGTATATTCTGTTTTCAGAATATTTCAAAGTGGTTGCATTGTTCTTCCTTATATATGTGTATTGGGACCACCTTTTCATTTTCGTCATGTGCGTAGATGTTAAAGCTTACCGTGGCGTTGTTCCTCTCGAACCACGATATTTGGTGTATCGGCGTGGAAAGCTCTAGCCCACTGAAGATAAATTTCCTCTCCAGATCATAATAGCATTGGTTGGCATGAGTTGGATTCACCCCTTCTACATATCGTGCTAGGATAGCCCACTTAAAACATTGTTGATCACTGTTCTTAGGATTAATAATGGCGTGTTTTCTGCCAATGGATGCTGGTAGGGGAATGTATGATGAGGCTCGCACTGTGTCAAGCTAATTAATTCGAAACTGGAGCCTTTTCACAGCGGTGACGGACCAACCACTTCCCTTCGCCATATAATCTTCTTCCTCCTTGCAAACCTTGTGAATGGGATTAGTCACAGCAGTTTCTGTATCGCTTGTCTTATAAACGGGAACATTGCGTGTCTTGAAGGTGCGTTGGTCTGTTTCGTCTTCATGTGGTTTCGGCTTACCATAAGCACATTCGAAGAATATGTTAAATGTGACATCGCCTTGATCTTCGATTTCCTGCTCCAGCAGACCTACTATGTTACCTTTCATCTTCTCGAGGTAATTGCACATATCAATGGCTTTGCTCGATGTGTTTTCTGCTACGTACGTTTTCATAATGCTACGAAACACGTTCTCATCCTCGACAAACCCATATTCATATGATTGGCCAGTGCCCACGATAACCGAGATCGCCCCTCCGCAGCAATATGTCGTGCTGCAACTGTATGGTGAGGGCTGTGGAACGGAGGATGGTCCTCAGTGGGAAGCAAGGGGTGCGCGTTTCGCCGGCAGTGGGGCAGTCACACCAATACACTCGGCACTGTGAGCCCAAAGGTTGTTGGCCCTTGTAAATTGCCTCCCACAGGTCCCACACTCCAGTGATTTTGTAGTGTCGGAGTTCGCCCAACAATTACACTTATGTTGTCTAGCATCCTTAGCATGGACGAAACCCTTATTACAAAATTTACAATGTGACAATGCACCCTGACTGACTGCTCCGATGCATCCGGCTAAGTGAGTGGTAAGGTCGCCTGCGCGAGTAAACGATGCACCACACATATCACACATGTGTTGCGATACCTCCCTATCACGCATGTGTTGCGATACCTCCCTATCACGCATGTGTTGCGATACCTCCCTATCACACATGTGTTGCGATACCTCCCTATCACACATGTGTTGCGATACCTCCCTATCACGCATGTGTTGCGATACCTCCCTATCACGCATGTGTTGCGATACCTCCCTATCACACATGTGTTGGGATACCTCCCTATCACACATGTGTTGCGATACCTCCCGATGGGGGTTGAGCTTACAATTGTGCTCGTGGCACAAACCATTCTTACGAATCGGAAACACTCTATCACAAAAACCGCACTGTATTGTCTTTAGGCGCATCCAAGGTGTGTTAGACAGAGTATGAGATGAAACAAAAGAAGATAATTGCGATGATGATGGTGGTGATGATAAAGAAGGAAAAGAAGAAGACGAAGAAGAATCCATCTTGTTAGTAGATAAAACACCTGACGCCGACGAACTTCTCAACTGGTTGACGGAACGCGCGGAATGCAGCTCGACGTCAATCAGCGACCAGGAGGTAATATGTGTGTAGGGAAGGTGACAATGTAAACTACTGATGGGAAACACAGTGACTGACATATGTACTTAGTATAGGGGAGATAATGTACAAAAAATAAGGTTCTCTCAGAGTCCTTCCACTCTCTCTCTCACACACTCTCTCTCTCTCTCTCTCTCTCTCTCTCTCTCTCTCTCTCTCTCTCCCCGAGCGCCATTCTATTACATTGCCATCCCTATGTCGTCATGGAACTGCCGAGCGCGAGTCATGCCACTCCGTCATTCATGCGCGCGAATGTTGTGTCCTCTCTCTCCCGCACACAAACAAGAATAACATCTGTCATAGTTAATGTTAGGTTACTTCAAACTTTATTCTGAAACAACTCGTTATTCCGTTCGTAAAAACGATATTTAGTTATAATATAATATATATATAAATAATATATAATATAATTCACTATGACGTGGACACTTTTGAAATCATCCTTACGGTAAAATAGTCCCTGCTCCGTGCTCATGTATATATATATTTTAACAGATGTGCTGAATGAAATGTACCTCGCTAAGACGTTGGATATCTTACCGACTAATTAAAAAAGTGATCATTTTTACCACGAGCAGCTTATACGTACAAATTGACAAGCTCATATCGTTAACAGGTATAGGCTGTTCACAGTAAGTGAGTACTTTTTAGACATACTAGTTACTTCTATTGATTAACCACCTCTGTAAATAAATATTAGCGTGTACGTAACAAACATATTCTGCAGCACGCGGGAATTACTGTCTAATGTAAAAATCAAATGTGTTTATAGATTATTTAATCCAATTAGAGGTGGCTTTTCAAAAAAGTGCTCACTTTACCACAAATAACATATTGTTCACTCTATGATGATGTTCACTAACCTCAAACGTAGTATGTGTAGTACTGCTAACGAAGGATGTGTAGTACTGCTAATGTAGGATGTGTAGTACTGCTAACGAAGGATGTGAAGTACTGCTAACGAAGGATGTGTAGTACTGCTAACGAAGGATGTGTAGTACTGCTGACGTAGGATGTGTAGTACTGCTAACGAAGGATGTGTAGTACTGCTAACGTAGGATGTGTAGTACTGCTAACGAAGGATGTGTAGTACTGCTAACGAAGGCTGAATTCAACAATGACAGCTTGTATATCTAGATGAGCACGATGCGAACATGTCAGATGCCAGATGACATGTGATTAGACGCGGGGCTGTGGGAGGCTTTTTATATGGGGCGCTACCTACGTAAGTAGCACATCCCGACTTGGCCACGCCCTACCCTACTCGGAGCGCCGCTGAGCCGACCATAACTTGTTCCCAGTCTATGTGCGTGAGCACAAGCTGTCCACTCGGCCACGAGAGCCGGCGACAATACGGTGCCACCATAACGAATTATTGTCCACTCGGACTGTGTTCACAGAGTACATCCGGCTTTGCTCGTATGCTACGGGGTACTTCCGCCGCTCTCTGTTTCTATACTGAGAATAATGTTATCATCACTTGCTCGTATGAGCTATTTTGTTACATGCAGACATTTTGCTGGTGCACACTCTCTCTCGGCTGAAGGAACTTAAATGTCTCCATGGTACTTGCGTACAGAGAATACTAATAAGGAAAATCAAGCAGCATTTTTTGTGTGTTACCTTTACAGTCAATATAAGGAATTTAAAAAGTACTTGACACCACAGTCAGTTACAATTTTTTTTATTTATTATTTGAGCTCCTGCAGTTAGCAAACGAGAAGTACAGTCACTGCTGCCTGCGTTTATTTTTAAAGGTAAGCAAGCATTGCCTTTTTTTTTTTTCAAATACATGCTATAACTGTAATGAAAATGGGGTAAATAAAGATCATACATATTGGTTTCATATATATATATATATATATATATATATATATATATATATAGACACACACACATTTTATTTTGCCACACCTACGAATATTTTCAGCTTCGTATTACATTTAACACATAATAGTTATTTTTGTGGTGATGTACAGAATTAGTGATATTTACATTTAACATACTCGTAATTTTTTTTACATACAATTTTGCCATCACTTTGTATTATAAATGGTGTCTATGAATTCACAAAAAGTTATACAGATGCGATTAATTTCAAACAATTTTGATGCGTGTGATTAATTGAAAATATTAAATTCATCTCTCTCACCACATGTATGTTGGCTGATACTTTTAGTTAATCACAATAACACTGCCCTCTAACTTGAAAACATTAAATTCGTCTCTCTGTCTACAAATATGAGGACTGAGAATTTTAGTTCAGTGATTTGCGTTTACTTAAAAACACTGCGTTACTACTACAGAAATGATAATGATCAAGTCATTAGAGTCTCTAAAGCTCTAGGGCCCCTCCGCATAGAGTATAACATGACAATGTAGTCTTCGAGGTGTCAAAAGGCGATGTTTAAATTCATATCACGTGCAGCGTGTGGGTTCTTGATATTCTAATATTAGTAAACCACTGGTATCACACTGAATTATGAGTAGATTGTCTGTGATCCATGCGTACTCTTGCCTACACGCAAGGTATAGATCTGAAGGAAAAAAGCTAGTCGTTTTGCTACTTTTCCACATTCTTAGTCTTCCATGAGTTTATGGTATTTTTTCACGTATATTTTTGCTATGAAAGTGTTGCACGCACACGGTTTATTACAGTATAGGTATATAATATGTTTTCAATTGAAATGAATATGTGGTTAAAGTATTTGCTATAATATCCGGTACTGTATAGCATGGAACATCACATGTGGCAATACCACAGAACGTACTAATGCGAACTACTTTAAAAATACTGAAAAACAAACAATGGTACCTTTGATTACACTCGAGTTTAATGAAGAATAAATGGAAATTTGATATAATGGCTAAATCTCATTTATATGACCAGAGTATCAATCAATACAAATAAGAACCTAGGGAACAACTAATAGCAGACAAAAATTAATATTTAATTTTAAATGTATAAGCCGACAACAGCTACTTATTATAACGGTAATTCTTTGCCCTTAACTGGATGGTAAATCGTTGGTGACAAAAGCTGTACACTGTTAGCTCACTATTTCGACTTATCTGAATTCTGTTCGAGAAGGAGGACATCTATCTGGAGTCGAACTCGGAAAGATGTCCACATCTGACTTATACTCCTGAAGTCGTACTCTGGTAGATCTCCACAACTGACTAACCAACTGGAGTCGAACTCGGAAAGATCTCCACATCTGACTTATACTCCTGAAGTCGTACTCTGTTAGATCTCCACAACTGACTAACCAACTAGAGTCGAACTTGGAAAGATCTCCACATCTGACTTATACTCCTGAAGTCGTACTCTGGTAGATCTCCACAACTGACTAACCAACTGGAGTCGAACTCGGAAAGATCTCCACATCTGACTTATACTCCTGAAGTCGTACTCTGTTAGATCTCCACAACTGACTAACCAACTGGAGTCGAACTTGGAAAGATCTCCACATCTGACTTATACTCCTGAAGTCGTACTCTTGTAGATCTCCACAACTGACTAACCAACTGGAGTCGAACTCGGAAAGATCTCCACATCTGACTTATACTCCTGAAGTCGTACTCTGTTAGATCTCCACAACTGACTAACCAACTGGAGTCGAACTCGGCTACACCTCTGCAGCTGACGTATTCAACATTCATATATAAAACGACTGTAGTTAACACGGTTCTCTGAGGTCGAACTCAGATAACATCTCCGCAGCTGTTTCCAATGCTATTATAGTGTAGCTCTTCCCTGATACTGCATTTCAACTGGTATGTGCATTGCAAACTTGTGTTTAAACCAAATTCCTAATCAATTTGTAGTAAAATCTTCGTTGATGAACTGACCATTCCCACCGGAAAATCAGAATATTCTGTCTTAATCGTTTGTTAAGCTTTCACTAAAACCTTATCGAATAAAATAAACAGCTGCTACGTTATTATTTGAAAATTGAAACTTTCGATTGGATAGCTGATGTCGCCTGATATTACATAAACAAAAGTTAACAGATTTCCTTTTCCAAGAGAAAATAAAATTATTTCAAATATTGAAGGCAATTAGAACATACCTCTCTGCTGTATAAACAAAACCTTAAAAGCAATATGAGTAAAAAACTTAATTTTCATACAATACAACTGTCAACTGAAATAAAATAATTTACACGTATCAAACTGATTGTTGTAAAATATACCCAACATATTGAATCTCGTAACATGCAAACTTGATTTGATAAATTCCTAGGTGTGTGTATATATATATATATATATATATATATATATATATATATATATATATATAGACACACACACACATATTCTTTACTGAATATGTCACCAATTGAAATGAATAATATATGTCTTTCACGAGTCTATTTTTTCAAGTAAAAAATAATAATATTATGCTGCATACTTGTAGTTAAAGTGATAACATATGAACATGAATAATACCTGTCTTCCATGAGTTAATTTTTATATTTTTTTCAAGTAACGAATAATTATATTCATTGTATATTTATTACGTGGTAGTGTTCGTTGATGCGAGGGGGGGGGGGAGAGCTAGTGGATGTATATAAGATATATATATACCCCCCTTTTTTTTTAACTGCGAGGGAGTAAGTGACGTGTATGTTCTGGAAGTGCTCACTATAAGTACATAGTATGAGCTACAGGTACAAGGCCAGAACTGTAGAAACACATTCACAATTACTATGTATCAATATTATATTCGGGATGTGGAGAGGTAACACACAAGTACTTGCAAGTAAATTACAAAACATATAGTGGGTAAGATGTCTGCAGTGTTCAACACATACTAACATTAACGTCACGGTGGAATGAACTAGGAGCATGCACACACACAGCGTCTAGCTGTGGTCACCTCAACACACACCCGGATGTACAAGTCTACAGCTACATACACATTTGTAAATACCGTACCATTTCTGAACGGAGGCACGTACGCCGGCCGCTCCGTTATAGGGAGCTGTAGAGTTCATATTGTATATTTGTGCTACATGTACGAGTCTCCTATTTAAGTCCCCCTTTGCCCTCCGGCCCGAGTGTTGGACGTGTAAACATGTTGTGCGTGTTATTTCTGTTCACGGGTCCTGCATGGTTCAGGACTAGTGCACGCGCTGCTTGTAGTTATGTAAGAACACCAAACGTGTGCATGTCAGCACGCGCTGATGTGTGTGTTTAAAACTAATCACTTAGAGTTTCCATCTACAGCCGCGATATTTTTTGTGCCTATAGTTATTCCCCACTCACTTGTAAGTGTCAGCGGTCCGGTTTTTATTTATCTACCCACTGCGGACCTGTGTTCCCGTGCATGTGCGCTGGCGGACCTGTGTTCCCGTGCATGTGCGCTGGCGGACCTGTGTTCCCGTGCATGTGCGCTGGCGGACCTGTGTTCCCGTGCATGTGCGCTGGCGGACCTGTGTTCCCGTGCATGTGCGCTGGCGGACCTGTGTTCCCGTGCATGTGCGCTGGCGGACCTGTGTTTCCCGTGCATGTGCGCTGGCGGACCTGTGTTCCCGTGCATGTGAGCTGGCGGACCTGTGTTCGCGCCTCGACTAAGGTAGGTGTTTTACTGCATGTAGTGTGGACGGAGCGAAGGGGGAATGTGGAGGAGCCCTTTGAGTTAAAAAGTTAGGTCTTTTTTACCGCCACTCTCACAGCGCTTCACGTCTGTGAATAGCAGAAAACATATTTCCTTTTATTATTACAATCGCACGTGTCGGAGAAGACTGGTTCTTTCTCTCATATCCACGTCTCTGGGCGAGGGATGGTGGTAGGTAGGCTGTTCACACTAAAGTGAGCACTTTAGAAATTATAGTTGCATTTTCCTTTCGGTCATACATTTTCCTTTAACCACCTTTTTTAAAATAAGTATCGTGTAAGTAATAAACACATTGTGTACATTACACTGCACTCGGAAATTAACGTCTAAGGGTAGAATTAAATATATTTATTGACTATTATTCCAAATGAGGGAGGCCTATAGGCATGCGTTATGGTGTGTGCTGTACCTAAGCGAAGCGAAGGATGGAGCAATGGTAGAGTGTACTCGCTTGTTATAGTTATTAGAATCCCTCCCACCATCGCGCCCGCTTACCATTGAATATATTTTGCTCCACTATTTTGACTAAATGTTTTTTTTCTTTACTGTCACCACTTTCAGCATGTGCTGTAAGAGGACTGGTTTTTTCACTCGTCTCAGGTCTCTAGTCGTGGTGGCTTTCGAACGTGCTACAGCGTCCGTTGTATCGAGTGATGGCTAGCACTCTACAATGTCTTCAGCACTTGCATTTCCTTCTTCACACATGGTTGTGGAACATGATGAAGCAGGTTCAGCTAATGTTATGAGCACTCGAACGGTCGATAGTTTACACGGTTAATCGACAGGAATGCAAGTCTTGTCTCGCACTAGACAAACTGTTTGTGGCCTTTACATGCACCAGTGTGTGTTTCTTTAGATTAACGCGTTTATCAAATACTGTCCCACACTGAGGACATGATAGTGATTTGGAGGTTGGTCGTTTTGAACATTCGCTTTTCTGATGACGACGTGCATTACAAATTTTTTTTACTGAAAATCTGTCCACAGGAGCAACACTGTTTTCCAGTAGTGGGATAAGGTACATCATAGAGGTATGCACTACAGTAGGCTTCGTATAAGCTTGTACTATGTTCATGCCAAATACTGAAGTTCTTTCCACAGTAGCAGCACAAGTTTGCACAGGGTATACCCTTTGCTCTATATAAATACCTACGAACACATTGTTTAGTTACAGTCAGGTTTTTCTGTAAACACATTATCACACAGTCACATCCAGCGAGAGCTCGGGAGAGGAGCACGTCAAGTCCTGCGCTCATTCATGGTGTGTTAGCAATACATATACAAGTGTGTCTAGTTACAATATCGTTTCAACCATATTCATACACCACACATGTTAAATGACAGTATCCCGGAGGTCAGTTACTTCGCTCCTTGAGGTAATGGTATGCTGCTGACTCCTCACCACTGACACATCACTGCTGATTCCACACTACTGACTCCTCACCACCGAGCCCTCACTGCTGACACCTTACTGCTGACACCTCACTGCTGACCCCTCACTACTAACCCTTCACTGCTGACCCCTCACCACTACCCCTCACCACTTACCCATCACTGCTGACCCCTCACCACTGACTCCTCACTGCTGACACCTTACTGCTGACATCTCACTGCTGTCCCCTCACTACTAACCCTTCACTGCTGACCCCTCACCACTACCCCTCACCACATACCCATCACTGCTGACTCCTCACTGTTGACTTCTCACTGCTGATCCCTCACCACTGACTCCTCACTGCTGACTCCTCACTGCTGACCACTCACTGCTGACCCCACACTGCTGACCTCTCATCCCTGATCCCTCCCTACTGCTCACTACTGACTACTCACTGCTGTCTCCTCACTACTGACTCTTCACTGCTGACTCCTCACTACTGACCCATCACTGCTAACTACTCACTGCTGACCCCTCACTACTGACTCCTCACTGCTGACCCCACACTGCTGACTCCTCACTGCTGACCCCTCACTGCTGACCCCTCACTAGTGACTCCACACTACTGATTCCTCACTACTGACTCCTTACTACTGACTCTTCACTGCTGACTCCTCACTACTGACCCATCACTGCTGACTCCTCACTACTGACTCCTCACTACTGACACTTCACTACTGACTCCTCACTACTGACACCTCACTACTGACTCCTCACTACTGACACTTCACTACTGACTCCTCACTGCTGACCCCTCACTACTGACCCATCACTGCTGACTCCTCGCTACAGACTCCTCACTACTGACCCCTCACTGCTAACTACTCACTGCTGAACCCTCACTACTGACTCCTCACTGCTGACCCCACTCTGCTGACTCCTCACTACTGACCCCTCACTATTGACTCCTCACTACTGACCCCTCACTACTGACTCCTGACTGCTGAACCCTCACCGCTATTTCACGCAGTACCGATGTCGTGCATGCCAGTGTGTGTATGTGTAATTATCTGCTTTAACGTAGCAGTGACGAATCTCTTGTATGACTAATGGTTTAAATGTATGTTGTTTTTGTATGTGCTTTTAGTTCTAGCGCTATAAATTGCAGGTATTTACAATTGAACAAATTGTTCGCTTGTACCATATAATTGCACTTCTCTCATAATGGAAAAGCATATGTATGACTCGACTGGTCTACTACCCCGGGAGCCTTACACATCTCTCTCGGCCGTTGTTATGTACCATATATTCGACTTCCAGATACCTAAGATGTTAGTTAGTCGTGCGACATCGGCTCGGGTCGGAGGTGTTCCACTGCTAGTGTTATGAGAAAGATGTTTGTACTCTGAATTTGGTGTTTTCGTATCATTCAAATCGTAAGGAAGTCGTTTGCTATTCTGTTATATTGCCCTGGGACGGTCTGGTCTTGTGTAGTATATTTTAACGATGCGTACAGTATCCGATGCATGTATAATATGTGATCGCAATAGTTGGTAAGTGCTTATAACTATTATTTAATATTAGTTTGTTTCACTGTATAGCAGTGTTGTCCTTATAGTTCCCACACCTCACAATGGATTTTTTTCGACACTATATATTAAACGGTACAGAAATTGCAGGCACCTATGCTTATAAGTCGACATACATTAAAATAGCACCTACGTCTCTTTTCATAGTCGTGAGCGATACCTAGGTTATGAATTTGACAACTATGTCTTAAACAACGGAAATTACAGACAACTATGCCTATGTTATGAATTGAGCAACTTATCATACATGCTTCGGAAGATATGGGCCGCAATTACAAGGCGATAATTCTGAAGGCAACGCAGCAGTGACAGAGTCCATGCTGGCTAAGTAAAATTTATCCTACTACTAGCAAGTGAATGAATAAAATTAATAGATATATATAAAATTATTCACATGACTATTTTTGTATGTGTGTAAGAAGTGCAGTACCTTGTAGGTGTGTGTGCATTTAGGTTGGTGTACGTGCAGTGTTAATAGTTATTTCTACGATTACAAGTCTTTCCGGCGAGTGCGCGCTCTCTCATATATGACTTATTTCAACTCCTATTAGTCCAAATGCGATGGTAGTCTTATGGTTAGCACGCCGGACTGGCGGTCCGGTGGACGAAAACGCGCGACTTCAGCGGTTTTTTGAGTTCACACTTAAATATAAATTACCTGGCGGGCGATGAGCGAACACAAGATGGCCGCGAACGGTCCTCGCTGCCACCACTGGAACTTCACTCTGGTGGCGAGTGCGAGATCAAATATGGCCACAAGCACACACTCTTGCGGTCGATGTGGGGATCAAATATGTGGATCAGACAATATGGTTCAGCAGACGACAGCAAAACAAGATGGCCGATACCAGCAGACGACAAACGAGACGGACAATGGGAGCACTATAGAACCCCCCCCCCCCCCCCCCGGGTATAAGACAGAGAACGAAGAAAGAGATAAAAAACGATGGAACGCGAAAGAAAGGAAACATGGGAGGAGTCCAAGGAAACCTTCGGAAGTTGAATCCAAGATGGACGCCGTTGGAGTCAAATCACTGATCAGGACGAAAACAAAATTTGGGATTGAAATTCTAACTTTAGGATTCCAAATCCAAATTTTAGTTCGAAAACCAAATATGAGAGGCAACCAAATTGCAAAGGTTAAGACCATACTGGCTGACAACATGGCCGCCAACCAACATGAATGACAAAGCAGGAAGTTCCGCACGACGTCTTACAAGATGGCCGCCTGGCTCCGGATCTCCGGCGCCAGGCGCCACTTGCACATCAAGGAACTTTTCACAACTATTCAGATAGTGCCGACAGATGTGAAGTTGATTTTTGAGAAACATAATGAGAACTAAACAACTACTTAAATTACGCGAATATGTACGCAGACCGCGTGAAAAACATTTATATTTAGACGATGTGCACGGGGCTTACACAATGCCTAAGAATGTTTAATTACGAGTCCGTAATTATGCACGAGCGTAATTCGAACGTCAGTGCGGAAGATCTGTCGCTGGACAAGGCGACCATGCACAGTAGTATTCCTGACGAGTTCCGGGCCACATTCGAACGTCAGTGCGGAAGATCTGTCGCTGGACAAGGCGACCATGCACAGTAGTATTCCTGACGAGTTCCGGGCCACATTCGAACGTCAGTGCGGAAGATCTGTCGCTGGACAAGGCGACCATGCACAGTAGTATTCCTGACGACTTCCGGGCCACATTCGAACGTCATTGCGGAAGATCTGTCGCTGGACAAGGCGACCATGCACAGTAGTATTCCTGACGAGTTCCGGTCACACTCGACGCCAACTAAAATTGCACCGAGGCTGTTCCCGAGGCACCGCACTTCGTCGTCCGTATATAAGACTACAGCTGGTTCACTCGCTGTCATGTTCCTGCGTGCACGTGTTGACGTGCTTCTGCATAAGGTATGTCCACGACGTCCTTTTGGTGACGGGGTTTACTGGAACTATTTCTTATATTCCCATCGAAAGTCGTCGTACTGGGTAAAGAATGGCGATCCCACTACGAGCGAAGACCCGCACGATTCCTATTGAAATAAACTGTAGTCAAGTAATAGGCCAAAATATGTTCAATAGTATTCATGCTGTCGGAGACGCAATGTAATTCATGCTTATTGATTTTGAAGGTGTTATGTGTGCGAGCAAACGAGTACAATTATAATGGCATGTGTTTAATCATAAAATATACGAAATATCATTTTTAGAGAGCCCAAAATTTTTATATGCTTTTTTATAATAACTATGAAAAGGAATGTAATATTTATAGAGACAGTTTATTGGCCAACTTATTATTAAACATATGAAAATCACTGAAAACAGGCCTAGGGTATCATTCTATCTGAACCACCTTAAAGAACTGGTAACTGAATGATTTGGAGTAATAATTACGCAATACTAAATGGGATGTAGTAATAGTATGTATATATGGACTGCGGTGTATGGGAAACATTTAGACGAGATTGCTTTCCACCCCATCGGGGATATTGTCCAGGTGTTTTGTAATTGAGGATGCGAGTGAGGCAGGGTTGAAACTCCTGACGCCACCGAGGGGCTGAAGACGTCTCACCCTGTCTTGCATTTAGGCGTTGCTCCATATTCACTTCCCTTCGCCCTCATCGGCTCTCAAGATCTCGATACTAGGAGCCGCCAAAGTCTCTTCAATCCACTCCAGCCGCACGCTCTTGCAAAATGGCGTCCCTTACTTTGAACGTGTCGGAACACCGTTCACCAGTTCACTGCTTTCAATTTACTTCCCAAGCGGCAACTCTGAAAATAAGGAATCATTTCGAAATACGTAGTAGCCAATCAGACACGGCCCGTTCCAGAGCCTCGTGCAGCCAATGGGAAAGTGAGTACGTCCACATCAAAGGAACCGCCACGCCATTGTCCACTTACCCTATTATGTGGCCATGAACTTTCCTGCATTTTGTTACTTACTGTTGGCTTAGAGACTTTCAAAACATGTCAAATTTGTCGTGAATTAATTGCGAAAATAACATAAATATACGTAGGATATGTATAAAATCTATCTGGTGTTCATATCCATGTATGTAATATTCAGTTTTCTCTCCACTGGATGCCAAATTGTGTGTGGGGCGCTCCGAAGAACTTGTAACTTATGTTCGACTACAGAAAGAGAAAACTCCTACAAAGCGTCAGGTAAAACTGACTTCATATAAAATGAGCGAGTGGAGAGATTTGGGTGGCTCTTAAAATCGAGGTCATGGGAGCCGATGATAGTGAACTGAGGTGAGTATGGAGTAACGCCGGAATGCAGGGGCGGGAGAAACGGCGATCGCCGAGAACTTCCGCTGACAAGCGGCATCGTCCGGCATGAGTTTCACATGCGGAAATCCGCGAGTGAACATGTCGAGAATCGAACCCGGTTCACCGAGGCAGATGCGAATAGTAGGCTATAACAACTGCACCACCACGGCACCCTGTGAGGCTGGAGTTTGCGGAATAAATGGTTATAAGTGGTTGTTCCACTTCTGTATTATTTAGTGTTCGGCGTCATTTTATACCATTGTTATAACAAGGAGCCAGTGGGTATTCGGCATCTGCTGAAACATACAAACAAACCTTTTCTACAAGTTACTCAACTTGCGAAATTTGTCAGCTATACGATCTAATGACACTTGGAATTCAAATAACTATTAGGATTTAACGTGAAATTAATTCGTCCCTATCAGAACATTTGTAATAATAGTGCGATATTGGAGAACATTTAATATGACAGCAGACAACCGCACTAAATTTTTTCCCATTGCAAAATAGCGATAAAACAAAATTGCAATATCATCGCGTTTTCTATTAAATTTTATTACACAAGGAAGCAAAATATAAATATATTTTCACGTGCGGTACGAATATAAACGCAAAGTGAGCGTCTTGCTTTCTCAGAACAGAGACACTTCCCAAAGAGATAGCAACGAATGAACATACGATTTCGATAAGAGCATTTATACAACAATGAAGAGTACTCTACACGTCATTACATCCACAATATTTATTAATGTTTATGAATCAGGGGTGATGACGTGCCACTGCTACGAAAATAACGTGGACGTGATCCTGATAAGATGGAACATCCGAGCCCGAAGAAGATCGTTCGAAGCACCGCAGGCGTAGGATATTGCGAGGAGCTGGCAGGAAATGGGTCTGAAGAATATCGGCTGCTCGCGGAAATTATGTCGAAGCAGGTGATGTGTTTGAGAAAAAACCCACACGCACAGAAATCACTTTTCAGGAATTACGAGGCACGGTAAACACACTTCCGGAACATCATTTCCCACTCCTTCCTTGCAATGACGTATGATACACTTCACTACGACACCGTACACTCGGTTGGTATACAAAAACTAAATGTCAAGGTTGATACCCTCATATAAGAGTATAACTATCTCTATGAGGCTATGTAAACGCGTCTTGTATCCTAGAGATGAGTGCATTATGCGAAAAGATTTAATCTTGGTTTGCTTGCCTTCCGTGAAGTTGGTCTCCAGGCGCATACGGTCCGCCCTTTTCCTGGCAAGTAAAGAAAATTTGATATCGCATGTGACTGGAGGATGCAATAGCGGTATTCTGTTGCAACTCTAAGCTGGGAAATGTAGTTTCAAAGAAGTTAACAGAATGTATCATCGCACCTTTATGCTAACGGTGAGGTGTGAAGTTAAAACAAGAATAAAATTGGTATTTAATATTTAGGCCGTGTCAGAGGCAGATAGTAAGTGATCGCAGAAATAACTGTTGAACCATCTGGAATAGGCTTTAGAGAAATCTCGGTTCCTAAAGGCAAATCGTGTAACATTTTCGTATATGACGTCCAAAACTTTGTACACATCTATGACGTCTTCTGCATCTTTCAGCAAGTCATCATCAAATAATCTAGATGCCTTTCGTGTGAACCATTCCACTGTTTAACAAGCGTTGTCTTACCCAGGCATTTAACTTAGTTCTTCTTTGTTATTTATAACACCACATAACACGGAAATTATAAATCGGTTACCAACACAAAATAATACTTGCACAGCTGCAATTAGAAAGGCCACTATACATTGGAACAATTTGCATTTTGGCGGACATTTCAAGACGTTTTTAGTGAGGGTGGCAGGGGAAACAATCCGCCCAAATAATCTGCCATCTTTAGCCTTGTGTAGTATGGATTTTCCTTAAGTTAAGCGGTAGTTGCATTATCTTGACTACCAGTGATCATAGCACACATGTGTATACTTGTAAGGATTAATATCAAACAAAGTGAAGATTTTCTTCTGAGTATTACATTAACGATAACGTCTTGAGTGAGTTAACATACGAAATGTTAACAATTTGGTTTCCTGGTGTCTCTGAGCACTATTCTGATTTGTAAGCTGGCATGGGAATATATGTGTACTTCTTTTTTATGATGATTACTGCTGAAAACACCGGACTAACTGGTGTTTGGAGGCTCGCCCTCTCCCTTCCAGGGCCGTTATACGTGATGACTCACGTACTGAGGCAGCGAGTCGAGTAATACCTCGAGATATTAATGGCAATGTATCCCGCAGATCAGATTTGGATTAACTTATATTCCTCCATAATTTAATTTCTAGATACAATATTTAAATACTAATGTTTTCAAATTACACAGACCATCTCTATTGTGAATGCGAAATACATCTTCTTTTTCTCAAGTGGAACGTTTCGCTTTAGTGACCGTAATCCAACGATCCCTCATTACCTAATAATTCGTATTCCTCATAGGAAACCACGGATATTTCGAAAACAGCGCAAACTTCAGAATTTCTGTTGAGTAGTTCGCGATATAACGCCTAGAAGATTTGTAAAACAAAAATCCAAGACAGATAAGTTTAGTGGAGAGAATTGGGCGGCTCTTAGCATCGAGGTCTTGAGAGCCGACGGGAGTGAAGGTAGGTAAGTGTGGAGTTGAGCTGGAATGCAAGGGCGGGGGAAACGGAAGATCGCGAGAAAATTTGCCGACCAGCCTCATCGGCCGGCACGATTTCCATGTGCGAAAATTTGGGAGCGACTCCGCCGGGAATTGAAGGCGGTTCGAATAGGTGGGAGAGTAGTGTAGCCTGACCATTATACCCACCGCGGCCCCAAGATGGATGAGATCTCTCCGTCTTAATTGGTACGTGATGTGAGAAGGGGAAGCCGTTGCGAAACTGCAACGCGCCTGTGATCGACAACTCACTCATGGCAGCGACTAGCACCTTCCAGAATATATTGTGCCATATTGGCACTCCTCCTTAATTTCCATGTGACACTTAATTTTTAAATGTGTGAAAATAATTTTTTTATGCTACACTAAGAATTTTACAATATATCCTTGTGAGTTGATATAAGCTACTATTGAATGTTATTTGCTGTACTGAATTGAACTAATTATAAACTATTTGAATATTTAAAATTTTAATATTTTGATTCGTTATTGAGATGTTCCCTAATAATTAACTTCATTTTTATTGGTTTTTAGTTTATTTTTTTTGCAGTCATTAGCACGATTGCGAGGATTTTAATTAGAAATTGTCTCGTGAATTTGATATTGATTATTGCTATAATTAATTGCTTCTTGCCTATTTGGAATTATGAGAATCATTTAAAGTTTATTTGAAGTCGTTTGGTCCAGTAAATTTTTTATTTATTTTCTGTTTGAAGCATTTGAGATTTATTTCAATTTAATTTGACACTATGGCCACACATTTATTTCTCTTTTCATGTTGACATATATATTTCCATATTGGTTTTATTAGGGCCTGTAAATTAAATTTTATTGAGACGATTTACACCAATTATGTATAGTTTACAAATTTTCCCTCAGTGATATTTTCCTTGTAATTTCGATTTCTCTCAGTTTTGGTACTCTAAAAGAGTCTTCTTAAACTCACCAAAGCCTTTCCCAGCGGCTGTTTCGTCTGCTTGTTCCTGTCTGGACCGGATGGACGCTGCAGCGTTGGTAAGATATTGTATTTCACGTCTGTCGTTACCCCCTTCCACACTTCGTTTCTGGCGTGGATGTTTGGGCAGAGTCTTCGAGCAGTCACGTGCTTGGCGCCTGATTGCACATAAAAACTTCTTTCTATCACGTGTAGGTTAGCCAGTTTCGCTAACGCGTGCATCGGTTTTGGTCACCTTCATTATCCTGTTGCCATCTAGCGGCGACGTTGGAACTATCTGGGCAGGCTGTTTTGATTTCGATGGGCCGTTGTTTCTGGCCACAACCTAAACTTCTCCCCACCTTCTCGCCATCTTGTCCCGTTGGCTTGTCGACACTATGTTGGATATTCCGGGTGTGCTGTCCGGGATTGTGTTTTCAAGGATTTGAGATCACAGTTATTTCAACACTTTTGAAACAAACATTTTAAATATCCCACTACTACTGGCTGAATATATTCGTAGTGGACACGCGGACTGGTATACACCCAGAAAGGTTGGCAACGACGTAAAAAGGTAGCTCCTTGTCTTGACGGCGAATTAAAACTGTTCGGTTAACATTTTCAAATACTGAAATAATGTATTTTTCTTTGCGTCTTTTTTAATGCATTTCAGAGTAAGAATTAGCTAATTGTAGAAAATGTACTTTTCAAATAATTTCACAGTTTTCCTTGGCCGACGCATGAATAAGGTGATCTGGCCCATTGCAATGTCAATTTTACACGTGGTGGAAGAATACACAACGTGTATACAAGTAGATCTCAAGCAGGGCTTTCAAAAGTGCTTGGTGTACCGGAAACAGCTAATAGGAGTTAGAACGGAGCTGGGAGAACATCACGAGAGACTAATACGACACAGCTAATGCACTCTGAATGGACTAAAGTAACGAATTGGGCTAATATAATTACTTTACAAAACTAATAGAATATTGTACTGAGTAATTATATTATTTATTTCCACTGAGTGCTATAATACAGTGACAATTACAATGCGAAATTGCAATGCTTTTCTGTTTAATTGTCCAAATGAACACTTTCATAATTAACTGGCTGCTGCTACACGCTCCCTCTGAAAAACCTACACGTGTATGTGTAGACCTGAACATTTTATTGGCTGTCGCTTAGTACTTTCTGTACGTCTTTTGTTTCCTTATTCACTGAGAGCTCATCAGTAGTCGCCTGCAAAATTCCCGTTTTTATTTGTGGTAATTTAAATCTTAAAAATACTTTCCCTTTGCAATACGATTGTCGTTTGACCATACTTTATTTGACAGGGCCCGGTAACTCTGCGCCAATATAACAACACTTCACCATCGTGTGCTCCAATCACGCGCAGTTCACTCAGAAAGGGACTGACTTGACATCTTGGTAGCAGCCAATATAAAAACTACGCCGGTTCGGGTATATACAGATCGACGCCAAGGAAATAACGTAAATTTTGCAGCTTCCTTCTCATCAGGTGTACCGAACAAATATTGTTAAATGGGTATATTCACGTCCGCATATAACAACAGTGAACTGAGGAAAGAGTGTTTATAGTTTTATCAAGTTCATTCACATATTTTATGGCCGAATGGTGTTGTTCATCTGTGCTATTTTTTGGTGGTGGTTTCTCATATGTTCCTCTTGCTGACCAAACTTCAGAACAAAAGTGTTTGTAAGAAAATGTGACATTTTTTGAAATCCCAGGAATATAATTAAATGATTACCCGTATGGCATAAGTAGGGATAGGAAAATTTTGCGAAATTATTTAAGGCAATATAGACTTCATACACGTTGTCAGTTTCTGTTATTTTTACAATTGGATTGATTATAAACGCCCATGAGAATTCTAAGCCAATAATTGAGCTGCAAGGAAACATGCACCGATTACCGTGCCATCTGGCCTGATGTAAAACTATCTATAAGCTTTTCATGTTAAAGTGGGCACGTTTGAAAGCCTTGGAATAATAGTCAATAAATATTTTTTCATTTTAGTCTTATAATTAACGTCCGAGTGCGGTGGAATATATTCACTGTGTTTATTACATAATTGTCAATATTTATCTTAAAACGTGGTTAAAGTATTAAAAATGTCTCAAACGATAAAAGTAACTAAAGCCTAAGAAGTGCTTACTTTACCGTGAACAGCCTATACATACTGGGACAGCAGCCAAAGAACAAATAGCGAAGGCTTAGAAATGTATAGTAGGCCTACATTGGAGTCAAGCTTGCAGGTAGTTTAAAACGCAACATTTTCCTGTCCTTAGCCATGAGGGCTTTATGTTAAAAGTGTTTAAGCAGAGGTGTCCACCACCGTAGTCACTGTGATGCAAGGAACGAACTCATCTTACCCTCATCAGACCCTAACAAGGGGAAACTCGCCACATATCCTCTTATCCTCAGGGCCACAGTGGCTGAGCGGTTAGACTGCTCAACTCCCAAAAGGCGAACCATGTTCAATCCCCACCTGAGTCACTCCCGAATTTTTGCAAGTGGGAATCGCGCAGACGATACTGCTTATCGGCGGTTTTTCTCGGCGGTCTCCCGTTTGCCCCGCCCTTGAAATCCAGCGCTGTTCCAGACTCATCTTAATCACCCTCATTGGCTCTCAAGACCTCGCTCTTAAGAGCCGCCCAAGTCTCTTCACACACAACAGAAACAGATGACGAAAAATGAATGGTAAGATATTGACATCAGATATTCAAAAATATTCTTTGAAAAATCTTAATAATGAAATAACAAATTTGATTAAAATTATTATTCTTTCAACGAAAAAGTTTATTGTTTATAATGTTAGGTAAGAGATGTTTTTCCCAGCTGTAAGAACTTAAAAAATTATCAAAAAAATTGATAACTCATAACAGCAATTAACAAAAACATTAATTATAAAATAAGAAATCCTCTAATTTATTAGTGATATTTTTCTGATTGAGCAAAGGTTTACTGAGGAATTGTAAGAGGTGAGCGGGCGAGAAAACTCAAAACATCTATGATTCAGTTTGCGTCGTGAGTCCTGCTTGTAGGCACTCCTGTTTTATTAATTAAACTCAGCTGTTTTAAATGATTAAGATTTATATCCATCCATAAATATGTCCTTTCCTAGGCATAGTATGTTATATAATGCTGAAAGCATAGTAAAAACATTTTCTTGAAATCAGTAGCTTGATTCACTCGAAATATTTTTTATGGCAACGATTTTACAATTTATATTATAGTAGGCCCTATGTCCAAAAAATCGTCGAAAAAAAAGAACATTTTTCCAAGTGGAATTTTATACTGATGTGATTTACTGCTATTTCAGAAGTTATGGTTCAAACATGTCAAATGTTTATATTTCGAATTTCCTCTAAGTTATCTAGGACCACTGTTTCGACGATAAGAAACTGATGTGCTGAAATTCTGGTAGCATAAGTGGCGTAACGTAACGCTAAAGGTGGATTTTTTCAATTAGGTGGGTATCGCTGTAAGGCCACCTGTTTTTCGCGAAAACATTTCAGGACAAGTTGTGTTCCTACGCACTTTGTTTCGCAACGACTTTGATGATTGAATCATTTAAACTATTACACGCCTCATCTGTCTGCCCGCGGATCACAGACGGGCGGTATCGGAGAAACTTAATTCTGACTGACTCACTCATGAAGCAGACTCCCTTCGCAGAACACAGACTGCCAATTATCAAATGAAGATTGCAAGTGTGCACGTAGGATATTGAGGTCTAGCTTCCGCGCATATATTTTAGCGAAAAACAGGTGGTACTAGGCATCAGTCAAGTAGCTTCTGGGACACTACCGATTCGGGTTTTAGATATTTTTTCATTTTTCATATTATTCCATGCCAGGAGCTGGGAGCTTAACAACAGCAGTCCATTATCCTCATGAAAAATTCGCGTGATACCTATATCGTGCACGGGCACAAAGAGGACACTGATCCGTATTTTGAAAAGAGGCTTAATACCGGGTGCTTTTAATGTACTGCGAATTGTTAACTGAATTAATATGCAATTTTTCTTCCAGGTGTAGTGAACGAACTTGCCTTAAAAAAAAAATATATATATATATGCTATCTCTGCCACACTATTTCAAGAAAAAAGAGCAAAAAGGAAATACCCAATGAGGAAAAATGTAAGTGTAAAAATTTTTTATCTTAGCTCTTGGTCTGTTCCACGCCAACGTTGCTATTTTCGCGTTGTAAGATCGCACACGCCTATCTTGAATATCGTAGAACTCAACGTAATATAATTGTCTGGAATGTTAAGATGATACCTTATATTTTAGTTGTTACATCACATAAATCAGCAGGTTTACATTAAAGTATGCCGAAAATTTATGCAACAAAAAAACATTTTTTCTACATTATGCATTTTATATTGTTCTTACATAGAAAAAATCTAAAGTTGTGGCAACAGTATTAATGTTACTACAACATTAATTTAGTGAGCCGTTAGTGATTAATGTTGTTAATGTATTATAATGTTAAGCTATTAATGTTACTGTAAGATGAAGTACTTTTGTGACGACATTACCTTCCTCATTACTGTAGTCCTACTGGCAACATTACCTACCTCATTACTGTAGGCCTACTGACAACATTACCTACCTCATTACTGTAGGACTACTGGCTACATTACCTACCTCATTACTTTAGGCCTACTGGCAACATTACCTACCTCATTACAGTAGGCTTACTGGCAACATTACCTACCTCATTACTGTATGCCTACTGGCAACATTACCTACCTCATTACTGTAGGCCTACTGGCAACATTACCTACCTCATTACTTTAGGCCTACTGGCAACATTACCTACCTCATTACTGTAGGCTTACTGGCAACATTACCTACCTCATTACTGTAGGCCTACTGGCAACATTACCTACCTCATTACTTTAGGCCTACTGGCAACATTACCTACCTCATAACTGTAGGCCTACTGGCTACAGTAAGCTAGTGTTTATGTTGCGGAAAAATACATTTTGTGTTGCATTAATGTTAACATTTCTGATTATTTTTTGTTTTAAGTAAATATCGTAGTGTCAAATTAATTAAGTACAATTATTTTGTCACAAAAATAAATAATACTAACCAAAAATTTAATTACAGCAGGCAGGGAAATGGAAACCTTGTCCTGAGTGCTTGACGCACGCCACTTCACGGAACCCGGTGCTATACTAAATAACTGCTCTATCTTAACTGCATTTTGGATATAGTCGGTAAAATGAGCACTTTTGAAAGCCCTGTATAAGATCTACTTGAATGCACGTTGTGTATTCCTCCACCTTATGTAAAGTTAAAATTCTCATTGGCCTCATCACTTTATACCTGCTGCATCGGTCAAGTGAAACTGTAAAATTACCAGAAAAGAATTCACTTTACAATTCTGCTAACTTTTTAAATCTCTGTGCATTAAAAAAAGAAAGCGAAATAAATAGTTTTAAGTTTTTACAAATGGTTACCTAACACTTTTTATTCAACGTTAAAATAAAAACTACTTTCCATCCATCGTTACCAACTTAACTGGACGAATGTCACTCAGTGCGCCCATTAAAATATGCATATTTGGCACACGTAAACTACTTTGCAAGGGATGGGAGCTGGTCTTGGGTACATTTAGTTTTCATATTGTGCTTTAAAATTTAAATACGATGGTTTCATTGCACGATATTAGCGCTGTTCACTGCTAACTGCCATTGCATAGCAGTATTAACGTTACTACTACAGTAATTGTTTGTTACTTGCGAAACTTAAGTTGCTGTTGTTGCTGTTAATGTAATATACTATTAAGATATGATTTTAATATAACATTAAAATAATAACATAACAACATTATATACCTTCTGCACTGTCAACTTTAAGGCGGTGTTCATGTTGCGGCAAAAAAAAAATTGCGTGTTCAACTTATGTTAAAATTTATGTTATAATATTTCTTGTATTTTATTTTCGTTAAAATAGCATTCCATGTAAAATAAATCAAAATCTATTATTTTGCACTAAAATAAATATTACCAATAAAAAAAATACAAATGCGAAGGGATTCGAATATGCATCTGGAGGGCTTAAAATCCTACATTTTACATAGCCATAAAACTTACCAACTGTGCTTATCTAGACACGTTTAACTAACTTTCGTGTTGTAAGTATATATATATAATATACATATATACCTATTATGTATATATATACATAATAGGCATACGTACACTGCAGTTGTCCTAAGCTACATTTAGTTGTCAAACTATACTTTCAAATTTAAATACTGTGGTTAAATTTTACGATGTTATCACTGTTCACTACCATGCGCCATTGTTATAACACCGAGTCAGAGTGAACTTGTTATGATTGGACATTTATTCAACGTCGCAATAACACAAAATATTTTGTTCTGCGTGTTATTTTATCTTAATACAACATTACTTAGAGACTTTGTAAACATCAACACTTTAACAGTACATTTGCGTTAAAGTACTATAAGACTTCGTATATTGTTAAGATTAGCTAATTTTGTCACAACATTATTAATGTTACTACGACATTAACGTCGAATAAAATACCGCAAGAGAAAATAATTTTTTGTTGTGGCAAACTTATGCTTTATTTCTGTGTAAAATTTCACAGTTCGTTAGAATTAAATAATGAATATATATCATGCCTGGGAAGTCTTACTTTCTGAAAGCCTGAGAGAGGATGGCTTAAGTGCTTACTTCAACATTATTTCAACAAGAATTTATAAAGGTGTTCATTCCAATTCAGAAGATAAGCCCATGATACTCCATTTTCCGACTAGACACATTGAACCCTGGAGCTGGTGAATTAGGCAGCTAAAAGACACAGCCACAATACAGGGAGAAATGATAAATTGCATCAAAAAACGACGAGCTCATAATAATGTTATCAGAAATATTTGTGAAAAGCGTAGTGTACAAATGGAGATGGAAATTGAAAATTAAAATTGTACAGGTAAAAAACTGGAGTGGGAGTTATGTACCAACAAGTTTTTTTTCAATCTGTCTGGCGCAGCAACAATACGGTTGGTAATTTCAGTCCAGATGAATTAATTTATGTATTGATACCACACCATGTTAGCTCTGTTTGATGAATAATTTAAATTTCAGCGTAACGAGCTACCCAGTAAAATTACCCTATTTGCATGTTTATTGGTTGTGTTCGATATTGCGTGCGCTTTACAGTATTTCGATAGCTACGGCTGTTGTTAACTTGCAATTCAGTGTACGCGATATAACGCAGCAACGGTAATAACGAGTGATTAATTACGTCACGCACCTGTTAAATATCACGTCACTTGTGACAACAAACCTGTGTTCAACAGCTGCATTACTGAAACCACGCCTCAATAACAACTACCCTAACGGCCTTAAACATAAATTAGTTGAAGGAAAAGAACTGCTGCCTTCCAATACTCACGTGACCACTCCTCATTTCAGAACAAAATATATTACATAACCCAGATGAAGCGAAGTTCCTCTTTTAATCAACGTGTCCGTTTGCTCAGCGCTGCTAGATCCGATTACATCACAGAATATACATATATGAACACGGCAGCGAGATGGTGTTATTTTCTTTGATGTGGATATGCCCATTTCCCGATAGGCTGCGGCACTGTAAAGCCCGGTTGCACTCTTAACAGCCCTGAACCAAGATTTTGGTTCAAAGATGATCTTCAGTTCGGTCCGAGTTCAATGTACGAGTGTTGCACGAACGCGAACGGCTGAGTTCTGATCGTAGATCACCTGATCTCGGTTCAAAACTAGAATTGAGATGACACACTGTTTGTGATTATCTCTCATTTCGTGACGTCATGATGCAACAGTTTATTTTGAGATTCGGAGGCACTTAATACGTTTTTGTGGACATTATCTCTTAAGACTAGGGGCTTTTGCTATATAATTTATTTGAATGCACTGAAAAAACTCTGGTTCAGTTGTTTTGTTTGATTGGAAACACTATACGCACTTTTTTAACGGTATTTTCAATAATATTATTATTTAAGAAGGTAGTGTAGGTTACATAGAACTAAACGGTCTTTTAAGTAAAATACTTGTTGTACGAACTTTACTGAATAATATTTAACTGTGTATAATGTTGTTTTGAATCCCCAAAAATAAAATTGTACTTAGCGTTATCTTTTGGCGAATTTTCAAACTACATCTGTCGGCTACGCCTGCTCTTTCATGAGCTGTAACTTCTACGTGAGATTTAGCTCGTGCGGAAAAATAGGACAATTTATTATATTCTGAATGGCTTTTCCAGTTTATCCGTTTTGTTTGATCGGAGGAAAAAGCATGCATTTCGTTTTCTGTTTACAAAATATTAATACAATCTCTAATTCAATAAATGCATTGCATCTTAAGCCTTTGTAAGTTTTCTCAATCTACATTCTACAACAGTAAATACAACCGAACCCATTTGTAAACGATTTAAATATTACCAAGTTTATTTGTATTAAATAAAGATATTTTACAGTGTTTTTATCTTCACATAAACAACATTCAATACACACTTTTATTTTTCTCAGTTCACTTTATAAAGCCTTAATAAAATGTATGTTTAAGTGCCAAACAGAGCTTAAATACGGAATATTTGGATGTCTATATCATTTGAAAACAAAATTGCTTTTCAATATAACTTTGAGATTTTAAAATAAATCACTCGTATTTACTTGATCCTAGATCATTCTCCTGAACAGCCAAAAGGCACGGTTCAAAGACGATGTTCAAATTGATCTTAGTTAGGCTCGCAGATCGCAATGGTGCAACAGTCAAAAGCGCTGAACCAGAATCAAACCAGTATTTGAACCTAGTTCATTGCTTAAGCTGAATGGTGCAACAGTCAAAAGCGCTGAACCAGAATCAAACCAGTATTTGAACCTAGTTCATTGCTTAAGCTGAATGGTGCAACAGTCAAAAGCGCTGAACCAGAATCAAACCAGTGTTTGAACCTAGTTCATTGCTTAAGCTCAATGGTGCAACCGGGCATAAGAACAAGTCTTGTGTCTGATTGTCTACTGCGTAAGGAAACCGGAATTTCCCGCAAAAAGTTCACGACCATTTGTACTTGATAACACTTTAGCTGAGATGCACTGACCGTGTTTGGCGTGTTTACGTGCGAATCACAGACGTACAGTATTGAAGTTCGTGCCGCTGGTAGCATCTTGACTCGTGGCCAGTACAATTCATTCCTCAGGAAGGAATGGGAGATCACAACATCTTGCAACAACTTGTGGAATGGAATTGAAAGCCAGGACACGAAAGGAACTTGACCGATTGGGAGCACGCGCAGTCGTGAAATCCTCACTGCAACAAAATTCATAAAACGAAACAGTGAGTAAAAAATATATAAATCGGAGAACTAGAGGGAGCGAAAATGAAATAAAACTATGCTCACCAGACGAGGGTAGAATAAATTCTGATCACATGTTGTGTTGCAGTAGAAGCACCAGAAGAAAAATAAATAAAATACACAACACCACAAAAAAAAACTACCTATCTGTGGCCCATATTCTACGTGATGGTGAGTGTATAGAACACTAAAAAGGGGTTTTAAGCCCCCGAGAACACCACGGTTACCTCATGTCGATATTACGTCATGACGACAACAGGCCACATATGAAAGTGTCGGGAAAACGCCGGGTGAATAGACAGAGCAAAGAAGACGGATAATACCGGGGGGCATGGGTTGTACAAAAAGAGGTAGATCACAAAAGGAGGTAGAGAGAAGCGTCGATGGTCTCTGGCACGTGATAGAACAGTTTTTCTATACAATATCACGAACTGACTGCGTGATCACAGAAAGGAAATGCCGAATGAGCTACGGCAGAAAAAGAAAGCACGCTGAAGAAGGGCTATGGCCGGCGTGACAAAGGAATGTGCTACGTTTCACTGCAGTTCTGATGAAAAAGGAAAACAAGACATGAAATGCGATTCTGGATGCCGCTAACGATATTGAAAACGAAGCTTTGAAAGTACCAACTTGTAGTCCGATTTATATCGCCAGATAAACAAATGTTAAAAATATATAAATTGCTTGACGAAAATGAAAATGGTGATAAATAAGTATATAGGAAATAAACTTTACTTGCTAATCAGACAATTCATATATCGTACAAAATGAGAATAAAAGTATTTTTTACCATCATAATAAAAGTAATAGAAGTAATGAGACATATAATTAAAAAAACTCAGAATATAGATAATTAATTTGAATACCGAATATATTTAAAATTAAGTTAAGTAACAAATCGAGAGACAATAATAATTTTCAGTGATGTAGTAACTGATCAAAACATTCAAAATTATGTTTTCAAAAAAGTTCAAAAATGAGACATCAAAAATTGATAATAGACTAATATTGCAAAAAATCATAGAGGCATACTCAAGAAACGAAAATATGGTGAAATAATTAAAACATTAATATAGTAGTTTTTTATTTTTTTATTTTTTTTTATTTTAGGGACATAGTCTGTTACTGTCGTAATTAAAAACGCATGTAAAAAGTAATGTCGTATTTGAGACGGCACAAGTTGCGTAGTTATGATTGGCCAGTCAGTTAGGAAAATGTCTTCACACACAGACACGCAAACAATTTGTAAATGATAACTGATGGTGCGCCCGTAGAGTATTCATGTGCGGAAAACTTTTCCCGAATTTCGGGTGTCCCTTCTACTGTCAACTTTACCCTTAAATATAAGAAGCAGTACATGTAGGTACTAAGCAGTAATCGAACCCAGAACCCCTCGCACCATACGCTAGCGTTCAGGTCAAATACGCAACGGGGACAAATACGTTACGTGAATAGAATTCAAACACGAAACAATTTTAATTATTTAATGCACGTAGTGGACATACATAAACTACTGCAGGACACAGGCGGCAGAAATTCTCAGTTGTGAGTCGATTACCAAGACAGCTGCCGACTGCCGAGCTAGCTCAGATTATACAGATATTTTAGAACATAGGGGTCTGCACACATTTACTAGCACTTAAGCGAAATTATAAGTGATTCGCCTATATCCACTACTGCAAGAACACCGCTTCTGTTGCTGTCGGTTTGATAGCTCACTGTTGTCCTATTGGTCCATACCACACCGGACACTCCCTGTACTTTACGGCGTTCATTATTGGCCGGTCATCAACCAATGGAGAGCCGAGCTTTTATTGACCCAATCAAACGTCCTTTATCTTACAAGAGGTGTTACAACAATCAATCATGTCCCTTTGAGTGGCTGTAAAAAAGAAATTATATCGTTAGCAGTGTCATGATTACTACGCTATCGTGTTCTTGTGATGTCGTGTTAAACACTAGCCGAACAAAGCCTGCACATCCATGCGAGTTTTGTTCAGAACAAGAAAGAAATATTCAAATTAGCATTGTTTACCAAGTGTTAACGACTCAGAGTCCAGAGTAGCCGAGAAATACACTGCTCATTTTCATCCACCAATATTTCACGAGATGATAAGTTTCAACCTTCCCTTTTCCGTCTCTCGCACGACCGGAAACGAATGCAGGGGCGGAAACGAACTCTGACGAAGATGGCTTTCCCTTTGAGGTCGTGACTTTTATGGCGAGGTCTCAGCTAAGCCGCACAAGGCTCGAAGAACAAATTACAAGGTGCACGCAAGTTCCGAACAGGGAATGGAGAAAATAAAATCATATGTGTGGCTATGATAGCACTGTAGTGCAAGAGTAAGCGACTTAAAAAAAAAGGCCTGAGTTTGGGTGTCAAATTATCGCGTGTGGCCCATGAGTGTTGTCGGCACTTGCGAATTTTGGGACGAGATTACGTCAGCGGCTCTTTGACACAGCAGATCTCCACTCGGCGGTAAGACGTTTTGATGGGAGGAATATGATTTAGATTCCCCCATCGCGCCTTACCCGTAACCAATGTGTAATGACCGTTCTTCACTCGCTAGGAAGGATCGCTGTGAGACGCGTGGCGCGTCCCTCAAGTCGTAAATCTCGAAGAGAGCGACAATGAACTACAGCCCACAGATTATCTCATCTTCAGCACCTTCGCGTGTGTAACGTAAAACGGAACACCTGCTTACCTGAGATGCCATTTTAATGCACCGGGAGATTGAATTGCATTTCTGAGTTTTTGAAATACACGTTATTTAGGAAAATACCTACAAAACGTGCGTCGTATGCACTTATCTACGAGGCAATGCGCACGTTGTAAACACTATTTCCCAGGATCTCCAAAATAGTTAGAAACTACCTTTTTATACTGCGTTATAGCTAGGGATAGGAAAATTTCGCGAGTTCAATACGTTGTCCACTAGACTCCACAATCCTTTGTATAGTCGAACCTCAGATGTTTGTTCATTGGCTGTTGCACCAGTGTTACCCAACATTTGACAGTACGGGATTCGCTTCTTGTTCCCTTGAAAGTCGGTTATTGGCGGGGAGTCGTCCAGGGTGCTCCTAATAAACCCTGATCCAATTGCAAAGGTGACAACTGTGGTACACGCGCTTGAAATCTATCTTGTCCTGAAATGAATTCCCGAATTTTTCCTATCCCTAGTTATAGTAAAGAGGAGACTAGTTATCGGAAACACGCAAATCCATTTTAGGGACGTTAACTGAACACTGGTACATACTTCGCGCTAGTAAAATAATAGGATGACCGCTTAGCGCGCAATAGTTGCAGCGACACTGTTAAATACACTGCACGTCAGTTTAGAACATAGTGTGTAGAGGCACCGAGGTTATAGGTGCGCGGGTCGATGTCGCCCTTATCGCTCACTCGCTTGTCCGCCTCAGCTCTGAGTACACAGGACTCTTAACAACTCCCGTCTGACGTTTCTATTTAAGGAGATCCCTAATATAGCGTTAAACGTCTCAAAGTGACGTCTGGCCATGAGGAAGCACAGCGACAGGCCTCATGCACTTCCTAAGTCTCCGCAATGCACACTCGAGTAACTGAATTTCTCGGAAATGAGATCTGTAACAGCAGAATGTTGTTACTACGAACAGGTGTTATTCGCAAAAAAACTTCAAGACCAGTAGCACTCCAAAACACTTAAGATCGTACGCACTTCCGTCGATGGATAATTTTAAATGTCACGTGTCTCAAGTGTCTGGCCGCGAATCATGGACGTTCAGTATCGGAGTACTTTATTCTTATTGGTCCAGTCAATAAAGAACATGTCTTCTTACGTAGACGTGCTGCCAATGACCAAAGGAGGTTGTATTTGCGGACCTAGGTTTATTACCATATTTATTTTCGCGAATCAATGAACTAAACCACAGACGCCAATTCATACTTTTTTGCTTTCTTGATTATATTTTGTAAAATGAAAGTAACAAAAATTTAACGGCTAATAACAGGTGGAACAACGTGTTTTTATCGTTAGGCCCATTTCACAGTGTCAAACTTTCCCGTCGAACTGCATTAAATTTATTTTGTCTAATAAAGTTGGATAGTTGTGACGTCATATAAACGCCATAAAAACCGCTACGGTATGTGTGTTTGAAAAAGTTGGATGGCTTCAGTTTCCTTTAAATATTAGAAAAATGGTCTACTTATAATTGTTTTATGTATGAGGGTCACAGCCAGTCTGAATCGTGCATGACAAAAGGGCTGTTAGGTAACTTAAAAAAATAACATAAAAAAATTAAAATCTTCAAAATAAATAGTTTTGGAATTAATATATTTATGAAGAAACTGTTTTAGAATTAATTATGTTTTGTTTTTTTATTAGTGTATATTGCACGTAATATTAAATTATTAAATTTCATTTTGTAGGAGACATCTCTGATAAATAAAATTTGAATTTGGTTAAAGAAGTGAAAATCAATCACGGCATTCTTTATATATCATCCTGCAAAGGATTGCGCGGAAACACGACAGCAGTGTATCACTTTAATATATATATATTCAGAGTATGTACGCTGATTAAAAAATTTGAAAGTTGAAAGTGCGATATATTGTTTAACACATTCATGATTATTTGATAAAATTTGTTCAAAGGTAAAATTAAATGTTTGATTTTTATCTTCAAATTAGTTGTGAAATATATAAATGTGACTGTGTGTCAGGGGTTCTACACATTAAAGACATTATATTTGACCGGTTGCGATTTGTATATGGCTACTGACGCCAGTTTGCTTGCGTATACGTCTCGAATTCGTCGTAAAAAGGAACCGTTCCTCTTACTTCTGTTTTTTTTCTTTTAGCAAAATGACGTCACTGGCCAACAACGTGTCGTAACACCGCTGTTCGCCAATCACCGTCTGATAACTTACTTGCCAGCCGCCAGCACAGCCGTTAGGTGATCTTACTCAGTACGCAGTAGCCAGTCAGACGCAAGAATCATTACAAAGCCTCGAGCTAGCCAATCATTTATTGAGCAGGTTTACATCATAGGATCGCCCACGAATTTCCGCTTCTTTATAATCGATGGCCGAACCGCTCTGGCAATCTGGTGGTCCTCTGAACAGTGTGGTTCAACATGGTATTAAGAATGTCAGCACTTTGATGGGTGACAGTCCAACGAACGCAACGCAGCCGAAGGCGTACAACAAACACTCGCTAGAACACTAGGGTCAACACAAGGATAGGCAATGAAGTGAAGTCCTTAGGCGTGTGCGACACGTCCTTGCGGGTGTGCAAGATATCCTTAGGAGCGGGCGAAACGTCCTTAGATGTGTGCGAGATGTCTTTAGTAATGTGGGGCATGTCCTTAAGGGTGTGACAGATGTCCATAGGGGCATGCGACATATCCTTAGGGTATGTGCAAGACGACCTTAGTGGTGTGTGACACATTATTAGGGGCGTGCGGCACATCCTTAGAGGCATGTGACACGTCCGTAGGGGTGTGCGATACGTCCTTAAGGACGTAGAAGACGTCCTTAGGGGTATGCGACACATCCTTAGAGGAATGCAAGATGTCCCTATGGGTGTGAGACACATCCTTAGGGGCTTGCAAAAATGTCCTTAAAGGCATGCTATAAGATCTTAGGGGTGTGCGACATGCCCTAAGAGGCATGCTAAACAACCATAAGGGTGTGCGAGATATCCTTAGGAGCATGCGACATGACTTTAGGGTAATGCGACATGTCCTTAGGGGTGTGAGAGACGTCCTTTGGGGTGTGCATCACATCCTTAGGGGCATACTACATGTCCTTAGGGGCGTGCGACACGTCCTAAGTGGTGTGCGAGACGTTCTTAGCAGCAGGTGATACGTCGTTAGGGGAGTGCGAGATGTCCTTAGGGGTATGTGACAAGTCCTTAAGGGGTTTACAAAACCTCCTAAGAGGCGTTCGACACGTCCTTAGGGGTGTGAGAGACGTCCTTACGGGTGTGCGACATGTCCTTAGGAGTGTGCAACATGTCCTTAGGGACATACGACATGTCCTTAGGGGTGTACGAGACCTCCTTAGGTGCATGCGACACGTCCTTAGGGGTGTGCGAGATGTTCTTAGGGACATGCGACACATCCAAAGGGGCATGCGAGACGTCCTTGCATATGTGCGTTACCTCCTTATGGCATGCAACATGTCCTTAGGGGTGTGCGAGAAGTCCTTAATGGTATGCGTCATGTCCTTTGTGGCATGCGACAAGTATTTAGGGGTGTACCACATATCCATAGGGATACGGGAGATGCCCTTAGGGGCATGCGACCCGTCCTTAGGGATGTGCAAGACGTCCTTAGAGGTGTGCGACATGTCCATAAGAGCGTGCGACATGTCCTTAGGAGTGTGGACATGTCCTGGTGGTCATGCGACATGTCGTTAGGGGCATGTGACACACACATACGGTATTGCCATATATCTTTAGAGATGTGCGACGCGTCCTTAGAGGCATGCGAGACGTCCTTAGATACTTGTGACATGTCCTAAGGGGTGTGCTTGAAACCGTTAAGGGCATGTGACATGTCCTTAGGGGTGTGCATGAAGTCCTTAGGGGCATTCGAAACATCCCTTGAGGCATGCGTTAGGGGTGTGCGACCATTCCTAAGGGATATGTGAAATGCCATTAGGGGCATACTACTGTCCCTAGGGGTTGCAAGACGTCCTTAGGGATGTGCGTAACTTCATTAGGGGCGTGCGACATGTTCTTAGGGGTGTCCGAGACGTCCTTAGAGGCATGCAACACATCCCTATGGAAATGAAAACTTCCTTAGGAGGGTGCGACACATCCATAGGGGCTTGCGACCTTGTCCTTAGGGGTGTGTGGACATGTTCTTAAGGGCATGTGACACATCCAAAGGGGCATGCGAGACGTCCTTTCAGACGGGCGACGCCTCCTTAGGGGCATGTGACACGTCCTTAAAAGTGTACGAGAAGTCCTAAGGGCATGCGTCATGTCCTTTGATGCATGCGACAAGTCTTTAGGGATGTGCGACAAATTCTTAATGATACACGAGATACCCTTAGGGATGTGCGACAAGTAATGAGGGGCATGTAAGATTTCCTTAGAGGCGTGCGATATGTCCTTCGGGGGGGGGGTGACACGTACTTAGGGGTGTGAGAGATGTCCTTAGGGGTGTGTGACAAGTCCTAAGTGGTGTGCGACACATCCATAAGAGCGCGCCACCTATCCTTAGGGGTGTGAACACATCCTGGGGGTGAAGAAGTCGATGGCACTACCGTAGCTACCATTAGCTTTGGATTACACGAAGACATCGGAGATGCAGAATAAGACTTCGATACAAAGATGCAGAAGCTAGCTGGGACACTCCATCTTTCATGGGAGCTGATGTCAAACTAAGTCTCTCAGCTGACCCAAATTGCTTATATGTACGAGTATGCAAACGCTATGATGTTTTACTGACTTTGAACCACTCGTTTTACACCATTAATATATTGTACGAACACCGACCAGGCAATCACCGAGTTGTCCCACGTTTGCAGCTGGCCAATGAGGTACAGGCACTGAGGTATCACATGTGGTAGTCAGACTCTGAATCCCGAGGAGGAGTTTTGAAGTAGTTTTGGAGTCATTTTGAAGTCGTTTTGGAGTCATTTTGGAATCATTTGGAAACATCATTGGTGGTGGTTCATGAGGAGGTGAAGGTAGATGTATAGTCGTTTTGGTGAAATTTTGGAGTTAGTTGGCAAATTGTAATATTTTGAACTGTGTAGGTGTGCATATGTGTGCGTGTATAAGTGTGGGTGCATGTGCAGGTGTGTGTAGGTGTGTGTGTAAGTTTGTGGGTGTATGTATCCATGTGTGTGTTGGTGTGTGTATGTGAGATCAGCCTTGTGAGGGTTCATTCGTGTGAGGGGTCATTCTTGTGAGGGGTAGGTATGTGAAGGGTCAGCAGGAGTTAGAGATTAAATCCCGAACATGATGCCTCAATCCCTGCAAGTGATCGGCCAGCTGCAATCACGTGACAACTCGGTGATTGGCTGGTCGGTGATTGGTTCGTTAGTTTGCGCACTCTGTATTAATGGTTTAATACAATTCGTTCAAAGTCAATATTACGCCATGAGGCTTGCTTACTCGTATATTATATGCAGTTGAAGGTCAGCTGAGAGGCTTTGTTTAACACCTGCTACCATGAAAGGTGGATCGTCTCAGCTAGCGTCTGCATTCTTGCATCGATGTCATATTCTGCATTTGCGATGTCTTCAGGTAATCCAGAGATAATGGTAGCTACGGCATTGCCTTTGACTTCTTCGGGGGTGGTACCATCAGCGCCATAGATTTCTTCAGGCATGGTGCCTACAGCAACATCGACATATATGGGCGGGTCTCCTACAGCAGTGCAGCAATCGACGACTTGAAGCAGGATGTCGGCAGCACCATCGACCGCTTCGTGTGGGCAACCTTCAGCAGCTCCTTCGGCATCGCGAGCCAAGCCGACAGTGCCAATATTTCGATGCATGTACTGCGATGAAGCCTTCGCGAATACCAGAAATGTTAGACGACATGAAAAGCATCAATGTGTGATGAACCCGCAAATCATGGCTTATAATTGTGAGAAGGGCCTTCGTCTGTTTACTCGTACTGAGAAACAAGACCAACATTCGAAAATATGTAAATGACTTATTTCTCCGCCAGCAAAATAAAAAGATGTATTGTCGCCACCACAAAAATGTGATTGACCTATAAGTACTATTGTGTGCCATGATGATGTAAACATGTCATCGCTACCTTGTACAGTGACGATGCGATGGTGCTACCATGTGGATGTTCATGTAAATGGTATGGGCAATTTGCTGTCAATATCAGGCCTATCGTGTCGCTACTGTGGTGAGGCGTATGGTAAATTAAGAAATACACATACGCACTAGCAGTGTGTTAAGTTCAGGTAGAATACATAATTGCATTTTTTAACTCTTGGTTGTCCCATGTGCGGTAGTAAGCTCATGTATTATGAAGTAACAGACATTCCAGACAACATCCGACATGAAATACATAAACTTCAGAGAAAACCATGTTATGAGTCGTATAACAACCTGGTAAAACAGAGTACACCTCATGCTCATGCTCGAAAACCTGTAAATGGTCTAGGTAAACCTAATGCCAATGGATTTTTATCTGAAGCAATCTACTTTCAGGGACATGCTGAATGATTGCATTGCTCCGAATCCGACAGTTATGTCGAAATATGTCAAGTATGAAACAAACTTTAATAATCAAACTTACAGAAAAAAATTGAAAGACAGGGGCCTCTAAAGTATAATATATGACTGGATTGTATCTACACGAAACAGAACCTTACCAGTACCGAATATTGCAGAATGGCATTCAAGACCCAGAATGTACCGCTCTGTAATGCATATGAAATGGAAAAGAGTGTAAGTGATAATATACAAAAGTTATGTTGCGAGACTGAAGAAATGATGATGAAGGTTTCGGGATGGACACTCGATTCGGTGATTCATATGCAGCTGAAAATGAGTGCATACCAACCTATTACGAAATAATGTGGGAAATAATTGTCGCAAATATATGTTTTATGTAAAATTTTGTAAACACAAAATATTTGTGAAATATTTTTATTTTCTTAAATTTATAAAAACCCTTCAATTTTTTATAAAAAAAATATTCTTAATAAAAGCACTCACGTTTAAGAATAAAACAAATAAAAAATTTAACATGACATTTTACTTGCTTTGCAGGAATGGTCAAAGTCACCATTCGGTACAGGCCGATAGCAGGCAGCCTAATCGAAAAATTAACGCCTCTTATATGTTGAAATTAGAATCCCACCTGAAAGGCCCCGAAATAACAACCTACATTAAATAAAAAACACATTAACATATATGGCTGCCACCTGATGGATTAATTAATAGACCAGTGCCACCTAGTTGATGAAAACATATTAAATCCAATATGGTAGTCGAACTAATGTTAGAGGCAAACTCAAAAACAAATTGCAAGCGAAAAAAAACAATATAGGGGCATACAATATGAGTATTGATAAGGGGTGGGGTGAGGGAATGGATGCTTGCTGACTAACAGCCAATAACAATTAGCGACAGTCGTCTTCTGGGGGTGGTGCTGGGGGGACATCCGGAAATGTAGGTTTCTTTAAAAACTAATTTCATAATTTTAAAAATAATTTTTTAGTAATGTTAAATAATAAATTGAATATGCCATTATATATTTGTGATTATAGGAAATGTAAGTAGACTTTTTGGGAAATTTGTGGTTTCAAGTTCATTCAATGTTATGGGATCAAGTTCAAAGTCACCTGCACCCAATATGATGGTAGTAGGCAGGAACGCAATATGCCTTCTGACTTTTATGCATATTTTCTCGAGTTATTGTTTTCGAGGTCATTCAAGGTCATGACATCAAGATCGAGATCACCTACATCCAATATGGTAGTAGTAGTCTGTAATGTAATATGCTTGTTGACATTTATGTAATTGCTACGCCCTTGTCCCCAAGGAGGTGGCAAGGTGGACATATACAGCCCGCAGAACAAGATAACCAATAAAAGAAAAAAAAACCTCCTTTGAGCAGAAAATGAGCAAATATAACACATAATATTAGAGTAATGTATCAGAAATCAAATACCATGAGTCATTTTAATGTTTCTTTATTTTCTTCTATCGTTTTCTCTTCCTATCATAAAAAATTATTCGTTTGCAACTTTGAACACTTTAAGAATATATATGTGTGTGTGTGTTTGTGTGTGTGCGTGTGTGTTTCCACATTAATTTGTTCAACTTTGAATTGTATTATATATGTATCTCAACATATATAATTTGAATAAAATAGTCTATAAAGTTTATTTTCCCAGAAATATACAATTGGAAAATTTCTGAAGTACAAAAATTAGATTACAAAGTTTGTTTACATTTGCCTTAATTTTATGCCTATAAGTATCCCAGATGAACACAGGAGAAATGTTTAGTAAAGTGTTACAGTCTTACACCAGGCAATTATACAAACATGCAACAGTGCTCTAGCACATTAAGCATTTTCCAATATTCTTACATATTGTATGAGTAAATTTTATCTACACTGCCAACATCACTTATATATCTACCAAAAAAAAAGTGCAAATGCAAAATACAAGGCCACCTTTTCAAATTTTACAAAAAATTTAGGTTTTTTGTACAACTTACAGGCCTATTTTAACACCAAGGCCAAAAGCTAAAAATCCTAATTTCTTGCTTAAAATTTCCTCTGGCTAGTTGGACTTTCAAAGGGCAACAAATTATCACTCGTGATTTTAAATTGAAAGCACTGGCAAAAATTCCTTAATTTTTAAGGAAAAACTTTTCTAAATTAGTGGCTAGTTGGACCACAAGAGGCGAACGAACTTTGACATAAAATGTTAAAATGAAACATTATTAGAAATAATTCACTTTAGACAAAAACTTCCAATTAAAAACATAATAAATTTTATCTTTCCGTTTTCTTTTAAGATTTTTAAAACTTTCTTTTAAAATTGTATTTTATCTACTTTATAATCTTTTCTTTAAGATTAAAGAATTCTTAAGAAAATTTACTTTAAACCTGGCCGCCAACATGGTGCCTAAGCTCCTATTTCCATACACAAAGTGTGTCAGCCATGAATCCGCCATAAGGGCCTGCTGAAATTCAAATATTTCTTAGATAATTATTAGTCAACTTTGCTTTATGTCCTCTCTCTGGGGCGGTGACAACCGACACCCATTCAGACATTGGGACTGCATTTATACAAAAATACTGGCAATGCCCCTGGGAGGGGTACACACATTACTTCGGCAAATATAAAACCATATGGCCAAATAAGGTAATGTCTCTTAATTATTTTTAGAGGATGAGCATTTATTCTTAGAGGGGTGTGGTTATGAAAGTCCAGTAAGATGTCAGGGAAAAAAATATGTCCAAAATATTGGTGAGACGCATGTCAACATAAACTCACTTGTGCTTCTCTGATGTGGAGCTAGATGTGTCGTCACATAGCGCACCACCCCTGCCGACAACCAGGCAGTAACGCTCACTGGCTGGCAAGCAGGTGACATCACTGGAGTAGTTCTCATAGTCGGCACGCAATAATAGCGCACGGCTGCCATCACTTTGCCGCTCTGCAGTCGAGTGCGAGGCAGGTGTGTGGTATGTCGTGTTGATGAAACTCTGACCGGTGTCGGGTCCCAAGGTTGTTCGCCCAGCTGGTCGCGAGCGGCGTCGGACGCAGCTGTCCACACAGGCTGCTGAATGTCCAAGCCTCAAGAATTTGTAGGTATGTGGCTATCACCACGTCTTTTCAAAATGTCCATGCAGGCATACAAAGAATTCTTCAAGTATTTTATGGTGAATTTTTTGATCGCTTACACTAAAAAAAATGGCATAATTTTGCAGATTAATGTCGAAAATGTGTGAGGTGTCACAAAATCCGCCCCCCCCCCCCCCAAGAATGGGTAGGGTGAAGATCCCATCCAGAAGCTCAGCCGAGATGGCCCTCCTCGACCCAGGTCTAGAAAATGGTGTCACTTCCAACTAGTCTCCACGTCATCTCCAGCATCAGGGATGTTCCAGAACAAACAGAGAAAAATATCTGGCACAAGCATCAATCCACGACAAAAAATCTCAAAAGTCAAGCCTCCTCCACACTGAGGCAAAAACTTGAAAGACTACTGCCACACCAGCAAACCCTACACTAAATCATTTTGAGAGAGCTTGAATTCAAAATCAGCCCTTTCAATCCTTCAAAATTTTCAGAAATGAAAATGCTGTAAAACACACAAATCATATTACAAGTAATCCAAAACATCATATAAGCTACATCAAAATGGAACCCTAAAAATAGAATGTGCATAAGTACATCTTAAAATCTACATGAAGATGAAATACACTAATGAATAGAGCATGAAAATGGTCAATTACCTCCATCCCACAGGGGGGAGATTCAACTAAAGTAAAACTCCAACAGATGTTAAAACCAACTCCTTACAATACATACACTGTATGATGATGATCACAATTACAAAAATTTACACCTAGAACTAACAAACTTACAGTAAAACACAGAAACAAACCATACCAGTGAATTAAACCCAACAGTTCTTCTTACTGCGCTGCTCCTAATTTCAATATTTTAGTGCTAATTTCGCACTGAAGCTAGCAGCCTTATTATTAAGGGAGTGAGCTTCAGACACTCTGTTCCTACTTTGAAAGAAACAGATCCTGCAGAATTCACATTCCGAGAAGCTAACCTATCATGATATTTCTTCAAATTCAAGGTAGCTTATCTCCAGATCTCCTCCATATCTTTATTTCTAACAGAAACTAAACATTATTAATGAAACGCCGAGGTGTTAATCAATGGGTGGAACAGGTTTCAACAAAAAAAACTATTCTGCTGGAACCTTCTGAGTGGCATCACTCGCCACATTGTTAAAGGCAAGGGACAATTGGTATAACACCACATCCCATTTTCTATAGAATTCAGATTGAAATGTCATCAATGCTATTTTTAAATTATGGATGTAGCGTTCTAACAAGTTTGCCTTGGGATATATGGAGTGGTCTGGATTAACTTAACCCTTTATGAAAAGGTAATATTCTTCCTCTCTGCTGAAACAATGTATATAGCATTTTCAGTGACAATGCTCACTGGACACCCAAACACAGTAAATATTCTTTGACGAAGTAATATTAAAAATTGCTGCTGCCTTCATATTTCGCAAGGTAAAAAAAAAAAACAATTTTTGTAAAACTATCAACATAAACTAAAATTGAAGAGGAACCAGCAGCAGTATGTGGCAAACATCAAAAAACACCCAAATACACTCATTCCCAAGGAAACACGGCTACAGCAACACTATATGGACTATAAATCTTTACATTACTGGGCTTAGCCCGTTAACATTCAAGACACTGCTTAACTAGTTATTCAACCTCCTTATATAATCCTAATAAATAAAACATCTCTTTAATACAAGTCACTGTTTTATGTTGCCCTAGGTGTCCTCACAAATAACTGCCATGATAATATTGGAAAATTGGTCCATGTAAAACTAAGGCACAAAAAAATGTATGTGTCTTAGGGTCCACAATACTAACAGTCCTTTCCTGATCTCATAAGGATCACCTTTTCCAGCATCGATATCGACCTTAAACTTTACACACTCGAGGTCAACTCCTTGGTGATGCTAAAATCTTAAGAATAATTGGGAAAATTTTTGAAGAACTTTTACCTGTTCTTCCCCTACTATGGAAGACTCTACTTATGATTACTATGCTCTAAACTATCTGATTGTACTATTTGATGAACCTGTTCAATGAAATCAGTTTGCTCCTCTCCCTGACAAACTTCCTTTAGCACTACATATTTCGAAACATCCCCCTGAAAGTTATTTACCGATTATGGGAGATCTACCTGAAATTCCTTAGAGTCATACATTCGGGATAAAGCATCAGCCACTCCATTATCAATATATTTTATGTATTTTACAGAAAACGTGAAGCACATAAGCCCCACAAGCCAAATATCAAGTATACCTGCAGGTGTATTGATGGTCAAAAACCTACTTAGTGCCTGATTACCTGTGTGTAACAAGATCTCCGCACATTCCAGGTAGTCAAAAGTTTTTCCATTCCACAAATGGCCGCTAACACCTCTTTCTCATATGCCAAGTACTTCTACTTAGAAGGAGACAGAAGTCGATTGGCATGTGCTACAGGAACTAAACTACCATCTCGCTCTTGGTACAACACCGCACCTAGTGTTAATGAACTGGCGTCAATTTGGAGAGTAAATTGCTTAACAAAATTTGGCAAGTGTATAACAGGGGGGGGGCGGTAGCTATCTTCTCCTTTAAAATCTGAAAATCATGATTCTGAGACTCACCACAGATGAAATCTAATCCTTTTCTTTTCAATGCATGCAGGTGCTCAGCTAGACTAGCAAATTCTGGAATAAACTTTGAATAAAACCCAACTACACCCAAAAATCGGTGAACCCTACGTATATTTTTCGGCACAGGAAAGTTCACTACTGGTCAGGTTTTCTCCGGATCCATAAGCAGTTTCCCTTCTGAAATTACAAACCCGAGATATCTAACATACGTGTTACCCCAGTCGATTTTTCGGGGTTCAATTTTAATCCTGCGTTCCTCAGAGCAAGTAAGACAATTCTCAGGTATTCGAGATGCTCCTCTAGAGATTTACTATACACACAGACATCATCAATATAAGTAAAAAGAAAATCATACTGATATTTTCCTAGCACATTAAAAAGTACCGTAGACATTGCCTGCAGGCCACAATTGACCTCCATGGGTAACCTCTTCCATTGGTACTGGTCCCAAGGTGTTACAAAAGCAAAGATACCATGAGATTAGGTGTGCAACTCGCATTGAAGGAACACAGAGTTTAAATCAAAGATGAAAAAATATCTGGCATTCCTTCTATGCTGGAAAACTGACTCTTTTGTAGGTACAGGATAGGGATCTGCAAAAATGTTTGATTAACCTTTCTGTAATCACAAAAAACTCTAAATTCTCGTGGCACTTTCTAGGGTAACAAAAAAAGCCGAACTTGAATCATTTATATTAGAACTTTCCGCAATATCCTCCTCTTGCATCTTGTGAATAATTTCCCTGAATACTTTAAGTTTTGCATGAGCTACTCGATAGTGTACCGTGGATACAGGATCACCATCCTTTAGTAAATTTTCCATTTTAGGAGTTACTACATCTGAAAACTCCTCTTTCAAATGTAATAATTTGGTTGCCTGGTCACTCAATTTACTTGAATTTTGTATTGTCTAAACTGAAATCTTATAAGAATCAAAGGTATCGATTTTATATCAATAGGCAGGGATTTACAAAAAGCAAATACCAATTGTTTCTTATTCATACCCATATCATATGGGTTTTCCCCCAAAATATCCACTCCCAACAGCAGGTCATGATTAAGGCTTGGCCAAATTCTAAATAGCGATTTCCATGTAAAATGTACTATTTTGACTTTAAAAATCACTGTACCCTTAGAACTAATAATCCCTCAATTTGAAAGAGAAAATACTAACTCTTATCCTGACCGAACGTGGAACAGACCCTTGGGCAAATGTGTAAGCAATTAATTACAAAAATCCTGATTGATAAGTGAACAAGTCCAACAATGCAAATTGGACCACCTGGTCTGAAATGACTACAGCGATATATAATAAACCATATTTCCTCTCATACCCCAAACTATTAAAAGAAGATTCTCTCACAATATTATTCTTCTGGTGCTTCATAGGGCAATTGGGTGTAATGTGTCCCTTCTGCTTACAGAGAAAACAAGTATACTCTTTCAACCTACTCGCATTTCTGGCCCCACCCTGAACTTCCTGAGTTTGGGAATTATTTTGAATTTTAGAATTTTTTTTGGTTCTGAGAATACCATGATCGAATTTGAACTTTACTGGGTCGGGCTGTTCGCTAGAAGTTATATTAGAAAGTGATTTCCTATGAAAACAATCATTCGCTAAATGGTTTGCTTTTCCACAAATTACACAAAACTTAGAAAATATAGTTTTCTCTTTCATGATGATTCCCCAACTACCTCTTTTCTGGACTGAAGCTGATTAACTACAGTACTCTTCTCCTCCTCTGAACAGACCCTCAATGTTCTCTCTACATCAGTAACTAACTCTAAAACATTCTTCAAAGTGTTTCGATTAGAAGCAAAATAGAAATAACTACTATTGCGGAGATGGAGTTTATGAATAATTATTTCTGAGAACTATTCCTCTGAACATGGAAATCCTACGACATTTCCAATATATGCTATTTCTTTAATAAATTGTTGTATACATTGATCTAGCCTTTGTTTTCGCTCTAACAGTCATAAACAAAAATTTGTCGCTGTGATTTCACTAGAGACTTCCTGTATGCAAGATTTTACAATGGTAGCATATTCGTAATTCTCATATTGGGCCTTATTAAAAAATTGCCTGCAACTCACATGACACTCTAAAAGTAGCTACTGCAAAATAGTTTGTTTATCACAAAACTTTAAAGACAGTTCTAAATTCAACTATACGAAAAAATGTACTATGGCTCCAGACTTAACATAGTCAATGTAGCAATTTTGTTATACGAATCTGATGGAATAGATTTTAAAATTTTGAATAATGGAATGAACACACTCGAGACTGCTCCTTTTATTTTCTTCTTTCGTTTTCTCTTTCTCTCATAAAATATTTTTTGTTTGCAACTTTCAACAGTTTAAGATATACTATATATATATGTGTGTGTGTGTGTGTGTGTGTGTGTGTGTGTGTGTTGGTGTTTCCACATGTTTTTGTTTGCCTTTTAATTGGAGTATACTTGTATCATAATGTATATAATTTGTATAAAATGGTCTATAAAATTTGTTTTTCGAAATATATACCATTGGAAAATTTCTGAAGTACAAAAATTAGATTACAAGTTTGCTTTTGCCTCAATTTTAGGCCCATAAGTCACCTAGATGAACACAGAAGAAAGGTATAGTAAAGGATTACTGTCTTACAACAGGCCATTCTACAAACACACAACAGTGCTCTAGCACACTTAATATTTTTCAATATTCTTATACATTTTTATGAGTAAATTATATTTACACTGGCACCATTGTAGATCTGCCGAAAAAAATAAGTGCAAAGGAACAGTGCTCCAATAATACAAGATATTAACATAAATATTAATAATTTATATGGCCATTAAGCAAAATACAAGGCCACCTTTTCAAATTCTGCATAAATTTTAAGTTTTTTATACAACTTACAGACAGATTTTAACACTAAGGCCAAAAGCTTACAAAGCCTAATTTCTTGCTTAAAATTTCCTCTGGCTAGTTGGACTATCAAAGGTCAACAAATTATCACTCATGATTTTAAATTGAAAACACTGGCAAAAATAATTAATATTTAAGGAAAAACCTTTCGAAATTATTGGCTAGTTGAACCTCAAAAGGCCAAACAATTATGAAAAATTCTGCCAAAATCATTAATTTTTAAGGGAAAACTTTCCTAAATTATTGACCACAAAAGTGTAACGAATTTAACGAAAAGTGTTAAACTGAAACATTATTAGAAATCATTAAATTAAAAAAAAAACATCATAATCTTTATCTTTCGATTTTCTGTTAAGTTGTTTAAAATTTCCTTTTTTTTTTTTCTAGTTATATTTCTTTTATTTATGATTTAAATATTCTCTAAGAAATTCACTTTAAGCCTGGTCACCAACATGGCACCTAAACTCCTATTGCAGGACACAAGGTGTATCCGCCATGAATCCACCATAAGGGCCTGCTGAAATTCAATTACTGTCTTATGAAACCATTACTCAACTTTGTTAGATGTCCACCCTCTGGGGCGGTTACAATTGACCACTATCCAGAGATCGAGACAGCATTTATAAAAAACAAAAATACAGGCAATGCCCCTGACATTTCTTCGGCCTATAGAAAACAATATGGCCAAATAAGGTAACAGCCATTAAATGTCTTTAGAGGGTGAGCATTTATTCCTAGAGGGACGTATTTATGATAGTACAATAATATGTCAGGATCAAAAATATGTCCAAATATGGGTAACACACACGTACTCGTAATCACACTTCCGCTTCACTGACGTGGGGCAGGATGTGTCGACAGTCAGGCACCAATGCTCACTGGCTGGCAAGCGGGTTACGTCACTGAAGTAGTTCTCATAGTCGCCACGCGATAGTTGTGCACCGTTACCAATACTTTGCTGCTCTGCAGCCGAGTGTTAGGTGAATGATATGTCGGGTTGAAACTCTGTGCAGTCTCGGATTCCAAGGTCGTTCGGCCAGCCTGTGGTGAGCGGCATCGAATGCAGCTGACCACACACGCCGCTTCAAGTCCAGGCACCAAGAATTTGCAAGTATGTGATTATCACCACATCTTTTCAAACTTTCGAGGCAAGTAGACAAAGAATTTTTTGTCTATTTTGGTGGATTTTTTGAGCACCCACGCTCGAAAAAAGGAGTAATTTTGTAGAATAACCTCCAGAATGTGAGGCGTCACATATTTTTCTCGAGTTTTAGTTTTCATGGTCATTCAAGGTCATGGGGGTTAAGGTCAAGGCAATATACATCTAATATGGGAGGGTGGGTAGTCTGCAGCGTAACATACTTGTTGAGTTTCGTGAACTCTTTTATCACAAAAATTCGAAACTGATTTTTTAATTTGTCAATTTAACTTCTATTTCTTTATTATTGTATCTTGAATCTATAACCTTTTTAAATGCATTTTATTATTGTATCTTGAATCTATATCCTTTTTAAATGCATTGTATACCGAATCTACATCTGATGTTAAGGCATAATCAGAAAACAATAGTATTGAATATTGATTCTACACATTTTTTAATGCTTAATCAGCTATTTCTTTATAAAAAAATCCTTTTATTGACTGGATATTTTCTGTCTATAGGAGCAACCATATTACTAAATCTACGATTTTGAAGAGAAACATTATATGTTGTATAAACAAAAACTTTACTGATATGATCTTGTAAAGCAGTAACAATAATATTATATTTTGAATCTACATATGGTTTTAATGCATAATCTGAAACAATAGTATTGTATTTTGAATCTACATCTGTTTTTAATACCTGTTTTGCATCATTTATCAAGTTTATATAATTGGCAATACTATTACTGGATTGTAAATTTATATCTTCTTTTAAATCATAATCGACTAGATGTTTATTAAAAAATATTTTATTGACTATGTCTTTATCATCTCTAGGATCATCTATATTAACAATTCTATGCCATGAAAAAGTAACATAAGATTTTGTGTAATCAAAACAAGTGCTACGTTTACTTTGTAAAGCAGAAACACACGAATTGCATTGTGAATCTAGATATGATTTTAATGCATGAGCATTAGTGTCAAAATTTTTATTTAAAGATTTGATTAATGGTTTCCCCGATATACCTATCACTCAATAAAAAAGAAATTACATCATTAAAATTAAAACTTTTCAAAAAATGATGTAACAATTAAATATATAATGTCCACATATAACTGAAATAAAATTCTGAATTCGACCATCATTGTCATAAATATTTCTGTTTTGAAATAATCAATTTAATTAAAAGAATATTTCCTCCAAATGAATCAAAATAGTAAACATAATTATTTTCTTTAAAATTACATTCCTCAATGAGTTCTGGGATATGATGAAACGTCAAAATTAACCACAGAACATTCCTCTTTGTTCATTTTTTTACATACTTCATCAATCACATAAATCTTTCTGAATTTTTTTTTTATTTAATATGTTTACATATTTTCTAGTATCTATATTAGATAATGATGTTATATTCAATTTCATTTTGGAATTCCTCTTTTTTTACAACTAAACCATTTCCTGATTTATTTTCCATTGCTAAATTATGTCTTTGTTGTTCTTCTAATTCTTTTCATTTTTTTCTAGTTTGTTCAGCAGAATTGTAAATTACTCTAGCTCCACCGGTTATTGCACCAAGCGCACCTAAAGCGGCAAATAAAAGTGGTATAATGCCTCCATGATGTAAACCACTTCCAAATGTTTGTTTGGCCATCTTTTTGACTGTTGGTAATGATGAAGATTAATTGAAACTTTTACCTACTTTCAGTTTTTTATTTTTTCTCGCAATTTGATTATTTTAGAATTTTGTCTATAATTTCGTTATATATATATATATACGCACACACATAGAAATGAAGATAACAAATATAACTTTCGATATAATATATATATGTATATATAAACATTTTAATACACCAACCAAATTTTCTTTTTGTAAACATAGTTGAAGGAACTGCAGGTAAAGCTATTTTTCTACAATTGGAGTATTTTTATCTAACATAATTTCTTTTCCTTCCTTTTGTAAAATTTTATCAGCTTTTGTGTCTAGATTCTAAATATTTATGATCTATATAAGTAAAGTTGTGATATTTGCATGCTTCATCTAATTTATTTATTCCAACATCTTCTTTTTATAGTTTGTTTAATTTTGTAAATGGCCCAAAATAATTATAACCAGGCAAATACATTTCGGGTAAATTTTAATTATTTAATGCCCAATTTATATGACCTTTACCATGATGTACAGAATCAGAAAATGAATGTGGAATTATGTTTAAAACTCATAAGATAAAGAATTCCTTTTAGATTATTAACAAGAAAAGAATATTTATAGTTAAAAATATTCATAATGCTTACTTTTTCATTGTAAAAATTGTTATTACCAGAGTTTTCTTCGCCATTTATAACTAATAATCTGTCAATTGAATCTCTAACATCATTCATCCAAATATTCTCTTTTCGCAAAATATTGTATTTTTTATACCTTCTCCAGATCTAGGGGTTTTTTGAGATATCATTCTTTGGGGTGTGTTTGGTTCTGATCTTGAAAGAAATTTTTCTATATACTGATAAGATTTAGTTTAATTATTTTTTCATACTTTCAACTTTTATTTGCTTTTATTGGCTTTATAGAATTATTTTCTTGGAATGCGGCATTGGTTGCTATAGTAATTTCTGTGTAATTATCGTTGTCATTCTTGGTGTATTTACCTTCAAGATCTAAATGTTAATTTTTGTTATCAAATTGGAAAGGCCTTCTGTTAATATATATTCTTTATCCTAAACCAATAGTTTATCATTATTTATCGTTACTTCTGTATCTCCAATGTTAAAATGTTGTCCCTCGTCATCAAATCCATATGCTACACTAATAGCACTAATTTTTTCAGAAATTACTTTTGCGAGATTTATAGTAGCATCTTTTAATGGAATAATACCCATTTGCTCTTCAAAATTAGGCGATTTGGGAATAATTCACTTTCAAATGATGGTTCTTGTGATGTTGTGGACAATCTAAATTTTTTACTGCAACAAGAATAAGTGTTGTTATATATTTCTTTGCTTACTTTTTCTACCTTTTACCGATATCTTGTAATTCACGAATTAAAGGTAGATATTTCTTCTTATGTCTTTCGTATTATAACTCATGGTGCTTTTTATAATTTCCATATTTTACAATGAGTAATTTAATTCAAGAAACGTCCTTCGAATCTTTGATTTATTTGTAATTTTTTTTTACTTATAACTGAGTTATAAAAGTATTGAGAGCTTAGATAGACAAACTTTTCCTCAAACAGCTCAAACAAGGGGGGAATTGAAATGTTTACAAAAATAGAATAGAATTTTATATTCTAATAGGGGATGGTTTTCTTTTCCGAATTATGCTTATGTTTATGAACAGTTTCGTTTACTAAAGAGAGATAAAGAAGGAAATGAGGTAAAATATGATAAGTTAGATAATATTGATATTTGTTCTATCTTTTTTCCATTTCAATTTTCTAGAGTAAAAACTCGAAACATGGACATATTATTGAAACTGTTAGTAATCCAGGACTAACATCAACAGTGATGAATACTTTGTTAAGATCTCCAGGTGAACAGAGTTATTTAGAATTAAGTTGTGTTGATTATTAAGATCGCGTAAAAGCTACTCATAGTGTTAAACACAATGAAATAATCTCTCATCTTAGATATGTTCTGTTTTATACATGATAACAATGAGATTTATTGGAAAGGTGGTTACAAAATTACTTTTATTCGTAATTCATCTGATAACAATTGTTTATTAGATTTTCAATATAAGAAAGCAGATGGTTCACTTGATAGAGATTATGCTGATCCAGGTAAAATTGATATTCAAAAGTTAGAAATTATATGGTCTATTGTTGAATTGGAACCAAACACAGCCATTGCAAATTAAAGAATAAATATACAAAAACTCTACAATTCCTAGTAGTTTTGATTATTGGCAATTTGTATAAAAAGAAGTTCCTACTGGATCAACTGTTTTTAACTTTGTTATAAAATACCAGTTTAATAATTTACAATTTGACATGCCAGATTTTATAATTGTAGGTTTTCAAACTAATTGAAAAAATCGTGCTGATCAGTATGTACGCGCTTCTTTGCTTCATCATTGTAACGTAAGAAATATTTATGTTGAAAACGGAAGAAGTAAAATTTTTCCAAAACAAAATTGGAATCTAGATATTGGCAATAATTTTTGTGATAAAAGTGTTTCTTGCTTATAACGATTTTAGAAATCCTAAAACAAAACCAGATAAACTATATTGAAATAATGAACTTTATTATAAGCCGACTCTACACTTTGATGGTAATACAAATTATTATTCATTTTTGCGTCGAAGACGATTGTATATTATTGATTGCTTAAATAGAAACACAACTGTAGCTAAAGAAAAAACAAATATAAAAATAGTTTTGATTTTGATAAGGATGTTGGAGCGGGAACAATTTGCAATGTTGTTCTGATTAGCCAAAGAATTACTGAAGATAAATAATTTTTTTTAGATACATAAATGAAGGAATCAGCGAAAAAATTTCGTTATTTTAATACAATTTTTTAGACTTATAGTAAGGTGGTTACTTTTAAAATTTTGACGAATTTTTAAATATATAGATGATTTGTTTGATAAAATAAAAGATCATTTACATAATTCTAATAAAATTTTTCTCATAAAAACATTCTATAAAACTTAAAAAAAAATAATATTATAAATTTATCAAATTATAAAACTTCACAACTTCGGGATATTGGATATATAATTATAACAGAAACTTCCATTGATATAGAATTGGACACTGCTCATTTCAGAATTTTTTTAAAATCAATAAAAATGATTTAAAATCAGACCAATTTTCTACTCTTAAAGATATTTGTGTTTTGGATTGTTGTGATGGATAGGATTATGTAATCAGTAATGGTTATGGTACTTCGTTTTTAGACATTAAAATGTCTTAATGGTGTTTTACACTTCTGCTGAGAAAATTTATAAATTCTATTAATTATCTTTTTAATACTTTATTTAATTTAAGCTTATTTTGCTTGATTTTAGCTAAAAGTTTGCCATTTTTAATTAACACAAATCTTGAACGGCTATTTTGGAAAAATTGAACATTTGCTTGTATTTGGTGGATTTTTTTTTTTGGATATTTTTGATGGGTTTTGGGTGTGTTTTTGGGGCTTTTTTGAGGTCGTTTTTGGCTATAAAATCTAGGAATAAGCTTGATTTTGGCTTGAAATTGCTTGATTTTAACTTGAAATTGTTAGATTTTGCTTGAAATTGATTTTTACGTTGGCACAAACCCTGCACGATGGTTTTTGAATAATTGAAAAATTTCCTTGTTTTGCTTGTTCTAAACTTAAATTTGCTTGTTTATGAGAGTTGAAAATTTGTGTCAAAAGATGCTTCTAGAATCTTGAAAACTTGAAAAATTTGCTTGAAAACGATAAAATTAATCTATTTTTGGATTAAATTGCTTGATTTTTTGACGAAAAGTGAGGTGAGCAAGGATCGGTATTATACCACTACTACGGGTGGTCTACCAAGATGGTCGCTTACGGAGATTACTGATTGGTTTTCGTCAAAGGGGTATACAGAGATTTGCTAAAATGGGTATAATTGTTTAGTAAACTTGCACACTTCTCTAAGGCATTTGTAAAACCCCTTCTGAAAACACAACCAGTTTGGTTGGATTGAGGTTTAACAGTTTGGCATATATGATTCGGCGACACGTAATATTTATGAGCAGCCATATTAAAAGTGGCAAACTATTCTACTTACAGGTATATTAAAACGTTAGGCGACCTATCGTAGCGATACTTGGTGCAAAATTTGGCTGGAACCGGTTGACTAGTCCCAAGATATGATATAAACGTGTAGTTTTCAGGATATGCGCCCACATAGACACACGGGAAACATAAAAGTGGGTAACCTGATTTATATTACTTACTTTAGATTTCATAATCCTATCTTACAAAATGGCGGGGTAAAAAGGTGATATAAATAAATGAGCTCTTTTAAGGCCAGTACTCTGTCGTATTTATAGTATACTGACGTGAAATATTTAAATCGTCCGTATTATGGAAGTTGTTTTTCTTATGTAGACCAACTAGAATTATATACCTTTAGTTTTATTTGCCACAACAATTTTGGAGGCAATCGGTTTGGTGGTTCTGGAGAAATAGCGTACGAAATTGTATTACTTCTGATGGCGCTGTCTTCGAAAATTGCGCAATAAGACTTTATCTCCTTTAATCAATTTTTAACATTGTGAATTATTATCACAAATCGTTGTATTGGCTTTTCAGACAAGACATAGCACCAACATTTTAAATTAGTGGTCATACTGGATACAAATACTTGACGTGGTCGAGGACAATTTAAGTCAGGTGTCCTTAATAATATATTTTGAGTTGGTCATATTTGTTTATTCGATTTACATGTTCGAATATTTTTAGGGAATACAGACATGCGCACACGTAGACACACACGAAACAAAACAGTGGGTAACCTAATTTATTTTAATCGTTTTAGATTTCATAATCCTATCTTTCTTTCTGAAAGTAGGCAAACGCAAGTCAGATTTGTGTTTCACGTCACAAAGTGTTGCACTAAATGGCTGACGGTAAAATCTTTTCAGTTAATTTTTTTTTATTTTTGTATTTTGGTTAATGTTCTATTATAATTAATTGTATGTATCCTTGTAATATTTTTGTTGTGTGATCAGTAAGAAACAAACTGATTGCGTATTACACCAGGTGCGTGCACTGATGCGCTCACCAGGCTCTAGGTTTGTAACAGTACGGATATTCCTGCTGCAAAAATACTCGGATGTAAAAAACCAGAGGCGTGTTTGTAATAGACTTCTAGGAATCCTTTTGCCATTTGACCCGTACCCATGAGATCTGACAAAATGGCGGACACTAGTACACAGAAAAAAGAATATAGTATTTGCGTGCAAAAATAAACTTAATGCCAGTATACAAAACACAAAACATAAAAAACAACTTAAATAATTTAAATAAAACAATAAACACATTTTTAAATCCGCGATTCTATTACACATTAACTGTTGATGCTAAAGTTTCATCCTATCAACACACAACTCATAACTGAAATAGATGCGTTCTCATCAACCTAATAATAACTGTACTAGTTCAGCGGAGGTATTTAATGTTAATAATTGCTGACCCGACGCACTTCCAAAAATATTAATTATGAAAGTGCAACTCTGAAAATGTGCAGAAATTAGCAGCATTATGAAGCACAGTGTTGGGGCCACAAGTTGTATGCAGAAAGAACAAGTAATGCATTATGCACATTCTCCATATCGACCGTGCGCGAGCCACACTCCAGGAGTGGGGAGCTGAGGAGAATTGGCATGGCAATAGTCCGACCTATGTCAGAGGGATGACGATGCATAAATAGAGCCGCTGGACGCGCGCTCACCCCCCACTCTCAGCGACCGTGCGCGAGCCACACTCCAGGAGTGGGGAGCTGAGGAGAATTGGCATGGCAATAGTCCGACCTATGTCAGAGGGATGACGATGCATAAATAGAGCCGCTGGACGCGCGCTCACCCCCCACTCTCAGCGACCGTGCGCGAGCCACACTCCAGGAGTGGGGAGCTGAGGAGAATTGGCATGGCAATAGTCCGACCTATGTCAGAGGGGTGACGATGCATAAATACAGCCGCTGGACGCGCGCTCACCCCCCACTCTCAGCGACCGTGCGCGAGCCACACTCCAGGAGTGGGGAGCTGAGGAGAATTGGCATGGCAATAGTCCGACCTATGTCAGAGGGATGACGATGCATAAATAGAGCCGCTGGACGCGCGCTCACCCCCCACTCTCAGCGACCGTGCGCGAGCCACACTCCAGGAGTGGGGAGCTGAGGAGAATTGGCATGGCAATAGTCCGACCTATGTCAGAGGGGTGACGATGCATAAATACAGCCGCTGGACGCGCGCTCACCCCCCACTCTCAGCGACCGTGCGCGAGCCACACTCCAGGAGTGGGGAGCTGAGGAGAATTGGCATGGCAATAGTCCGACCTATGTCAGAGGGGTGACGATGCATAAATACAGCCGCTGGACGCGCGCTCACCCCCCACTCTCAGCGACCGTGCGCGAGCCACACTCCAGGAGTGGGGAGCTGAGGAGAATTGGCATGGCAATAGTCCGACCTATGTCAGAGGGGTGACGATGCATAAATAGAGCCGCTGGACGCGCGCTCACCCCCCACTCTCAGCGACCGTGCGCGAGCCACACTCCAGGAGTGGGGAGCTGAGGAGAATTGGCATGGCAATAGTCCGACCTATGTCAGAGGGATGACGATGCATAAATAGAGCCGCTGGACGCGCGCTCACCCCCCACTCTCAGCGACCGTGCGCGAGCCACACTCCAGGAGTGGGGAGCTGAGGAGAATTGGCATGGCAATAGTCCGACCTATGTCAGAGGGGTGACGATGCATAAATACAGCCGCTGGACGCGCGCTCACCCCCCACTCTCAGCGACCGTGCGCGAGCCACACTCCAGGAGTGGGGAGCTGAGGAGAATTGGCATGGCAATAGTCCGACCTATGTCAGAGGGGTGACGATGCATAAATACAGCCGCTGGACGCGCGCTCACCCCCCACTCTCAGCGACCGTGCGCGAGCCACACTCCAGGAGTGGGGAGCTGAGGAGAATTGGCATGGCAATAGTCCGACCTATGTCAGAGGGGTGACGATGCATAAATACAGCCGCTGGACGCGCGCTCACCCCCCACTCTCAGCGACCGTGCGCGAGCCACACTCCAGGAGTGGGGAGCTGAGGAGAATTGGCATGGCAATAGTCCGACCTATGTCAGAGGGGTGACGATGCATAAATACAGCCGCTGGACGCGCGCTAACCCCCCCCCCCTCTCTCAGACGCTTAGGGCATTGCATTTGTCGGCGTGTGTGAAGCCGATCACGAAGACCCATTGAGAGGTGTCACAGACGCGAGGCGGCGCTGGTCCAGGCCGCAGTCTTTCCACGTCAGGAGACGTACTCGCAGCATCACATCTCCACTGCTCGACATCAGTAGGACCCGGAGGAGCTTCGGTCGATTCCGAACTGAGTCAGTGGTAGTTGTACATTCAGTAGGGTACAAGTGCGATTCGATAGGGAAACTACGCGGTTGGACAAATAATATAATTAAAGTTTAATTTAAACATTGCAGGACAACGAAGTATCAGTATTTAATTATTCTTTATATATTCATTCTGTTGTGAAAAGCAATAGTAATTAATACATTGCTGTTTAGAATTCGTCGTGTTCATAATTATATTACTAGTAGGACACACGTAATTAAATCCAGTGATATTTGGAACTAAGCAGAAGTGAGAGTTAATAAATGTCGTTCTCTAGAGTTCAGCCAAGCTCGGCGCAGTCGACAGCCTTAGAGTTCAGTTTACCCAACTATACTTCGAAAGCAGTGATAAGTGTTAGGGCTGACTAGGCGCACACAACAACAGCAATTCTCTAATTATTTAACCTCAGTTCTTCCCAACACGTGAAATTGTGTTCCTCTCACATAGTGGGAATCGTACTTCATTCAAAATTAAAATAACTTTCTACGCTCGTAAGTCAAAATGGTCGTATGGTTACAGATGTATTGATAACAATGTAAGGTATGTGGACTCGAGTCAATATGCCTCGAAGGTGCAACCTACGTTTTATTCTTGAATATATTTTTAAGTAATTTTTTCCTCTTCTGCCTTCTTATTAATTTATCACGTTTCATTTCTCAATAATATAAGTTGAATTACAGGCAAACTATTGGTAATGCTATCGTAAGGAAATCAGTGAACTGTATAAACGGCCATATCAAATTTTAACATAAGGCTTAAGGTTCTTAAAGTCCATTTGATCGTACTGATAGTACGACCATACATTCTTCAAGTAACGGTTACATATTGTAAGACTGTGGTACTTGTCCCGTACGTAGAACCACTGCGATATACATGCATTTTATGTAGAAGTAGGAGAAGCATATAAGTGTGTATCAACAAGGCGATGGTCAATAAAAGTTGCTCGAACGAAATCGCAACATGCACTCTCCTATACAATTCCTTCCCTTATGGTCTACATATGTGATCGTCAGTTTGTTTATAAATGAACTGAGAAACAATTCGTGGAGTAAATATTGGTTTGCGAATGATTTGTTATATAATAGCATAGCACGTAAATTGATGCTAGGAGAGAGATAACATCCATTGCCTTATACTGTAATAACAGCCCTGGATATAATAAAAATTGCTGGTTATGCATTTTAAAAGGCATTCTGTGCATCTGGAATCTATTAAAGTAACATTCATGTTATCAGACTATTCGAACATGCCTGTGGACTAAGTTCATTCCAATATTGAAAAGCATTTAAGAAATAAGATATTGTGGTCGCCATCAGAATGGCCAACGTGAATAGATTATTCTAGAGTCTCACCAATGCCATACAAAGTGAGGTTAAAACCTTTAAAAATATGTTTGGATGAGATAGCGTTAAGGGCAGCCCTATGCAAAGATGGCTCAAAATTATTGTGATTTATATTTTACGTGTATGTTTCTCAAAGCAAGGACCAATGGTGGTTAATATTCATCGCTTCCTAATTCAAAGGAATACGAAGTAATTGTAGGAATGAAGACCACAGGAATACTAATACTCCATTACCGAGAAACTTTTCCTACACAAAATTCATTTGGCCAGAATACTCATTTCAATGGAACAGTACAAGTATTTGAAAAGGAGGTGTTAAGGCAGTCATACCAGAAAGATGCCACATTGAATACCTTGGACTGCCTAATAAATAAACTATTAGAGACAAATTAAATGAAACTAATGAAGAAGGAAGTGCAGTGTGTGAATAGATCATTGACACTAGAATTTCATTACTTAAATACGTTATTTACACTCCCAAGTTATCGTAATTACTGTGCTAAAATAATAAGTCACTTATTAGTCAAAATTTGCACAATTATTTACAATTATAACTTACACACTGCGCATTTATTTACTTGAATTGAATGACTAATCTGAAACCCGAAAAAAGGCTTTGTCAACCATTTATTTTGGGCCTTTCAACATTTCGCATCTTAAAAAGGGCCTTATCAACAAACGCTTAAATATTTATTTACGTTATACCGGTACTGCCATTGATATTCTTTTCAGAGCAATATAGTAACTATGTGTATCGCAATATAGTAACCATGTGTATCGCAATATAGTAACCATGTGTATCGCAATATAGTAACCATGTGTATCGCAATATAGTAACCATGTGTATCGCAATATAGTAACCATGTGTATCGCAATATAGTAACCATTTGTATCGCAATATAATATGAATTGTTAGTATAACAATTACTGACAAAACAATGCATAGTTTAGTTTTAATAATTTATTACTGTCTACTGACAAACAAAATTGTTTATAAGACCGTTTTAAAAAACACCATCAGCATGCATTGCACATTCTCCTTGTTCATGTTTGTAAAATAGTGCGGATAATATCACAAAAACAAAAAGAAAAATTACGAGTCCCTTGATAATGACACACAAAAATAAAGACTGGGAAAATATTTTCATAGTGGAGATAATCAAGCTTTTGTATTCGGGAATTTCCTCCCTGCGCACAATGTTCTTACACACAACAGAAATGACTGCCATCAGACCGTCAAGTTGCTATGTGGGAAACTTTTCTACGGCACAGCCCTGTACTCTTGTTGGACGCTGTGGAATTGCCACTTTCCGCATGTCGCTTGATTGCTCGATCATAATCATATCTGAGGATTAAGCAGGCGGGTCCATTCCGCTGATTTCCAAATGAAGACACTGGGACACTGTTTTCAAAACATTGTCATCAGATATAGAGCGTCTTCACTCTTAGAGTGTAGTGTGCGGAGTAATGGACATCAGATATAGAGCATCTCAGTCTTAGATTGCAGTGTGCGGAGTAATGGACATTCACTCACTCTTTCCAATACATGGTTTCTGTCGTTAACTCTCTCTCCTTGTTCCTGCATGCAATGTTGCCTGATGTGGTATCATTATCCAGCCAAAAAAAAAATGCCATTTTCGTTGCGCGCGAGCCATGCAATCACAATTATAGGGTTTCTCGCGGGCTTCAGTTTCAAAGGAGCCGCTTAGCTTTGAGTCGCAGGATTGAATTCATTTACGAGTTGGCAGGGAAGTAAACAGATACGAATTATTTTAATCAGGCCGTTTCCTTCACCGCCCATTTGTTGCTCAGCTTGCCTGTTACGTCACAAAGCTGAAGCAATCTGGCAACAGTGAGCGCCATAATCCCTTTACTGCAATTGAACCGTGAGACGGACTATAGAAGAAAGTGGCTGCCAAGGCAATGTCCTTCCAGAATGTCTTCACCTTATCGGAAGTGACTGTGAACACCATGCAAGGTGTAGCGCACCCGGCTGCTGTCTATGGTAGTACCACGGTGTACCAAGTGTGCCACACGTATGAGCGACCAATCTCTATAATGTCTTCACCTTATCGGAAGTGACTGTGAACACCATGCAAGGTGTAGCGCACCCGGCTGCTGTCTATGGTAGTACCACGGTGTACCAAGTGTGCCACACGTATGAGCGACCAATCTCTATAATGTCTTCACCTTATCGGAAGTGACTGTGAACACCATGCAAGGTGTAGCGCACCCGGCTGCTGTCTATGGTAGTACCACAGTGTACCAAGTGTGCCACACGTATGAGCGACCAATCTCTATAATGTCTTCACCTTATAGGAAGTGACTGTGAACACCATGCAAGGTGTAGCGCACCCGGCTGCTGTCTATGGTAGTACCACAGTGTACCAAGTGTGCCACACGTATGAGCGACCAATCTCTATAATGTGTATAGACTGTCACAATTATTTAATTTATTTGAGTGAGTTGTAAAATGCAGATAATATTGTAGGTGTGAAAAGTTCGCCTATGTGTAGGTATTTGCACCTGAATGAATTAGAATGGCGAAAAATGTACACTTCCTCGACACAGGTAACAGGGAACAGGAAGTTAGCGTATAAGGTTGTATTTCCAGCGTCCTCGAAGACGACGAAAATCAACGATGTTCGAAAATCCCTCGACGTTCCTCGTTTCGGTGTGCGGTGTCCAGAACTCGGTGATTTCTTTGGCCGGTCGGGTTTAGTAATCAGGCGATTAAAATGCTAGCTCAAAACAAAGTCATTCTGCAAGAAATGGCTAGCCTTGGATTACTACGTATGACAAACAGAGTTAATGCTATCCAGGATACAGCATTTCCACACTAGCATTGCCTGTAATAAGTGTTTAGTTGCAAATAGCTGGCGTTTGACTGTAGAAACTAGGTGGTTTTCCAGCGTCGCCATTATGTGTGCAGAGTGTAACGTTTATTATTGTGAATTGTCTTTACAATGATTGTGTCAACTGACTATTTACAGTGTTCGAAATAGTGTTTGTGTGATTTGGATGTGAGGTTTTAGCGTGTGTGCGTGTGTTTACACGTCTTCAAGAGCTCGTTTCCAGTTCGTACGAGCCATTGCACATATTGGCTTATTGGTGACGTCTTTCAGGTAAAATACACACTTCACATACACACGTTCATTTATAGCACTTCACTCAACAATATTACTGGTATATCCTTACACTACATTGCGTTCATAGGTAGTATAGGCAGTTTAGAAATCATTATGATTTTTCGCGTCGGTTCATCGTTGGTTCCTTTCGTTAGAGACATGCTGTGGTGACGATTAAATCATTAGATGTCTTCGTTTTCTATCGCTTCTCTCGCCTTCGAGTCGGTAAACTTCTTCGGCGCTGTTGGACTCTTTAACGTCACTATAGTTTCTCTTGCCTTACATATTGTTATAAACATATTTGAGGTGACTCGGTATGCGCATTGGCCATCACTACGGCAACCTTTCCTTCGGTTCCTTAGAACTGAATGTATTGCAACTGGTATGCGTTGACTCGTAAACATTCGTCACGTCTAGGCAGTGGAAGAAATTATTCGTTTTTATTTTCTTCGTACAAAAAAGGGGGGGTGTTTCGTTCTTGCATAACCTGTACCTCTGCATTTCTGTTTGTTTATGATATTTGATTGTGATCAATCGGTTCGCTAGCCAACCTGCTTTTCCAGTGATTTTAATAGCTCGAATAGTTGTGTTGCACTGTACTCACACGAGCTACACGTGTTAGGTTAGGTGTTAGTGGTGGTAAATACGTCATTTGGTTTGGCAGCTCTGTTTAGAATTAGTGTCATTTACAAAACTATTTATGTACTTCCAGTTGTATCAGCAAAAATTTGCGTTTGGCTTTTAGACTGTTCGTTTGTTTCCTGAAAATTTTCTTGTTCTGGTTCAGTGTTCCATTCCTTATTAACTTCATCCAATTTTACAATTGGTTCCCTTTCCTGTGAGTCTGTTGTCTGAGCTGCCAGTGGCAGTTCTTATAATAGTTTCTTCATTATTTCCTTCATTCCCTTGCAAAATTTACTAACCATTTCGCTCATCTATTTCATAAACACTAGCATCAACAGTGGCATATGTTGGAATGCAATGCTCATGTTTTGTGTGGTTTTATCTGAACTTGTATGCACGACAGTAGTGTCTGCATTATTGTTCACATGTAATGGAGTTTCACTGTCGGTGTATGTACATGCAGATGTAATATCTGCCTTTAAAACTATGTCAGACATTTGAGGTGTCGAAATGTCACCATCATCATCTTTGATAGTGATTACTACATTCTCAGGTCCTGTTTCTGCCGTTGGAATATGGGCTTGTTCGTGTGAGTTATTTTTCAATGGAGAAATATAAGCATTTTCTAAAACTGGACTTGACTCTTGCGGTGTAGCGATGGGATATTCCTCGTTGGCGATTACAATTTCGGAAGCGGAACAGTAACAAATTTAGTCTCAAGATTTTCTTTTTCTTTGTCTGCTGCAACTCTCCTCTCTTCTGCCAATTGTTTTGAGAGGAATTGTATTTCTTTATTGGCTTGTAATACGTGTTCAGGTGTAGAGATTGTCGTTTGCATTGCCATTTGTTTACCAGACAATTCCACCTCTTTATTATCTCTCTGTAGGATTTAGTTATCCTCGTGCTGTCTTCTGAGTTTACTACGGTCTCCAGTTATTAGTTTTACAGATTCTAGGAACTGTGTTCGGTCAAGCTCAGCTCGTACTGAGTTAAAGGTAGTGAGATGATAGTACTTCATTTTGATAGAATGATAAACTTTTTAATTGTGTGTTAAGGATGGCGTTCTAATTCCCATGAAGCTATGCTGACATTGTGCAAGTTGTATGGCGTTTTGGTCTGCCTATTCATTTACAATACTAGGTCTGCAAATACCTATGCTAGCTAGCTGCTTTATGTTAGCCAACTGCTTATGTTGTCTGCCTATACTTTGGGTAGCCAATTTTTGTGACACGTTGGGTGCCAATTCTGTAAAAAGGTGTGTATCCTGCAAAATTATTTAATTGATTGATGTGAGGTGTAAAATGTATATAATAACGTAGGTGGGAAAAGTTTTCCCATGTGTCGGTATTTGCACCTAAATGAATGAGAATTGCGGAAAACATACACGTCCTTGACAAAGGTAACAGGTAACAGGAACTGAACGTATAGAGCTGTATTTACAGAGTTGCTCTCCTTTAATTTGAATACCATAGGAGGGATTACCATAGGTAAATAATTTATGATACATAAATTCCCGTTCATCTTCACTAAATAATAAAGGCTTACTTTAAAATGTTTTGTCATGAGAAAGGATAATACTTTTAAATATAATTCATTATGAATTTATTTCTATTACGTGGAAATACTAGCCACATTTGAATAAAATGGGAAAAATTAGATGACTCATACACACTCAGAAACTTGACGAAAATTTAAACCTTTCTTTGAAAAGGGATAGTTAAAGCATTATGCAAAACAGATCGTTCAAGTTTGTCTATTAGTTACGTTATCAATCTAGAGCTGAACTTGTGAAAAATACGTGACCGCAACTGACATTACCCAGACCAATATTACACGTACAACATTCTTAACGTTCCTTCTAGAAAGGTATTCAAAATAAATATTTCAATTCTTGATAGAAAAACCTGACACCTAAATTTGGGAGCAAGAGATAGTTCGGGAATTGTGAGTGTAATGATGTCATTAAAATGTTGACTTTTAAACATGGCGGACTGGTTGGCCTCACTTTCAGCATGAAGAAGAACTTTCATCCATAATGCGAATTATTTAAAATGTAGACTCAAAATTGTCTAACTCACTACTAAATGTAGCGTAGCAGCTGATCCTCGTCGTCTGCAGCATGTAGGGTCCTGGGATCGAGTCCGTAGTCCTCCCTCGTTTCAGGCCAGCGAGCCTCGCTACACGTAAAATTAAAGTCTACGTAAATTGAACCACGTGTCAATCGAGGGTGGCGATCTTACTAAATAATCGCGTAGGTAGCGCGAGCAGACGAATTTACTATAGAAAACACGAGATACCGTATTCTATTCTTGGTTGCCTGGTTCTTAAAATACGAGGCTCGACATAAATCCTTAATATAATAAAACTCCTATCAGGTGTGCGACGACTAGCCGCAGCCCTACTAACCTTAAAACCCATACAATATGGAGATCGCTCCAACAACGCTTAAGACGTACACGGCGTCGGCCAATCATGGCATGGCAATCTCAGTTACGACGATCACGCCACTGCGTTGTCAAGGCAACGAAATAACTAACTTAACCTGACTTACGTAACTCATATCAACAAGTATCACACACTCTGAAACACTTAAAATACATAAACAAATGGAAATTACTATGCACAAAAAACACTTGAAAGAAATAAATTATGTTACTGAAATACATAAATTACAAAACAATTACGCAGCTCATTAGCTTGATAACTGTTGTTGTACTCTACATATTAATAAATAATATGGGCATACATAATAATAGCTCCAAAATGGCAGGCGTTACAACGATAAGGAGTGGATTTCGCCATCCGACAAATAATCTAGCCCAGAACATGGCACTTCTCCTACAAATTATGAGCTTGCTGAACATGAGCGTGTTTGTTGGTAGCTCCATACTCTCATTTGACTGTTGTCAGGTCTCAGAGCAATCCTAATTTCTTCACTGAATACCGCATTTTGATGGCCAATGTTCATGAGCAAATGACCCACTTACGTCGATGAGCGTGGTTCTCCCAGCGCGTTGGTAAGATTCTGAAAGGCCTATCGGAGAGAAAAATAGCATCACTAATATTCTTCAGAGTACAGTTGCATCTGAGTTATAAAATCATGTATCTCGGTTTAAATCCCCTTTCTGTTGCTGCTTTTAACTGTTAGCGAAATTGCAGTATAACAATCCTGTAACTACTTGGTAACAATGACAATTACTGCGAGGCCTATCGATCACTTTGCCGTCCCGTCCCTCTACACTTACCTTATAAAACTCCTCTACCTTATAAAACTTCTTTGTTTGACAATTAGTAGCTCAGTAACATCATAACTATGTGGTCTTCCGACTTTAAGAGGTCCAGTTATTTTGCCCCCCCCCCCCCACCCTTTTTTCCCCTTTTCAACTCCTGTCATTCGCCACAAATTTTTGTCAAGTGAAAGTTCGGTCCCTCTGATATATCGACTGGGATATAGTAAAATCATCATTAGCGGGAACAAATAACCTGTAATGAAAAATACTACCAAAATTTTAGGCTAAATTTGCGTGTTAAAGATTACACTGCCTCTTACATCTCTGTATGGATAGTTTTAAAATGCATGAGTACAACAATTGGAGAGCCTAGTTTGGTGTATCAGAAACAGCAATGCTAAAAAAAGTCCAATTTTTTGTATAAACTTGGCATTAGCATAACTTACTGACAACATGTATTCTTGGTGTATGAAAAGAATAAAATCTTACTTTTGCACATTAAAATTAAAACATAGGTTCAATTAAAAAGAAACAATAAAAATAATTGTTCAAATGACTGGTGTATCTAAATTAGTTTTATACAATAATGAAATTCGCATTATAAGTATATTTAAATTCATTTGCGTGTGATGTTTTAAAATTCCGTAAAATGCCGCGTTCTTTAGGGCGACGGTAAGCTGTCCTGTCCTGCCTGCGTGCGTAGAAACTAACTGCCTCGCACGTCCAGCCGTGTGATATATTTGCCGAAGAAACTAACTACCTCGCACGTCCAGCCGTGTGATATATTTGCCGTAGAAACTAACTGCTTCGCACGTCCAGCCGTGTGATATATTTGCCGTAGAAACTAACTGCCTCGCACGTCCAGCCGTGTTATATATTTGCCGTAGAAACTAACTGCCTCGCACGTCCAGCCGTGTGATATATTTGCCGTAGAAACTAACTGCTTCGCACGTCCAGCCGTGTGATATATTTGCCATAGAAACTAACTGCCTCGCACGTCCAGCCGTGTGATATATTTGCCGTAGAAACTTACTGCCTCGCACGTCCAGCCGTGTGATATATTTGCCGAAGAAACTAACTGCCTCGCACGTCCAGCCGTGTTATATATTTGCCGTAGAAACTAACTGCCTCGCACGTCCAGCCGTGTGATATATTTGCCGTAGAAACTAACTGCCTCGCACGTCCAGCCGTGTGATATATTTGCCATAGAAACTAACTGCCTCGCACGTCCAGCCGTGTGATATATTTGCCATAGAAACTAAGTGCCTCGCACGTCCAGCCGTGTGATATATTTGCCATAGAAACTAACTGCCTCGCACGTCCAGCAGTGTGATATATTTGCCGTAGAAACCAATGTATTTAGCTCCCTCCCCTCAATAATATGCCAAGACGAATCCACAAGTTAAATTCTTTAGATTTCTTATATTCGCCTAAGTGGCATATCTATATAATGCAGAACTTACCAGGACTGATGCGTATTAAGCATAATTGTCTGCTATTTGTGTGCAACTGCAGAAGAGGTAAATTAAAGGGCCTGAGTATCAAATGCAAAGCACCATTGCGAACGCGGCCTGTCACGTGAGGTCTTATAGAAGAGTGATTGGGGGCAAATGACAATTTGGACATATTTATTGCTCAAAATGGAGTATACAGTATGCCAGGTAATTCGCGGATATGGACTCCACCACACAAATCTATGTTTAAAAGTAAGTAGGAAGTAGTCTTACGTAAAAATACATTAGAATCTTCGTTTACGAGAAAAACGCCATGAAAATTCCAAAAACTCATTCTACTAAACACGTGATATTCAAATTAGATAAGGGTGAGGTGATGTGGCGATGCTTCAATGAATGTGTCGTCGTAAGACATACGGCAAGAGAAAGAGCCGAACTCAAAAGTGCCAAGAAGGCCATGGAGTACACATGCAGTGAAATTTGCCATGGGTGCATCCGTCGGCCAAGCACCACGCATGCTGCATGCATCCAACATGCGAAAAAGGACATTCGAAGCTGGCTCAGCTTAGAACACCTGTTATGACGTTTCGATGTTTTTTATGCTGATGACGTACAATGTCCTCAACGTGGATTAGTCATTTTATTTACTATAATATTGGTTTTCTCGTGAATTAATGCCCTTGCGCATTTTTGACGAAGAATATTTTCTACTTGGTTTTAACCATATGGATATTCGTGTGGTGTAGTCTGTATCCGCTAATTACCTGACATTCTGTATTGTATGTTTCCAGATGTGTTATATACATATAATCACACGCGCGGTAAGCTGCCCTGCCTGCGTAGAAACTAACTGCCTCGCACGTACAGTTGTGTAATATATATTTGTGTGTGTGTGAGAGAGTGTGTACGATTATATCAAACAAACACACGATAATAAATTATTTTAAAGTTAGCTCAAAAGTGATCTGTATATTCCGGAAAAAAAAACCGTAGTCTATCCGCCCTGCACTTAAAGTTATTATTTGCGCCTATATTCCTAGAAAAGCGTTAAAATTTGTCATGCTATATTAACAAGCGGATTCACGAACATGAGGTCAGCGTTGCTGATTAAAAATATATTATTGTTTTAATTCCCACAAACATCTCTATCATAAACATTTCAGAGCACGAAATACGTCCTCTCTTTAATTATTCTCTTTTTTGTTTATTACATTTTTTGCAGCGTATGCAACAGAGCACATTATATTATTTTATCGCAGATATTGAATGTAGCATTCAGCTGCGGAATAATTATCCTTTCCTTCATTACACAACTCTTAAAGAGCGAACAAAGTGCAATTGTATACCAGATACGAATATTTAAATAAATTTTTATGAGTAAAAATGTGAAATAGCATTTTTATTCTTATTTTCGTTTTGCTTTGCAAAATTGCGTTTTAAGCTTCTCTTAAAAAAATTTTACCTGAGAATCGGATGAATATTTAATTACAAATATGACTTGAAATATTTAATAACACAACGAAAAAAATCTGAAGAAGGTAACTTAATGAAATGTGTGTTTTATTTATTTAAAATGGCAGTTATATATAAATCTAACATAAATCATATTATGTAATAAAAAAAATTCAGTTAAAGATGCAAAACTGTCCATTGGACTTAAACAGTAAATAATAAGAAAGGATATATATAGGTGTAATGTACATACATCGAGTGCAAAAAATAAAACAAAATAATTGTAATATTTTTGCCATTTAGTCAAAAAAAAATGGAAAATCGAAATCATAACACAAACTGTTATATTAGAAATGGGGATATTTTCAAAATAAAAATGGCAAACCATCAATGTTTCAATAAAATATGCGAAACCGCAGTAAACTTTATTTGTCACCGCCCCTTCGTTCGATCGTGGGGGAAGCCACATTCATATTTAACTGAGCAACAGAAGTTCAGAAATTGATTGTTGGGTTTCGAATATCTAACTGAGATACGAATAATACTTACCACAACTTTGAAATTGATGCAACATTATTTTACAAAATTATGTGTATCTCGTCAAAAATATTAATCTCGAAGCTCAGAAAAAGATGCAAAAATTATATTAATATTCGTAAAACGGAGAGACGGCAATACTGTTAAGAATAACTCTACAATTTCATAGTACAGAATTTGTAAACTAATTGGGGAAAAATTAATTTATATGGTTGGCTGAATACTTATTTACAATTCGTATTGGAACGACTAAAATTATTGTTGCCCTTGAAAAGGATTTAAGTTCTTTAAATCTTTATACACGCTGTGAAAATCTCAGAATTTGAGTGTTTAGACAGTGGTGCTTATCCTGTGCCTATGCCATGTTTAATTGTCACACACGCTATACAAGGATGATATTTTAATGAAAAGACAGAAGACCCTTTCAATTCACCGATCACAGGGGTGTTATATCGTAGGAAATCTTCGTAGATGGCAGGTAAACGTCTAACAAAACGTACAACAGGCGTACGCAGTCGTAATCATAATAATCTATTTTGTTTGTGAGGATTTGAAAAGGGATTACTAACGTCCCCCGATGTGATGGCTGAAGGCTTATCACGGGACGGTTTACAAACTAACTTACTGCTTAACGAAAACTAACGCCCACGCTTTATCAGAGATTCGAACCCAGAAGATCCCGCATCGTAGATCGGCGGCGCGACAACCTACTGCTCCACGGGAGGCTGGTTTGAGAGGTTTTGGTTAGCCTTTAACAGCGAGATTCCGAACGCAGGTGAGAGCGAAAAGAGGTGAAGATGAAACGACAGAGGATTCAAGGACGGAGGGAACGGGAGTGTCATGAGGAAACACGCTGGCCAAAGGCAACGTCCACTATGTTTCCCACGTGCGAAAATGCCAGTAACCCCGCCGGGGATCGAAACAGATTCGCCTTGGTGGCAGGCGAGTAGGCCTATTCTGACAACTTCAACATCGCTGTCCCCGATAATCAACTTTATATATTTTTGTGCACAGAGATAAGTCAAGATTATAAAATGCTGGTAAGTACTAAATATGGGCGACTCTTAATACACATTCCCACCCGCCATCTTGGATTTATGTAATTTATGCCATAATCGGGAAATACAGAATTGTATCATGTTTTTTTTTTAGAGCGACAGAGCACAGATAATTGCCTATTGCATTATCTGAGGTCAGTATTTGTAGATTACTGTTGATGTCGTCACCTTTGTAATCGTTCTCATGCAATAATCTCGCATTTTGCTTCTACAGTTACCAGTCAAAAATTTATAAATGTAGCGAAGCTGTAGCAGTTGGGTAGAGTTTGGGAAGCTGTTATTTAGGTTATGTCGTGCGGGAAATTTCTATACACCTTTCGAAATAGCAACTTTGGAATCCGCCTTAAGGTCACGATCCCTCATTTCTACAGCTTTTGCAAGAATTAATGTTTTGTACCCAAACGGGAGCCGATATTGTAAAACCCTCTAACAATTTTGTTGCAAATGGTTTTTATTAAGTAGTTTTAATTTTTTAACACAAAAATCTCTATAACTTTAATTATTAAACAAGTCAAATTTTCGTTAATTAATTAATTGTATTAAAGTATACACTTTTTTGTGTTGGAAAAATAGACTACATAACAAAAACAATTTGAAGCAAAATTGCGAGCGAATTTTACAATATCTACTCCCGTTTGGGTACAAAAAATTAATACTTGCCAAATCTGTAGAAACGAAAGATCATGGCCTTAACAGCGAGATTTTAAGAGAGGAAATTAAATATAAATGGCATAGACAATGTAGTAGAATGGAGAACTTTGGGTGACTTTAACAAAGGGGTCATGACACCCGATAAGGGTAAAGCGAAGTGAGTATGGAGCAGTGCTGGAATGCAGGGGCCGGAGAAACGGGAGATGCCCGAAAAAAAAAACCCGCCGACCAGCAGCACGATTCTCAAGAAAGAAAATAGTGGGGATGACCCTGGCGGGAATCGATCCCCGTTCGTAATGAAGGGAGGCGAGCGATCTAGCCGCTACGGCATCGTGGACATGAAATGGGATAAAGACGTAGTATTACCACGAGTGGTGGGACCCGGGTTAACATCAGCACAGGCCAACACATCGTGCTCGATGTTTAACAGTTGTCGGCCAATATCTGGCAACTGTGCGTGTATACAGTCGTTCCTCTTGCACGCAAACAGCAATGAACTGATGCATCTGATGAATGTCGAGCTGGATTCTTTCACATGTACCAACGACGCGCAGCCGATGCATTTCTCAACATCAGATGCATGCACGTCAGTTCCTCATTACTCCATCTCATCGTACAGGAGGTGCGTACAATAACAGGAACCAATGCACCTGCCAGCAGTAACTTCTCAGCCATTCACAGCCTGGTGTAGGCTATTCAGGGTGAAGTGATCACTTTTGAAAGCCCTCTCATTTGGAATAATAGTCTATATAGTCTAAGTATTTTATTTTATACTTAGACAACCTACGAGTGCATTTCAATATACACTCTGTGTTTATTACTTACATAACATATATTTATTTAAAAAAGGTTTTTAAACGATAAAAAATGAATGAAATGAAAAAGTAACTAGGTCCTCGAAAGTGCGCTTTGCCGCGAACAGACTATACCTATAAAATATCGTGTTGTATTAGGACTATAACATGAGTACGTCATCAGGTGACACCACAAGCACAGCAGTGACACAGGCTGCGTACCTCCCAGGCAACTACTAATTTTCTAAATGAAAGTGATTTCTGAAGTCACGGTCAGGATTACTGCTAAAGCGACCATTTGTATTCACTATTACCCACTGATTACTACATCTCATGTCAAATTGCTTCAGGTAGAGTGTTACAAAGCTCTAAGAAATAGGAAGGTGCCAACTCCTATCTGTGGTTACCTACCTTGTAACAATTTGCATGTATTGTATTTTTCATTGCTCGACAGCAAATAATTTTCAATTTGTGGCTGTGTACACATTTCTACTTCCCACTATCGGGAGGATTTAGCGACCTCTGAAAAAACTGCACAACCTAAGTCGTATCAAAGTACGGTTACCTATTTATTTTTCCTAAGGATTAAGCTCGTGCTAGTTGGTACACATGAAACGACACTTCCTGTATAAGAATTTAAACTTAAATTTTTATTTGTTATATCGTAATATGTCAATTTCACCCGTAATTTGGATTCATCTAAAGTTATTCTTGAAGCCACGGGAGCAACATGTCTCAATTTCTTTGAAATCCAATACTTGGTTTATCTATCATAAGTATTTTATTATTAGATTTATATTTTCCTTACAAATTTTTCACTGAAACTCGGTTAATCATTTTAATGTCACCAATTAAATATATTTCAATACATTCTATCGACACTGTGCTACACAGGGCCTCGGGGGAAACACAGCATAGGGCAAATACCCTAGAACTTACCTTGCTCTTAACGACCCCACGCAGCAAACACTCAAATAACCAAATGGACCAGTTGTGTCAAGTAGGGATTACCAAAGAATAGTAGTAAATAAGACGCAGGGCCGAACACTAGCCCAGTTCGGCAAACTTGCATTCGCTTTTACAAAAAATAGTTTTCTCTGCATTGTAAAGATAGTTTAAATTATTATACTAATTTAATAAGTTTAAGTTCTAAAAGGTGATCTGATAGAAAAATAAAAATTACAAGATGTCATAGTGACACTCTTTAATCAAAATAAAATATATCTGTAAAATTTAACACACGCCATCATATACTCTCTTGTTCACTTAGGCAATTGGCCTACGTAATATCAATAATTACGTTAATATCCATTATATTACATAAACGGGATCCCGACTACATACTTTTAAAGCTTAAGGCGATAGCAAATTAGAGCAGAACACAAACATATAAGTAACATTCTCATTAAGTCTAAGATAGCATAATGCTAGAGCTGAAGCAGATTTTGGTATAATTTTAAGTTGCATTTTAATTAAGTCTAAGACTGCGCAGTGCCATAGCTGAAGCAGATTTTGGTATAATTTTAAGTTGCATTTTAATTAAGTCTAAGACTGCGCAGTGCCATAGCTGAAGCAGATGTTCTATAATGTCATGTTACATTTTCTTTTTTCTTTTTTTTTTTTGTATTATTTTTAAAGTTTGAAAGCCAAAACTGCTTGAACATTTGGGAAGGTCGCAAAAGTAGGGTCGGACTGCAGACACCAGGTAGAATAGTACAAATTACCGAGTAGGTTAGTCAAATCACATGCTTAGTATAAAACAAAATATTTTTGGCCTGAAAGCAGCAGTAGGAAGTACGAACATCCCCGCATCCCTGAACGGTCCTCAGAAAGTAGCAGTTATCGATCCATCAAGATGATAGTGAAGATAGACTCCAAGAAACAGGCTCGTCACGTCTTAGGCCATGTTAAAGATAGGCCCTAAAGGGAACCGCTAAATAAAAATGGTAAAACACATAAAATAACAATGGCCTGCCAAAACTAAAAGGATTAAAAGTTCCCGCGCAAAAAAAAGCTGCAAGCTACGCTTACAAGACGAGGAGAAATTACAAAATTAACGACGGATAATGAAGATGCAGTAAGTGATCAATTTTTTTGAGATTGTCATGCCATGTTTTAACGATGTAGAAGAAGAGAATGGGACTGATGGAAGTGGTCGTAGACCAGGTATCGATTCAGGCAGTTATGGCTACAATCGATATAACAATTTACGATTGTAAAGAAAATAGTCACATGATTTAACTTTTAACGACCTGAAAAAAATTAATATAAACAATTTGTAATATATTTCAACATAGTACAAAATTCTAAAACAGGTATTTTACATAAAACTTTACGTTTTGTTGATATTGTATCTTGCCGATACGTGGATAATTAATAAGGTACACGATCTTGGTTAAAAATTGCAAAAAACTTTCAATGCACAAAACCTTACCAAAATTCTGGCCAATAAAATAAATTGAAAAGACAAATTACAAACATGAAAATTACGCAGAATTCTATATATTATGACACAAATGTTGGTAAACTAATAATATAAATACCAGAATAACTTACTAGTCACAGTAACAGTGACAACCTGAAATTAACAGTGAGAACGAATTAATAACATTGCCAGACCGAAGCACCAGCAAATGAAGTGGCTGAATAGAACACCGGTTAAGGAAAAAAACAAACAAACAAACAAACATATTCCTGGAAAAGAAATATACGAAAAATCAAAATTTTCATAAAATAAGGCATACAAAGCGGCGTTCACAAACGGTGGCACTACACGCGCAAATATTTTGAGCTGTAGCCTAGTTTGCAAACTAAGGTTTATTTGTAATTTCAATAGTTAATTTCATTCGTTTTAGACAATTATATTTCCGCTATTGTCGTATTTTTTTGGCGCATTCGATTCAAGCAACAACTAAAGAAAGAGAGTGCAATATGCTAAAAATGGACGCTCCTAACACGCATGGAGTAGAGAATGCCAAGAAGACATGGCCCTCGCTAACCCCTCATTCTCAACACTGCCACTGTTGCAGGGATCGGGACGCACTTCAAAGGGAAATATATAGGACGAGCCCAAAAGGACTTGAGGAGAACAAAGGGTTGAAATGCGGCTACAAAATTTCATTTCGGCAGGCTCGTAATTCTCCTCGCTCGCCAGGGAGGGGATGTGTTGTACGGTGCGATGGTCCAGCTCTCTTTCGCCTGTTCCCCTTTAATAGAGCACGTGTGTGCGGCGATGGTCGTGTTAATTGGAGCTAAGAGATGAAGGTCTGTGAAAAAGTTACGTCTGCTGAATCCTTGTTGATATTCATGAGCCGAGAGGTAACAGTCAGCTTTGTTTATCCTGAGCTTGAATTGCTCGAGTAGTGAGTCAACACAAATGTATACACTAACATGGATAGGATGCCGGAGGTCTCTCTTTGCCTTGGAGAATGCATTTGCCATATGTCCTCCTTCGAGTTTTCTCACCATTATATGCTATTTTCATCGTTCCATCCCGACATCCTTTGATCGTTGGATGCAGCACAGGCTTACGTTCCGAACGGCCCTGCGTTTTAACCCTGAGTGATGTATCTGTTTGAAAATGTTAAATGTTAAACATAACGTTTGCCCACCGTTATGTAACTTTTACAGAAAGAAAATAGAACAACAGTAGTAGGATAATGTTCCTTCGGTGGCATCAGGCTGCAGGCAGAGGCGCCAGGGGTCACGCAGCCGCCATGTTAGAATTTCCTCTCTTTTTTTTCCAAATATTGCCCATTTTCACACAAAATCATACGTTTTACCACAAAAATGATTCAAAATTTCTCTTTTTCCATACTAATTTCCCGTTTTTCCATAAAAATTTCCCGATATTCCCTAAAATATGCTTGTTCCTCATTGCGGCTAACGTAGTTCCTCGATGCGGCTGAGATTTCCAAAACTCGCCGCATAATGAGGAGCCGATAAAAATTAATTAATTTCAATAAATTTTTTTTTACAAATTTATTTTTATAATTTAAAAAATTTAAAGCCGTAAGTAATGAGTGTTATATATCACCGGACTCGTCTTTTCAAGGCGCATACGATCGTGACGCCACAATAAAATTATTTGAACTTTTAACTGTTGTACGAAAATTAAGTCGCCTAGTCTTGTAACCACATATGAACGCACGCGTCAACAGGCCCGCAAGGGCAGACGCGCCTGCTCTGACATGCGTGAGCAGTGACATCATCAACATTCGCGTGAAGTGACGTCATCCATAGGCATCGCGCAGGGAAGGGAGAAGTGCTTGCGAAATTAAGCGATCACGCGCGCTGCTGTGTGACCCACCCCAATCAGACACATAGGAATCGATGCATTTATAAATAAGTAGAAATATTGAAATTCATATTATTTATCATTTTAATAATGCCGATAAATTGTTCTTCAAAATGTAGTAAAAATTTATCGAATGTGAATTTTTAAAAGTAAATTCCGTTCAAAGAGATAACATTTGGTAAATTTAAAATTTTTCCATGACAGCTGGTAAAAATAAAAAATGCTGCAGTATATGTGCAGGGACTTGAACCCGGAACACATGGATTAGAAGAAATGCATGCTAGCAACTGGGCCACCAAATATTCACATCAAAATAAGTGCTTAATACTTGTATATAAGTTTCAAACGTAGCAGCTACCTTCCCTCGTGCAATTACAGATATATTTCTAAATTTTTCCTTACGAAAATATAATTTTCCCATAGATGGCTTAATAATACTATATTATAGAACAGTTTTAGTTTATTTAAAGGCACGTAAGGTAATGTATTTTTAAATTACGTAACTTTCAGTCGTAGTCTGAATTCATAAGCACACATGTAATTATTATCTTACAAATTCCTTTTATAATACGTATGTGGCAAGTCGGTCTGTAAGCAAGCGAATATTTATAAGCAGGTGAATTTAATTTGCAGAACTCTTAGGGAGCAGGATCGTGAAATTAAATTATGGAATCACTATTTCTAGCTCCAGGAATGTATGTTTAAGCCCTATATAGCAACCATTACTTTTATAGGTATAGGGTATGTCAAATAAAAAATTAATATTTTAATACATTTTTAATGCCTTTTTAAAGTTATGCTTAAATGTTATGTAGAGTGCAGCGTAAAGTTCTCTCGACTTAATGTCTGTCTCCTATTGAAGACTTAAAACTATGCAATGTTAATTATCAACAACCTCGACTATTTTTCCGTAGGCATAACTTTCCTACTCGGATTTTTAGTCAATGTATGTATATTTGAATGAACCAAGCGCAATTATATTCTCTGTGTGTGTGTGTGTGTGTATATATATATATATATATATATATATATACACACACACAGGCAGGATATGACACCTGTGGGAAATTAAATACTTATTTTATTTACACTTTTACATTCTTCAGATTCAAACCGAATCCTTATATTTTTCCACACAATTCACACACATAGTATATTTACAGCAGACCATAATTAATGTAAAATGCTCATACGCAACTCAAGACAGTCCATTCTAGCAAGAATCTAACCAGAACCCTTGGACATATATTATCCTTCTCAACAAAGTTTTACGACTGCGACTGTCAAACAGCTCCAAAAAAAGAACAAAATGGCTTGTACTCTCGCAAACAGGCACCTAAATATTCAATGTTCCACCCACTGTAACTCATGCATACCAACTGCTCTACCAACCATCACCGAACTTTCATAGGCCAGTAATATATATATATATATATATATATAAGTTTAACACATTAATATATATATATGTGTGTGTGTATGTGTGTGTAAAATACATATAATATTTTATTGATTTCCCAAGGACTTCCCTGTTTAACTTAGAAAATAATATTTCCTACTCATATGTAATGTAATGCTTGAAATTTTTTTCAAACACACCGCCAATAAACAGTTCAGTATCCGCTTCACCTAACCTAAGACAATTTAACTTGACTTCGCTTCACATAATTTCACTTAACCTAACCTAAGAATTTAATCTAACTTCAACTAACCTAAGATTACCTAACCTAACTTCACCTAACCTAAGATAATTTAACCAACTTCACCTAATCCTAACATCACCTAACCTAACTTAACCTTATCTAATAAAACCTAATTTCACTTAACCTATCTTAACCTCGTAAATTATCCACATACGCTCATTTACATGTCACACAGCTAGTATGCAAATTAACATGTATATTGTTTTGTGCTATATGACACCTACATATTTTTGCCTGTGTTTAAACACTTATTTATTTTAATTGGAATATTTCCGTAATTTTCACAAGTTTTATTTTTTTAATGTGCAATTTAAATCAGAACCCACCATTCTTTTTCAGTGTTTGTATGTTAATGTAGGTTACTCTTTATGGTAAGCCAGGATAATATTCTGAGTAGTTTAGCTGCTTAATTTAAGTACGTGACTTAATGATTTCTCAGAGTTTTTCACATTTAACCATTAATGATATTTATTTTCAATAATGTTTGTTTTCTTTTATTTATCGTTTTAATTGTATTTGGTGTTAAGCTATTTTTGTGACGTAATGGACCGGAAGTAGCTGAGTTCCATTGATAAGACTTGATAATGGAGATGTCGGAAGTCAGGAGCTTCTGGGTACGGATCTGACGATCCAGAGACGTGGTTTGGAGAGCCGGGATTTCATGGGCGAAATCCCCGGTATCATAAATTAGACAAGTGTTTTGGTACCCTGAAGTGAGAATATTATACAGTCTAGCTTGCCGAGTAAAGAATAGGCCAAAGCCTAGCTACGTTAGTTAATTTTATGAGTGGACGCTATCTACCAGGAGAGCCTGCCCCGACGCCATGACGCCAGGCTGATAGCGTCAGTGCGACGTCAGATTAAGGTGACGCCACCTAATTTTCGGACATACAAACTTGTGTTTGGTAGCATCTTTGAAAGATCTATCATTGCTCCCAAAATGTTTGTGACAGTTAATATGATTTTTGGAAGATTAATTACCAGCACAGATGTCAATTATTAATTCAGTCCAGTAGTCCTGCGCTAACCGATTTGAGCTAGTTACCGGAGGAAAAACTATTTGAACTTTACAGTTGATTTCAACTTAAATTGGGAGAGAGTTCTTCTCTCCCAATTAGTTTACTAATCTTGATTGGAACTTAACTTTGTTGGAGAACACTGAAGACTTACATGCCGTATTGGCAAGCCTCCTTAATTTCAATGTGACACTTAATTTTTAAATGTGTGAAAATAAATGTCTTTAAAAGACACTAAGAATTTTACAATATATCCTTGTGAGTAGATATAAGGTACTATTGATTCCTTTTTGTTGCCACTGAGTTGAACTAATTTTAAGCAATTTGCAAATATAAAATTTTATTATTTTGATTAGTTATTAACATGGCCCCTAATAATTAACTTAATTTTTATCGGTTTTGAGTATTTTTTTTGGTCATTAGTACGATTGAGAATATTTTAGTTAGTTATTTTCTCGTTAATTTCATTACTTTGGTTATTGCCATAATTATTGCATTATACCTATTTGGAATCATGTGAGTCATTTCAAGTTTATTTAAAGTCATTTGGTCGAGTAAGTAATTACTTTGTATTCGGTTTGAAGTATTTGAGATTTATTTCAATTTAATTTGAAACTATGGTCAGACATTTATTTCTGTTTTCATGTTGACATATATATTTCCATATCGGTTTTATTAGGTCGTGTAAATTAAATTTTATTGAAACGATTAGTTCCAATTATGTAATGCTTACAAATTTTCCCTCGGTGGTGTTTCCCTTGTAATTTCAATTTCTCTCAGTTTTGGTAAAAAGTCTTCTCAAACTCACTAAAGCCTTTCCCAGCGGCTGTTTCGTCTGCTTGTTCGTGGCTGTAAGGTTTTCAGTTATCTTTTATTTGTAAACCTGTATGACGTTTTTAATATTGAACTCGGTGACAGTGCTATTCTTCCCTTCCCTTTCGTCACCAATATTTATTTACTATCCCCAAGTGTTCGCCATAACCTGTGTCGCTCTGAAGTGGTATATATATATATACATTTAATCCATTCCAGGTTTTAATCTTTGAAATAGATATGTACATAATTTAAATATTGATTAGTTAAATGTTTTGTTTACAAAAATCGTTACCGTACAGTTCGTGTCTGTACTTTTGAATTGCTAATCTACTTTATATTACGGACTATAATCGATCGTTGTTAATTTAAGAGTTCGTTGTTTGTGTGGGATTTATAAACTATGTCTAATTTTGGTTCGATGATCGCGTGTTTACAATCACATAATTTTCGTGGTGTTTGATGGTGTAGTTCGTGACGAATGTCACACCATGGCCGCGCTTGTGTTTTTCCAGTGTCGCATTACTGTCAACCTGACCACGTTTTATGGCCCTATTTGGGTCGGGCTTTGTTTAATGGTGTAGTTCGTGACGAATGTCACACCATGGCCGCGCTTGTGTTTTTCCAGTGTTGCAGTACTGCCAACCTGACCACGTTTTATGGCCCTATGTCTGGGTCGGGCTTTGTTTAATTTGGTGTAGCGGTAATTTAAAAGTGTCAGAACCGCAATTGTTCCATTCAATTAACTTACCTGTTGTTTATTTGATGTTGAATTGTTTATTTAATTAAAGTTATTTTCTTAAAACTTGTCCCTTGCTTGTTTTGTGTTTATTTCTGGAGTAACTTGAATGGGCATTGGGTCATTTCGTGTTGTTATTCATTTTAAGGGTATTGTCCCATCGTTAAGTATTTACAAATATTTATTTTTATTATAGTTTTTAGCCATGACTTTTGTTGTATTTTGTTGTTAATTAGTGCCCTAATTTAGATTGTTGTTTAGTTCTTTTCTTTCCAGGTTTGTTTACCATTTCGGTGGTATTGTTCTTTTTTATTTTTGTTTTAGCTTTGGTGCAACATGCCTTCTTCTTGGTGGAGATTCTTCGGTGTGGCGTTCGCCAGGATAGTCGCCCTACAGTGCAGTTGTGGAGGGTTAGTTTTACTGTCTTCCATCTCCGGCTTGTTCTGTTGGAGTCCATGCTGCAGGTCTTCTGCTGAGTGAGTGGACATGCGGTACCAATCGTGTTTTCTCTCCAAAATATTTTTTATATTAGCTATCGGTGTGGTTGCGTTTTTATATCTCGCGTTAGGTTGAATTGGTTTACCTCCTGTGGCGTAGGCCTTGGGTAACTGCATGTTGATTAACTAAATTTGTTATGAGATTTCTCAGGCTAATTTTAGTGTTGTCGTTTGGGCTGAGGGGCTTTCTGTCCCGCTGCTGCCATAGGGCTTGTGTTTTGCTTTCGTAGCAAGCACTTGTTGTGGTCCTTTCGTCCCTTAGCCTGGAAACTGCTGGAATTTTGTGTGCTTTTAGCGTGCTTTTTGGTTGTCTTTCTATCGGTCAGTGAGGGTATTGTAGTGGTGCGGTAAGGGATGCATCAGGGTGGTGTTCCTCATTGATTTTCTCTTTTTTTTTACTGAACTTCTTGTTTAGAAATTTATTTACCCGATTGTAACTTGCCCTCGTGTAACTTGTTTTGTGATTTTAGGATATTTTGTTTTGGGTTATGTCTTTCGTCTCGTTTTGGCCCTTGAGCTCGTGTTTGTCTTTTAGTGCAAACACGCTTTTGCGTTACCATATCCCTGAGCCTGGACAATGTTAAAATTTTTAGTTTCTGGGTCCATTCTAATTTTTCTCAAATTTTTTTATATTTTTCGCTGAGGATAGCTTAGTGGGACGGCACGTTACGTTCTTGCTGTGTTAGGCCTCATCGAATTTATTTTTGCTTTGTAACTTTACGTAACCTTTTGGATGGAAATGTGTTTTGATAAATTCAAAACTTATCGTTAACGTTTTAACTTACTGGTATGCCTTTGTTTTTATTATAAGTGTGCAGTTAAATTTATCTTGCATTGATATTTGTATATTTGTTGTCCTGGATTACGATCGGGTCTCGCTTTGGCACTTTGTTGTCCGTGCTTTGCTTTGCCGCAAGCCCCCTTTTTGTTTCCTTGTCCTTGTTCCTGGGCAATTGCTCAATTCTGGTTTTCTTCCGGTGAGCTTTGTGTTGTAGTGCTGGCATGGGACGGTGCTAATACATAGGCTTTCGTTGAAGTTATGGGAGGAAACCTAACCTCACTTTAGTTTCAATTTATCTTTCGGTTGTGTAGGTTTGCCGTTAAAACTTTTTTTATGTGGTTTTGTGTTAGTTTCAGTATGAACTGCCTAGTGTTTTTGTTCTTGGTTGTAGGCGGACTGATCACCCATATGCGTTTCGAGACTGTCACTAGTTCCTGGCAGTCAGGACTTTTGTTTGGTTTGGTGCCAACAACAGTTTCGTTTTGCGTTTTTGTCGTTTGGTTTGTGCACTTTGTTTTGGAGTCGTGATTGTGTTCGGGGACCCAACACGTTTGTTTGCTCCTGTTTGGCACTTGGACTTATCCGTTATTTGGGATCGTAAGGACATTTTTGCACCCCTTTAAATTGTTTGTTTACTGTCGAGTCTTGTCCTAGGGATTTATGTTGACTTGTTTAAAAATGTTACTGGTGGTCCTGGGTTTTTGTACCTCCATTATTGATCTGTCTTTATTTGTGAATTTTGCGAGCCACCTTAATATGATTGAGATATTATTTGTCCGTTCTAATTTCTCCTTATTTAGTAAATGTTAATTCGAGAACAACTTTTAGTTTTGATTCAAGAATGTAATTTGTTGTTTATGTAAATGTCTATGCAAGGCACATTTTATTTTGACTACTGCCACTCCAGTTTTTTTTGTTCTGGTTTTCACTGGGGGTCTGATAAGACCCGTGGCAGTCCTTTCAGGGGAAGCCCTGTTCTTTAAAATGAAGTGGATTCTTTAACCCAGTTAAAAGTCACTTAATGCCCCCACGTGCGTTACAGACTTTGCTATATTCTTCGAAGTGATAACGAACTTAAGTCAGATATGTGGGATAGTGATCGGAATTTGTAATGCAATGGTTTAATGGAGCTCACTACGTAGAACTTGTTTTAAAGGCACTCAACTACAGACACTTATAATCTGTACACAGTTTAATAAATCTACAGTTTACCTAATAATTTTTTTAAACAGCTGAAAGATATTAAATATTATTTTATTTTTCAATTTAAGTAATTCTTTATTTTGAATGGTGGTATAATTTTAATAAGTTTAAATTAATTATAGAACAGAATTTTAATTAAATAATAGCATTTTCCGTACACAGTTAAACAGTTTTATTTTTATTTTTTATTTTTTATTTATGTGCTTTGATTCAAGATAATTATTAACATTTTGATTTCTTTTATTTGGTAATGCTGCACTACACCTATCAGATTTTGTTTTACAAAGATGATAATATAAATTAATTTCTTCTTGAAAAGTTTGAAAGTTTTATGTGTTGTGAATGCCAGTGCATGTAAATGTCCTTGCAGAGTTCCTGAGACGACCAGCACGTCGTTGCAGAGTAAGTTCTCAAGGTAAAATTGTCAAAAACGCATTCTCCTACACACATTCTCAGTTAAAATCATTTCTCTCTCATGCACATTTCCACATTATTATTCTCCCCCCAATTTTTCAAATGAAAACATCACCGTGGCTTTCAATGTGCCGGCTAAAGAGTTCAGTTGTTTCCCCACCGAATTTTTTCATCAATCACTGAACCTAACCTAAGTTAATTTAACCTAACTTCACCTAACCTAAGATAACCTAACCTAATTTCACATAACCTAAGATAATTTAAACTAACTTCACCTAATCTAACTTCATCTTACCTAACCTAACTTTGACTAACCTAAGATAACTTACCTTACTTAAGAAAAGCTAATTTCACTTAACCTAACTTAACCAAACCTAAGATAATTTAACCTAACTTCACCTAACCTAACATCACCCAACCTAAGATAACCTAACCCAATAATCTTGCAAGAACTCTGAATAAACTTTTTATTTCTCTCGACTTTCACTTATCTTAACCGTCGTACTCTAGTCATCGCCATACTCCGCATCACCTCTCCTCCTTAACAGCTATATCGTATTGTACGGAGTACCAAAACAGATATAATACCCTTCACCATGACATTATCTTGCCTCATTCATGCTATTAACAATACAGACCATATCAACCACTGTGCCTCACAATTAATTATCAATACTAAACGTCAACTATAATGACTATCATTTCATTCCATCTAACTTTACAGATACACATATAAACAAGCCATTCCAACTGCTGAATCAAAAAAATATTCCAGCCATGCTATCATAAGATCAATACTATTAATTTAACCATCTAAGACACCCATATCGTCTTAATTTAAAAAAAAGTTATCAAATCATACCAACCGACTATACCAGCTAAGCATTCTGCCACTCTCAAACTAACTAAACATCCCATGAAACCAGTCTGCTCTTACAAAAAAAGAATCACACAATTAAACCATTCTCCTCACACCATCAATAGCATATCAAAGGCACCGCAAGTAGCACCACCACAAGTTAATCGAATCCTCACCAATAATTTACCAATCCTCGCCAATCATTCACCAATACTCACAAATCATTACCAATTATCACCAATAATTAACCAATCCTTACCAATCATCACTAATAATTCACCAATCGTCCCCAATCATTTACCAACCATTAACCAATAATCACCAATCATCACCAATCAACACCATTCATCACCAATAATTCGCCAATTATTTGCCAATCCTCACCAATCATTCACCAATCATCACCAATCGACCTGTTCTTTCACAATCTTTAAACCAATCCATGGGCTTGTCGGCTGCCTCTATCCAAAAATACAAGGAGAAAAATTATACACCTACTGTCTCCAAAATATGTACATCTTAGAGAATAAATTTTTTTATACAATCAGCTATCCATTCATTTTTATAATAAGGTCTTCATTATCATTCTATTTTCAGATCTTAACGTTTATAAGCGAGTGCTCATAGCACCACTTTCAAGTTGTGAGGGATAAAGGTGTATGACATACAAAAATAAAACATTTTTTTTTAATGATAATTTATTATCATTTTATATTTACATTTTCAGAAGAATACAGTTCATCACATCATCTGATATAACCCCATCCTTAAGTTCTCTTACGATCGAAACCACCTCTTTCATAGTCGAGTAATCCTCATGTTGTTGCTTATCAAGCAAATATATAAGTCGGTTTACAAATATGTTAAGATAATCGGTAACCATATCGTCAGTGTACTCGGCGTCTTCCATCTTCTTCACATTACTTGTAGAATGAAACTCGTTGTGTAAATGTGTCGAACTATCGAGGAAATAATCATCGACTTCTACACTATCATTGTCGCCATGGTCGTCTTCACTTCCTGTTTCATCCTCTATATTAAATTTGCTTTTCTTTGATGAGGTTGTATGCTCATCAGTAATTATAGCAGACGTCCGTTTATTTTGAAGTTCGCTTACTTTACTCGAAAGTCTTGCGAGTGTACGTTCTGCGCAAACCGACTCTATTGCACCCGTTTCATCGTTAGTATTAAAGGTTTTGTTATAATCGTGTGCGGAAACAGTACACATCGATGTAGCAGGAGGTATTGATGGCGCCACTTGCTGGATCCAAGTAGACGAACCCTTGCAGATCTGACTATCTTCCTTCATTGTATCATCTTGCAAAAGTTGCATGTGGCCATTGTCGTAACGTTTCATCGCGTGAAAAGTTCTCTTCGTACAGGTCGTTCTCTCATGTCGTTGAGCATTTTGACCACAGGTGAACACTCGATTCCAGAATCGGCACTGGAGACAAAGAGTTAGCGATGATGCAGGTCGTGGCTCCATGTTAGTTGAGGTCAAAGGCAGACCTTCGTTTTCACAATTCATCTTTGAGGTATAGCGAGAGAGCACTTCCAAATAGATGTTCACTTCTCAATGTCTGGACATCAAAACTAAGGTAGCTGCGTACGTATGCGTTATATATATATATATATATATATATATATATATATATATATACACATACATACATATATATATATATACATATATATATATATATATATATATATATATATATATATATATATATACATACTTTCTCCCATCACTTAGCAAAAATACCAAATTTTTCTAAATCCGAGAGAATATTAATGTTTTTTTTTTTATCGTTCCACGCTTCGAACTCATGTCCCTCCGACATGCATCACCTCTGTAAATTGCTTCAACATTTTTTTATTTGCTAATACACTTCTAGCGCTCTACACTCCCGACACGGGGGTTCCATTTTCTGCTACGGGGTTAGAGTTCTAGAGAATGCAAATCTTGGAAATTTATATTTTATTTTAACACATACACTTCTGATGCAATACACTTACGAGAGCTGTTCTGTAGATGTGACCTCGCCAACGTCCCTCGCCCAGCTAATATGATACACTCGCTACAGCTCGACTGATCACGAGTAATGATGTAACTATGTATTTATTTATTTGTAGATATAAAAATCCAAAATGTCCCAAAAAAATCCAAATAAAGCAACATGTTACAGATACACACATACACTTGCATGGATGCACACAGACCTAATACACTCACAAACACATACACCTATGCATACATACAGACACACACCCGTACATCCATGCATACACAAGAATACACACACCCACAAACTAACATATCTCGGCGTTCCCATCCTTCATCGATTGCTAACAGCCTGGTTTGTCTAAACACATCAGCCATTAATACCATTTCACCGAGCCAGTGTACAACTCACAACTACCTGACAGGGACGATGATGAACCTCGCTCTCCATCTGCAGTATGTTTACTGTAAGGTTATCTGCCGTCGACACTGATACGCCTACTAACCTTTAGGTGGCAGTGGTTCGCCGCCGAAACAAGGCGGCTGTGAAATGCCACGCCGGCCTTTCCGCAGGATCAGCGCGGATCACGGAGCTCATCTAGTGCGTGGGAGACCGCCCGACCGACTATGACAAGACATCAGGGATCGCCTCGACGACCGAGTTTTCGATATAGACTAGAGATGAGGTAGACCGATCTCGCTGGCTGCGCACAACCAGTCTCCGTGTTATAAAATTCAGCTGCTTTTCTGCCAACACGACTTGCAAAAACGGCGTGGAATGTATTGTGGTTAGAATACTGTTTATTAAACAAGCACTTTGAGAAATTATTATATTACCACTAAGCAACTTGAAATGCAGTTTGTTTAAATTCAAATTTGTAACAGCATTTTATCAATATAATATTGTTTACAATTAAAAAATTAAGATAAAAAACAAACACGTTAATAATTGTTGACCGTTGCTTTCGGGCAGGGGAATGTTGGACACATACTGTTAAGTTTGAGACAAATCAATCGAGGCCAGACAAAGCTTGGATGCGGCCAACAGTTGTTTTATAAACTATAATAGCAGATAACGAGTACAATGGTACATTGAAAGAAAGTACATCGTTCTAAAGATGTTAGCAGAAAATTTGGGTCTGGCTGACACAGTGAGGTTGCAGCATCTCTTTCAGCAATCACATCAGTAACTCCGCCAGGCTGCTAGGGAGAGTCAATGGGGGTTGAGGATTTCGGCGAAGGTGGGTGGGTGTGGACGAGAAGTGTGGTCGGCAGGACAGCAGTGGGCCAGAGTGTCAGTCGACGGTGGTCCACCGAGGTCAGCGGTCAGCGAGCGGCGATTGGGGGTGAGTCTCGACCATCTAGGTTGAGAGAGCTAGTCGTTACCGCAAACCTTAGCCCTCTTAGAGATATCCACAACCCTCCTGAAGCCAACACCCTTCTATTTACATCAATATTGTTTATACTGTTTCTTTAACTTCAATAAAGGGTATTTATTTGTGTTAATTGGAGATTATTTTATAGCCCATTAATTCCACAACCTGATCAACTCTAATAGTGCTTATAAAGGTATATACCACTTAGGAGGTATATAACAATGCGCAGAAGACGAATAATTGGTCTATCTCATATTTGTCTATGGAATTGGGCCGTCGTCCTCGCCCGATGAGCCAGTCGTTGCGCCGTCGTTGCGGATTAACGAAGTACACAGAGGTAAAACAGCGTGGCTGTACCTTGGATGTAAGCTACAGCTCAGTTCACATTACAAATCTTGTGCACAAAGCACATGTACGTTTAAAAATGAATGTAAACATTCTGTACTGTACGGTTTGTCGTCATCGTGTACAGTGAAATTCACATGAGAAATAGTGCGTAATGAGAGAATAGTGCGTAGAAGTCCATAAGCGCGACGGGCGAGTCCTTTGCCGCTGCATGAAGATGTGAGGTTGTTCAGTTGTACATATTACTATAAGTTGTTCACGATAAAGCGAGCAGTTTAGAAATGAACCTTAGAATAAGTCACTGCCCCTGCATGCATATATTTTAATGGGCTCACTGAGCGATATTCGCCCAGTAAAGTTTGTAACGATGGATGGAAAGAAGTTCCATATCTAAACGTCGAATAAGTGTCCGGAACCACTGGTGATAACTTGAAACTTTTTCTTTCGCTTTCTGTTTTTTAATGCATCGAAGTGTAAAAATGAGCGGATTTGTGAAGTATTTACTTTCTTATTAACTTCACAGTTTAATTTCACCGACGCATGAATAAAGTGATGAGGCCCTTGGCAATGGTAATTTTACATAAGGTGGAAGAACACAAAACGTGCATACAAGTAGATCTTAAACAGGGCTTTTGAAGTGCTCATTTCACAGTGAACAGCGCGTTAGTATAGAGCAATGATATCAGTTTGGTATGTACAGCGCCAACCCTGCCACGCAGTTTGAATCCCTTAAGCGGCAAGAGTTCAGGAGAGCCCTCCTCTACGTTACCTCCCTGCCTTCCACGCCTCGATGCTGCGCGTAGGTTATTTTCTCATTTGAATTTTACGTAAACAGCCCTGATCTACACCATGGCCATGAACAATACATTAAGAATACTTTCTTTCATTTTTCTGCGTACTCGTTCATTACGCAAGCGTTTATAATTGTGAACTGAGCATTACACATTCTTCAATTGGCTTCGCAAGTCTCTGGGAATGCCCCTTTGCCTGGCTGCCTACTGCGGTCAGGCTCTCGTCTGTCAAGTATGTTACCCGACACTGATTGGCAAACGGCGAGGCGACGTTGCTACATATTGCTCGCCTGTGACACTATTCTGCTGGCGTGAGCGGCTGGGAATTCAAGCTATATGAACTGCGGTTTTACTTCTGTTTTCTTGATTTATCTCAATAGTATATGGAGTGTGAATAATAATTGTTTTTAGTATAATTTTCGAAACTACATTATTAAATGTTCCTCTTGAGCCTTCACTGACAATACATCACATATTACTATAAACAACAACATAATCTCATCTATATTGATGTCGTCCGACTCACTAAGACATCAATATTACAGATACACACAAGAAAAAAATGAACTAAACGAACAACACCTACACTGTAAAACACCCTACACCAAGAGCATTTCACTGAAACCATCACAACACAGACACAACATCAAACACACGACGGAGAAAATGATAACAACCGTCGGATCCTCTGTCTCCGGAGAGGACGGCGGAGTGAGGGTTCAACGGTGGAGGCAGGGGAATTTTAACTTTTGACATTTAAAAATTATAACATAACCTTTTTACTTTTATATTATAACCAAATATAATATTCAGGCTCTGTAATTTTAAAATTTAACTTGTTTTTAATTTCTATAACACGATCAATTTTATTTATTGACTATTTGCCAAATTTATTTTTAATTCAAGTAACTAGGACCAGTTATGGCCTTCAGCTGAGTACTGGTGATATTTTAATTAGTTCTGTTCTGTTTTCTTGATTTTTCTATGACTATTTAGGACTGGTTCTACTACCCTCGGAACACAGATGTCGTTCTGGCCAGCCCAACACATGGATGAGGTAATAAATATGAGATGTATTTGGAGCAACAGTGGAATGATGATCGATTTCGGAAGAGGGGAGGGGGTGTAATGGGAGTACACTAAGTAATCCTCCGTTACTACTTCAGTGTCCGCCACACTGACAGAAAGAAACTCTTGGAAAATACATTATGTAATCTTGTCAACATAATATTATGTTCAAAAAGTGCCAAATTAATATTTTGTTGATGTAACCAAACGTTGAGGTTGAAAAAAAAAGTGTGTTTTCGGGAAACAGTAACACTACTGTTTCACACAAAGTAATGCCATTGTTGTAAACCACTAATGTGCTGTAAAGAATGTAATGTTCTTGAGGTAACTTTTTCTTTAGCCATCGTTAAAATGGGATCTTATTTATGCTAGCGTTTATTTTTTTAACTAAAAAGCATATTACAGTAAATATTAAAAAAACATTTGACAAAAATGAAGTATACCGATTGCTTTTCCAGCAGGATCGTGCACCGCCTCATTGCCATCGAGAGGTACGACCACTCCTACATAAAACCAATGTCGGGTGGTGGATATGCTGACGAGGATGTTTTGAGTATCCACCCAGATTCCAGATTTAATGCAATTGTGCTTTTCTGGGGAGAACCCTGAAGAGCACTGTTCATGTTATGCTGCGGTTGCCATTAATTAGGGGTTGCCTGGAGGCGAACGAGTGCTGGTTGCTGCGCAACCTCGGCAAACCTACCCAGATGTTTTAATAACACTTCCAGATGAATTGGTACGAGGTCGGGGCCATCGGTATATAAGGATGGGACAATGGTGGCCTGGGGTGTCATCTTGTGCCAGACGCCGGAGGTCCTGTTCGAGGGACGACTGATGAGAGGACCACCAGCCATGGTCCGGGATCGACGCCTGCCGAAACCGCCGTTGAGGGAACCTCCACGTAGACGAATTCGATATCTGGGTAATTATACTACCCGTTAGGGCGACGTAAGCCGAGTGACGTTTCGGGCAAGTCGAAGGCTAATTTAGGATCTTTAAGAGCAAGAGAATATAACTATTTGCCTACCTGTATAATCTGATGTATCTCAGATTATTATTGCCACTTTCTTGCTCTAATAAGACCGCTCTTGTATATCGGAGTTTTGTATTGAAAGGGATTATAATAAACTAGAGTTTTGTTTAAACCGAGTGCTTTCCTCTGACTACCTTCATCCCCCTTGTTAATACGTGATATCCTCCCTTCAGGGGAGGTCACAGCAAATTGTGGAGGCGCCTTCACTTCCTTACTTCCTTTTCAGGTTGCAATTTAAATTAAAATAAATTTTACCGTAAAATTGTAAATTTCTTAAGTCAAGGAATCGTGGAGACACATCTCGTTCCCCACATATCCACGGGGTTTGCATCCCCTGCAAGCTTGCAGGTTAATTAACTTCAGTCTACATACTTGTTTAATGCTGTGGTAAACAGTAGTGGCATAGACAGTGCTTATTCGAAGCCTAAAGTATTGCTACTCAGCAAATAGCGACTGCTCGGAGACACACAAGCACGTTTGCTGCATCGCCAGATTCGGGGTCGTACAGTCTCCCATTGTTTTATAGAGTAAAGAGTCTGTGTGCTTACGCTTTTAACAGCGTATTAATGCATGTTAAAACACGGCGCCGCTTTTCGGGACATTTTTTGTATCGCTCCTGGCAAATTTCCACTTAAATATTTTGCTAAAGTGGAACTTAAATCTTATAATCTCTTTGTGTGTGCATGATAATATGTATGGCTACATTTAGAGCAGTTACCTACACCAGCACTACATGAACAACAACTCGTTATCGTCATTTGCCAAAACCGTGCGCAATATACTAAAACACGCCACGATCGACCTGACGGACACACAAAAGAAAATACAAGCCAGAACCACTAACATTTCAGATCACTTTCACCACGTTATAGGGTCTGCAGAAAAACTTTTAACACAACACCCAGAACTAATCAAACAGTTTGACACAAATTCAACACAACTGACATGCAATCTTATAAATAAAATAACCAGCGGCCTTCTGCCAACAACATCACCACCCACATACGAAAACATAGAACCTACTACATCAGAATACTTATCACCTATTCAAATTGACACAACAACAACACATTTACGAAAACTCGCCTCAAGCCTCACCTCTAGCGGATACAGAACACGAATCAACATGGCCAATCAACAACCCATCAACATTGTGGTACAAAAACCAGTCGCAATTGCTAAGTTCTCTGGGGCAAATAATGAAACTATGTCAGACTTCCTAGACCAGTATAATTTAGCAGCGGAAACAAATAGTTGGAACGAGGCAGAAAAGTGTCGCAGATTGCAGTTCTAACTGAACGGTACCGCAAAACATAACGGGGTAACTCACTTGGCAGGGTGTCGTAAATAAACTCAAAACAACCTTCACAATTCCGAAAACTGAGGAGCACCTCAAACAGTTAATCTACGCAACAAACCTTAAATTAGGCGAGAGCGTGCAAACTCACATACAAATCTCATTTACTATAGGTGCAAGTGCAACCAGCACATCAACGATGCTGACTTTATCACGATTGTATAGCGCTCACTTTTGTACGCAATTGCTGATAGTGAAATAGGGCTTAAGAATGAGACCATTGAAGATATGCTAGAGAATGTAAAAAGGTTTGAACTCTGGTTGTATCGGTAAAACCAACGTAAAAACAAGCTCAGAAACGGAATACTTAAGAGCAGAGGTTTTGAAACTCAAGGATAATATTGTGAACCTGTTACTTCGAAATAAAAAATTCCCTAAATAAAATAAAACTCCACAATATACGCCACGACTTCAAAACCAAACCATAACACAACGCATATTTCAGGCGCACCCAACATCAGCCAATATCACCCAACAATATGCACCACGATCAGCAAAGAACTACCCCAATCAATTTCACAACCCACACCCACAACCAGAGTCGAGAGATAGACAATATTACAGACCCCCCACACGTGCACAAATACACAACAATGACAGCCAAATCAGTACAGAACAAACCAAAACTACACTACTTCACAAAACCATAAGACCGCATATCACAAGCCAAAAAAAAAAAACTAGTATGAAAGGAGGCAATAGGCACCTCCCTCGACAACAGAAACAAACAACAGGCGCAGAAAAGTAAGGACACCACACAGGCGGACAGACGGACCCCATTAGGGTACACCATGGGAATCAGGAAAACCCGCATGGTAAAACGAAAAGACCAAAGAACACAGAAAGAACCACCCTCTCCTGAGGAAAAGGTTATATGAATCATCAGCGCATGTCAGGCACTATTTTACAAGCACATACCAACCAGATCATATGTGGAAATCGCTCGATTTAACGCACAAAGCAAAGATCTTGAAAAAAAATGTATTAAGCTCCAACCACATGTATACAAAAACTTCAAGCAGAAATCAATGCTAACAAAGCAACTTCCCACATTCTATTTCAAGATTCTGAAAACAGGTCAGAAAGACAAATGACACCCACAATGCCAAACAGAGTTTCCAACACGGTGACGCACCCTTGAAACATGACGCAAGTTACACGTGTAAATGACGGCTCCCGTCGAGCAGGTTGCCAGGGAAAAATGCACAACTAAACACACCCGTGATGTCAGAGGTATGCACATGGCCATTGTCGGACCCTGGTCACAGACGGCTTTTACATTCGCTCTGTGTATGTATCCAGGTCACCAAGCGATGGCTTGTCCCTTATTCCACATTCAGAACCACGAATTTTAAACAGACATTGTGCCATGCTTCCATAAATTCAAACAGCGCTTCGCGATTGGCCAAACATGGATCAAATTGCAGCACGTGGAAAGCGACAAAACATTAAAAATGAGTAAGGAACTGAGTGGCGATGATGACAAACAACCAGAGCCACCAGACCTATTTACACTCTACACACATACACGACACGCCAGTCACCAAGGACGAGTGCTGCGCTAGTTACGTCAAGATGTGAACACCATGCTTCCTTGCCTGGCTTGTCAGTAACATATAATACATTATTGGACATGGACTGCTCGAGATCATGCATAGAATCTACACTTGTTAACAAACATAAACATGAACCAGTAATGGAAACATTCGCGCTAGTGGGGGCCACAAATGAGATTGAATTCCCAAGGTATAAAACGAATGCAAATATCATTATTATGGGCTACACCTTTTAGCAAGAATTTATTCTCATTGACAACTGTAAATTAGATATAATATTAGGTGTGGACTTCATAAAAATATACGATGTAGTGCCAGTTCTGTCATATACACATCCAATAACAACAAGATTATCGATATACCAATAAATACAAACACCATTGAGCACGATTTGAACAATTGCATCGAATATTGTATTTAAAAAATTGAGACACAACACGAACAGATACAGAGCACTACACTTAGGAACATTAATCTTGCACTACCAACAGAACAAAAGCAACAACTCCACAAATTATTACAAAAATACTGGGACCATTTTGCCAGTTCAATCACGGAAGTCACAGAAACACAGAATTACGAGATAAAACTTGAGCTCACAACAGACAAACCAATTCACACATGGGCATATAGAATCAAATCCAAGCTACGCGAACAGGTACACACCCAAATACAACAGATGCTAGATGCTCATATAATAACCCCATCAGAATCACCTTATGATGCAATGAGTCTTGCGATACAGAAATGCCAAGGCAGTATAAGATTCCTTACGGACTTCCAGCTTTTGAACCAACACCTTAAGAAATAACAATATCCAATTCTGCGAATGGAGAATATTATAAACACACTTCAAAACTCAAAGTATATAAACTCAATAGATATGTTCAGCAGGTTCTACACCATCCCTGTACACAAGCAATACAGAGAGAAACTATCATTAAGCATCGATGGCAAATTTTGTATGGTATGCACGTATGCCACTGGGCCTTGCAACCAGCCCTAATTATTTCCAGAATTTCGTCGACATTATGCTCGGCTCCTAGTGCTGGAACATAGCTGTGGCATACATAGACGGCATTTCATTATAGGCAACACATTCGATGAACACATGTAGAATATTCGGAAAGTCATAGAATAGTTGCGTAAATACAAAGTAAAAATTAATATTAATACGTGTAATTTTGCACAGCAAGACCCCTCCCCCCCAACCCATTCCCATCTTTAGAATACTCATGCTTCTTCGCCTGGGAAATAGTGGAGAAGGGCGCTGTGGGGGAATTTGCAGCTACAGTGGACCTCTCGGTCTTGTATTTTGTATTTCAATGCAGCGCCCTTAGAATTGCGGCATTACCATGCTTCGCCCTCGCAATAGGCAGGAGAAAGGAATGACGCCCTCTCACCACAATGTGACCGGGATTAATGCGGCTGTTAGCCAGACCCAAGCAAAAGCCTACCATGTTTGCACATCCTTGCCCCTTCTACCACAGGGGTTCTGAGACCCCCGCACTCAGAAACCAAGCATGTGGTCTGGCCGGGGTTCTCTCCGTACCCTTAGTGCCTCTACAAGGCACAACCAGAGCAGGTTGCCGCTCGCCGCCCGGCCTGTCAAAGAAAGTGGGAATATCTCCAGACCTCCTCCAGCATGAGGAGTCAACCACTGCCAGCACGAGTCTAACCCAATGATCGGTCACCAGAGAGAACCTCATGGTCCGGCCAACCGATCGTCCCGTGCTACTACTTAATTTCCATGTCACTTGTGGATTATTCATGGCCGACACTTTCCCCCGAATGGAGTGGCAAGAGGAAGTCCCTTACACACAAGGTGGTTGAGAAGACCTCACCAGGCATAGCCTTACACCCAATGAAGAGCCGGTCACACTCCACTCCCTGGGAGCCACATTCTTGGTGGCGGGAAATTACTATGACACAGATATGGCACAAGAGAGCAGTCCGCCCCTCCATGGTGTCATGGTTCACCAGGGATAGTTGCCCATTGCTCTGAAATAGGAGAATTTATATCACACATAATCATATAATCTCCATGGTTTCATCACTGCAACCAAGCCATTGCTCCCTCGACCACCGAGGTGTTACGTGACCAATTCCCAATTCGGGAGGGAATAGGCCACACTCCATTCCATGTCTTTGTACTTCTTCGTTGAAACCTTGGCGCCCTTGGCGCTGAACAACACAGCCCACCAGAGGGAGCCTTTCCTGTCCGCGGAAGCCGGCAGGGTAATACATAAAAAACTGCCCTGTGCGCCAAAAAGTCAAACACAAACCAGAAACCCATTGTTAATATGACTCCCATTCCACCCCCTCCCTTATTACAATATTACATTCCTGATGTCTCGACGCCAAAGGCGCGCTACAAACTGCAGCATCAGGAAACAAATATATATTAGTCATGACTGAATTCTTCACCCGATACGCAGTCGCCTGCCCGGTGAAACCATTTGACGCAATCACATGTGCACATTTAATTAAAGATTTTATACTCCAATACGGTTGTCCCAAATCCATCCTCACCGATAGGGGTACCTCATTTAATAATGAAATGATAACTGAATTATTCTGCAAATTGCAAATAAAAAACTCCAAACCACCGCCTACAACCCTGCTTGCAATGGTTTAACAGAACAGGTAAACAAGAGTCTATCGCAACAGCTCGCAGCCTGTGCAAATGAGGATCGTTCACACTGGGACGAATATGTACAGTACATCCTTTTCAACTACAACTTCACCATCAACAGAAGAAAAAAATGTAGCCCTTTTTCCCTTTTACCTGGAGTGTAAGTGGTGCAACCATCTCACGCCATCACACACAACTATTCCCTACACATCGACCACTGGTGTTAGCAATTATCATAAGTTCATGAGCAACCCCACATCAACACTTGCCTCTGAACAGAAACAAAAAGCATTACTCGACACAAAATTCCAGCAAAATTAACTTAAGATAGGCCAATTCGTCTGGGTGAAGACTCGTGCCCGACAAAAAGCTCTGAATTTTTAATACCATAGCTCATACCACGTACATGGCATTTTAGGACTTTCTACTATTGCGATAGAAGTATGCAAGCGAGGGCAAACAAATATCGATACCTTTAGCACAAGGAGTGTTAAACTCGCCAATGTAAAGAACTAATGTTATTTTGTATGTTACAGTTGAAATGTTCCTGACATGGGCGAAGCTGCACGCTGTTCCTTATCCTTACCCCGCAGCTGAAGATTCGAATGCAGTTTCCGTCAGACGAGATAGCACTGCAGATAGCACCGCATGCAACACAGTTAGCACCGCAAGCTCTACAGTTAGCACTGCAAGTTCTACAGTTAGCACTGCAAGTTCTACAGTTAGCATTGCTAACACTGTAGTGAGCACAGCATGCAATTCAGTTAGCACCGCACACACTACAGTTAGCACTGCAAGCATGGCAGTTAGCCCTGCAGTTAGCACCAAACGCACCACAGTTATCACTGCAAGCGTCACCAAATTCCACAGCCATCTATGCTTATAAGTAGATCAAGATGTATGCCTCCAGCAGACGACTACAAACAAGATGGGTGCCAGACAAATATTTTTTTTCACGATTACAAGTCTGTCCGGCGAGTGAGCGCTCTCTCCTATCTGCCTTATTTAAACTCTTATCGGTAAACATGCGATGGTAGTCTTGTGGTTAGCACACTGGACTAGTGACCCAAGGGTCGCCAGAACAAAACTGCAAAACTCCAGCATTTTTTTAGTTAAAATAAATTACCAGTGCTCCTGGCGGATAATGATCGTACACAAGATGGCTGCCAGCGCTCCTAGCTGCCACTAGTGGTACTTCACTCTGGTGGCGAGTGCGAGAATCAGAGATGGCCGCAAGCTCACACTCTAGCGACCGATGTTGGAAGAAAAGATGGACTGCAAACAAGATGGCCGCATCCAGCAGTCCATGGTCGCCACCAACAGACGACTACAAAACAAGATGGTCGACACCAGCAGATGGCAAACAAGATAGAAGGCGAAAACACCCTCCGTGAATGAAAAAGAGAGAGAGAGAGAACGAACGAAGAGAGAAAAAAGCTGGAATGCAAAAGAAAGAACACTTAGGAGGAAACCCTCGGCGATGGAATACAAGAACGGGAAGTGAAGACCAAGATGGACGCCGTCGGAGTCACACAAAACCAAATTCGGAATCAAAAATCAAATTTGAGATTGAAAATCCAAATTTGAGATTGAAAATCCAAATTTGGGATTTCAAAGCCAAGTTTGAGTTCGAAAACCAAATTCTAGATCGAAAACCAATTTCAAGTTGACCTTGACCTTGGCCATACTCGCTGACAAGATGGCCAAGACTCCAAGATGGCCGCCTGGCTCCGGCTGCAGGTTGCACTTGCGCCAGCTTGCCCTTTTTTATACTACTGCCGGAGGTCCTGTCCGAGGGACGACTGATGAGAGGACCACCAGCCATGGTCCGGGATCGACGCCTGCCGAAACCGCCGTTGAGGGAGCCTCCGAATAGACGACTTCGATATCTGGGTAATTATACTACCCATTAGGGCGACGTAGGCCGCGTGAGGTTTCGAGTCAGGCGAAGGCTAATTTGCCTGCCTGTATAAACTGATGTATCGCAGATTATTATTGCCACTTTCTTGCTCTAACAAGACCGCTCTTGTATATCGGAGTTTTGTATTTATTGGGATTATAATAAACTAGAGTTTTGTTTAAACCGAGTGCTTTCCTCTGACTACCTTCATCCCCCCTAGTTAATACGTGATGTTCTCCCTTCAGAAGAGGACACAGCAGAATAAAGCCATGCACACTATTCGTCATGAGAGAAGCAAATTTCACCGCCTATGAATACACTCCTATGAAAATTATCGCTACTGTTTGTCGTTTCGTTCCCACAGCGTTGCAGATGATGTCTTGATGCTGATGGAGGATATTTTGAACTTTTGTAACAGGTTTTAGCATTCTTACACACCCAAGGTTGTCCCTGTAGCATCAGATACCTACATGCAGTCCCATCAGATTGTCTTTAATAGTTCCCCTGTTAATCCCGTTCGAAGAGTGTAAACATTAATATCGGGCTTACAATTTATGAATCTGAAGATAACCCATGAAGATGTTGACCACATGCCCATAGAATGATTACGTATACCAAATACATCCTAATGATGTCGAAACCACCAAATACCTGTTTGGCCGAAATCATTGTATTTAAATAAATTATTTGCGTCTTCATAACGTATGTGTATATTTAGGGGAAGACTAGTTTTGTTGTGTGAACAAATAAGGGCTTAATTTCTACAAATAATATATAAGTAAATATTTATGGTACCAGCAACTAAATAATTTTCTATGTGTACACTTTTCAAGTGAAAATACCTGTCCGTAAAAATTCTACACGGGACAAAATGATTAAACAAAGTTATCGGGTTGTGGAAATTAGACGCGAAACTCTGCATGTTTATACCTGAGCCGAGATAAAATCGTTATTCGCGGTAGCATTTAAACTCTCTATTGCCCGCTGTGATACTCGAATCAGATGTCAATTCTATAATTGATTAGAAACATTGGGAAATTACGGGATATTTTGACCCAATATATTATTGATAACATTCTAGTTATTTTATCATTTAATAATTGAATACTTAACAAGTCCGTCTCGCTTGCGCAAATGGACCATACGGGATTGCTAAGGACACCCGATTTTCGCGAAAAGATTTCATGACCATTTGTATTACATATCACTTTAGTTCAGATTCGCATTCGTCATTGAATGGTTTATCAGGTGTTTCTACCCACCAATCACAGACGTACACTACAGGAGTACAGAAGTAACGTAGTTCTGGTTGGCCAGCCACGTAATAACATGTTTTCTCACAAAGGCACGTGGCCAATAAGTAAAAGAAACAGTTTGTACAACCGGAGGGTATAGAAACCTAACGTGCGCGGAAGTCTTTTTCGAAATTTGAGTGCCCCTAGCGATTGCTCTTCCTAGATCGTTAATTTTGGCGTCTAGCTGTAGGCAAAGAGAATACGTTACGTCACTGGTGTAGTGGAATATGAAAATGAAATAGCTGTAGGCGTACGCATTCATAAAGCGAGTGATATATCGCAGCGCGCCTACTGCCCGTCCTTGGTAGCGCGTGCAGGTGACGTCGCAATATTACTCCGCTGGCAGCCTGCGAGTAGCGCATGAGTAATTGACGCTTTTCGCCGTAGCCTGCGAGTAGCGAAAGAGTAATTGACGCTTTTCGCCGTAGCCATAAATAACTTATCCGGCACTTCGTAACATCTACATCAGTTATTTATTTACGATTTCCATCGTATGTGTACGGAGCTACGCAAATTACGCCCTCGTATTTGTTTACATTATTCCCTGCTTTAAATGCAAAGTGAAAGGCTGGATTATTCCAGACTGTTTTAACTATATACTGACTAACAGAAATATTACTACATACTGTTAAAATATCTTCGTTCAAGATAAATATTGTCCTATATATGAATGAAAACACAGTTTAGTTCAAAAAGGAGATTTGTTTAATGTGAATTTTCTGCACAGGATATATATACTTAAAATTGCGAGACATTCAAAAGATATAATAAATTCTCGTTCACCAACCATCATCAAAAAAAGCATCAGCCTTGAATCCATGCACTAAATATTTCCAATATTGATACTAAACTCTTTGTGTTATTGTCATATGGTTAAAATAACATAATAGCATCTCAAGCTGTCTTGCTGTTATTCGGGTTACTGTAAAGTGAGCACTTTTTAAGACCGCACTTAAAAGTTCCTTTTAACTTATTGTATCCCTTCAGAAAATATTGTTAACATAAAATAAACACGGTAAATACATTTTAGAGCTCTCAGAAGTCAACGTCTAAGGCCACAATAAAATATAATTTTGGTTTTTACGTCTGCTGGGAGGACTTTAAAAAGTGCTCACTTTACATACTCGAGCATATATTACATGTTGATTGGCGATCAACATCGTAGGTATTCATTCTCCCGTTCGACAAGGTGACTCGGTATCAAGCAACCGGTGTGATGCTATTTTAAATTGACTCAGTATATGTAAACAGAGAGTTGTATCGTGACGGCTGCATGCGTAACAGTTAAGAGACGCGGCTTATTCTCACCGTATATATATATATATATATATATATATATATATATATATATATATATATATATATATATATATATATATATATATATATATATATATATATATATATACGGTGAGAATATACGGTGAGAATAAGAAATATATATATATATATATAGACACACACATTACTTACGGATTAGTTAAGCCCGTAATCAGAATGTTTCGTTTGACGCTATTTAAAGGCATATTCAAAATAAATGTATATCTGCATTTGCTTGATGCATGAGGAAACTGGTTTGCCATAGTGGATACGTAATCTAAATAGGGAGGGTGGGAGGAAATGATACCGAGAGGTAAAACGATGCCCGCGCATTCTAAAGAAGCGATGCGTGCTATCTGTGTGGGACCGTGGTAAACTGTTGAAGACGGAAAGAAAGTGAAGACGGAGAGGGCAAGCGACGCCATTGCAGTGTGTGATGCGTTACGAGGAACAGAAAACTGTTTTCCTCCATTGTGACCACTGCTTCTACTAATAACTTCACTATCTTGATAAACATTTAATGGCGTATGATAAAATGAACACATCAGTTAATTTATTAGTATATTTGGTTGATCAAAATTTTCGCGAATTGTCGGAATATTTTTGTCGTCTTCGTGACCATACTTTGGGGCAAAATGATCCCATCAAAAGGACAATTTTGCCCCATAACGTTTTCCAGTTGTTGTTGGCGGATCGTTTTACCCCATAAGGTTGTTTACGGGGATCGTTTTACCCCGCCTACATATTTCAATGTGATCTCGCATTTTCTCCAAATGTAACTTTTATATGGCATGTTACAATCAAATACCCGTAACAGAAATTATATCCATACACATATTATTGCTACAATTCACATTAACAAATCATATGTTTTCGTTTTTATCAAATCTGGTTTATTTTTAAATGAGAAAAGTTTAAAAAAATGAAGCCTAGTGTTTTTTTCTTTTTAGAGAACTGATTTAAATCACTTATTTCCAAAATGATTAAATCGAAATAGCTCAACAATTGTTTCCATTTGTAATGACAATGGTGTTTACGAGAGTTTGATAAAGAATTATATACTTTTTTTTTTCCAGAAATCGACATGGCAAGACACTACAAGCGGAAGACGCAGCGACAAAGCTGGAACGAGGACAACATGAAGAAATCCCTTGAAACTGTAGCAGCTGGTATGGGTAAGAGGACAGTAGCAGGACAATTCGGCGTACCTGTAATGACTCTGAAAAGGAGGGCCTTTGATAATAACATCAATGCTACTTCATATCTTAAAATTCTAGGCTGTAAGAGACCAGTTTTCACTCCACAACAAGAAGAGGAGTTAGTGTCATATATGCTTGCAATGGAAAATAGAAAGCATGGATGTTGTTTTGATTACCAGCTTGCTGAGCGTAATGGCATTGTTCACAACTTTTCTCACCAAAATAAAGCTGCATGGAAAGACCAGCTTCGGGGTTTCCGCCTACGACACCCACATTTGTCTCTCAGATTGCCCGAGTCTACATCAGTTGCTCGGCCAATGGGATTCGATAAACCTGTAGTGACCAAATTGTTTACCTTGTTGAAAGAAGAGTACAAAAATTACAATTATCGGCCTCATTGGATTTTTAATGTTGATGAGACCAGTCTAAGTAACGTTCCTGGGAAAAACTCAAAAAGTTATTGCACAAGTGGATAAAAGGCACGTTTCACGAATTACACCAAAAACTTGAATGTGATAATTTCCCACCCCACACATCGCATAAACTATAACCTCTTGATGTTTGAGTTATCTAAACCCTCAGTCACCACTATGACAAACGACTGAAAAAATGGCTGACAAATCATCCAGGCCGTGTTATTACTGATTAAGACTTAGTACTATTTTCTGTGAGGCATGCCTAATGGCATGCTCCCCTAAAATGCCATCAAAGGATTTCAAGACACATGAATCCACAAATATAACCCTGACATATTCAGTGAAGAAGATTTTGCTCCAGCGAAAACAACAGTTGAAAATTCAGGAGATGGAGATCCAGATGATCCCATGAAAATGGAAAGACCTCAGACTGAGTCACATATATTACCACCATCTTCAACTGTTGCATGCTCTCTTGACAAGAACCACAGAGCGCACACCAAGATTGTGGGTCCTCAGCCTGAAATGAGCATGTCTTCTGTGAAGTAAGGATTACCTGCTACTTTATCTTCCACTTCCACAGCTGCAACACCTTACACCTTTAACTCTCCCTGTTTAGATCTTCAACCTGAAACTGCATCTATAGAACTACCCATGCAAAAAAAGATGTCACCACCTCCGAAGTTCTCGTTGCCAGTAGACAATTGTTCAACGCATGGAAGTTCAAAAGAGATGGTAGTTCTTGCTCGTGTAGCCCAGAGGATATACAACCATTGCCCAAAATAACTGGTCCTCGAGCAGCAGCATCAGCAGGAACAAAAAGGGAACCCACTATGGCGAGAAAGCAAAGAAAGAAGGGAACAACTGTAGTTTTTAGAAGAAGAAATGAATGCTCAAATAGAAAAATAATAAAATAAAAGTTAAAAAAACAGAATGAACAAAGACGAAGGCCCCAACAGGACAGAAGTTACGAACCAGCCAAGAAATATAAAGACTGAAAAAGAGAAAATTAGCACAGAGAAGAGGACAAGGATGATCGAAGTGACGAAAAACTCCCTCAAATCATCTGAAGATGATGATTGCCCATGTCTGTTTAGTAGAGAATTGTATAAAGCATCAATGGATGGAGAAGGCTGGAGCAGGTGCTATGTATGCCACAAATAGGCACATGATGCATGTGCTGGGATTGAAGAAGACGGTGATGACAATTTTCAGTATGACTTTTGTATTCCAGTTGCCCGAAAAAGGCTGATTTAAAGAGGGTTAAACATTTCTATGTTGGCTGTACCTTGTGCTGATATAATTCCAGATTTATTTTATGGTGTTTTAATACAACAATCTTAACAAAATACGTTATTGCAAATGTTTGCACGATGTTTTAAGTTAGCTATTTCCATTTGTAGCTGTTCACATTTCTCATTTGTTTGACACAATACCCACTTAAAATTTTTGATGGAATTGATTAAAATTCCATTTTGCCAGTATTTTTTATTAGACTTGTTCTAGACATGCATTTTAAGTAACAATCTAATTGTTTTCAATTTCCTATTGAATTTACATGTGGGATCATTTTATCCAACCCCCTGAGGTAAAATGATCCTATTGCATATTTTCACTAATCTATTTATAATGACGAAAAAAGTTAGCAAAAATATAGAAAAAAATACACATGGTAATCAAAACATTGTACTGCATATTCCCGCAAAAAAATCCAAGGAATGTTACACATGAGAATAATTGCGCCAATTTTTCGCTCTAGGGGATCATTTTCCCCCACACTTCATACTTGCCTAGTTAATGTCGAACTTAATTTTTACACTGAGAAAAATGTTATTGAATGAAACAAGATTTGTTTGGTGCAACCAAATAATTTTTTTGTACAGGGGCGATGAAATATTTTGTTGCTGAAACCAAATTTTTTGGTTCTTATTTGTTTGCCCCAAACTGTAATACTGGGTTAGTGCAACTAAAGATTTGTTTGGTCCGATATGAAAAACCTTACCTGTTCGACCGAGTTTCGAACCTAGATCACCTGCATCCGTCCACTGCGCCTTAGCAACATCAGCTACTATGACAACTGATTACGGCGGAAAGCTTTTAAATACATATACTGCAAATATTGGGCAACGTATGTGAACCAATATATCAAGTTTTACTGTTTTACTTGTCAGTTTCTTGTTGCTTTGCTTTATTAATGTGTTTGTACGATAATTAAGCATCAATAGATGCAGCAAGAAGCACGGTTACTATCCTAATTGTCCCAAATAATACAAACAAACTCTCGAGCTGTATTTTCGAACGAAGGCATTCAAATAAGTGGCCAAACAAATATATACAGTTGACTCAACAATTAATTTTTTTTTTTTTTTTTTTTTTTTTTTTTTTTTTTTTTTTTTTTTTTCCAAACAGAGAGATTTTGTTTATTCAAACATATATTTTGCTAGCCGAACAAAATAAATTTTGTTGCTTTTCAAATTTTGTTTGCTCAAAAGTGTATTTTGTTCAGGCAACTAAATATATATTTTCCCCTAAACAAACAAATATTTTGGTCAATTTTCTCTGAGTGTAGGGATAATTGTTCATCGCGAGTAAATATGTGTGTTTTCTATAACTAGAGACCCGGATATTTCACGAGATCATAACTAGCTAAACTGTACTCACATGTACCATGAAGTTTCACTTCTTTTGGGCAACAGTTTTTTAGACGCACCCCGGACGACTCACGAATAAATAACGAATATGTAGGATAAACAAGGACCGAATCCCGTGCTACCTGGTCTGAGGTAAAACTGGATCATCAGCCAATGTACAAATAATTGAGGCTCCAGTACACAAAGGATTATGGAGTCTAACTTTTTGCCAAATGAACCCGCGAAATTTCCGGCTCTCTATTTATGATTCAACATAGGCCCTACTGTAAAAATGTTCGACAAATTAATTTCGTTGTTGGCTGCGATGCATGTATGAAGCTACTGGGTCAATCCCCTGGGCCCATGAGGATTCTGATCACAACGCAGAACGGTTGTGATTGGTCAGTAGACAGCTTGGCCGACTCAAAAAATTGAATAGCCAATCTAAAGCAGAATTAACTAGCTAGCGTGTAGACAAAAATGTGTTGGCTCAGATGTTTTTACATATCGCTTTCGCGAAAAGATTCCAAGATTAGTTGAACTACAAAACACGTTAGTTCACAGCCAATTTCGTCATTGGATGGTTTTAACTGTCACCATTCTTAAGTACTTATCTTCCAGCAAATCACGAACGTTCGGTGTTGGAGTGTCTTAATTAAGATATGCCCAGCCAAGTAGACAATGTCTTCTCCCGTAAGCACGTGACCAATAACACAAGGAAATTTGAAACTGTGCAGGTAGAATGTTGAAGTATAGGCTGTGCATAAATAGTTTAACAAAAAACAGATGATCCTAACCATAGCTGCTCTGTCGGAGCAGTGTGGTTCGGGCAGGGTCAGAGGCTAGCGGCCTTCAAGTCTGATGCATGCTCGCGTGCGTCCAACCACGTCGTTTATAAAAGTGCGAGATCGATGCGACATGGGTGCTCGAAGCTACAGTTCGCAGGTCAAGTGCGGGCGTGGAACTGACAGTGACACATTGCGGTGTCACATACTGGCACCTATGGTACGCCATCACGCTCATATCAGACGGGGAAGAGCTTAAGGTTTCGGAAGTTTGCGTTGTTTGCCGACCGCATTAATCGCTTACCACCGGGAAGATCGATGCTTAATAAATAGAGATAGGAAAATACACATTTTGATAACGCTCTCGAGATACTATTTATTCTTTTATTATATTATCGACATATTTGACTCAGATAAGCTATCTGAAAACTAATCTCAAACGATCTGTTTCTTCGTATCAGATTCCTCACACCGGCACAGTAAAAAGACATAGAATCTTCACACACGCATGACAGTCAATTCAGAAACAAAATCTTCGGACATCTATAGAGTGCGTTCACTTCTAGAAAATAGACGGCCTTTACCAGCTATAAACCTTTATCTTAAATAATGAAGCACGACATTAATTCGTTACGATTTTATTCGTTTTGCGTGTCTAGAAGGGAAACACTCTTTCTCATGCATCAGTTGAATATGGGTACCTATAAAAGTATTTTGAGTATAACTAAAAATGGTGAAATAGCTGAAAAATATCAAATGAGAAACAGTGATTACATGTCTAATTAATAAGTAGGCTAGGCGAAGTAATGGACATACCTTACGGTAATTAGTCGCTCCTCTTAATGAGTAGGAATACAAACCTAAATTTACAGCCTTCTTACTATATTATTATAAAACTATTGAAATTTTAAAAGAATACTTTATAATCACCCGTATCATTAGACTTTCACAGTTCCGATAATTTGTGACATATTCTGACCCAATTTAAAAAAAATCGCAGTTCACCGTTCGTTTTATTACAAAACGCCGAGTCGAACAAGATAATGTATACTAACCACGGTGTCAGCAAATGAACCAATGAAATCTGCTCGAGCGCGTAGTCGAACAAGATAATGTATACTAACCACGGTGTCAGCAAATGAACCAATGAAATCTGCTCGAGCTCGTAGTCGAACAAGATAATGTATACTAACCACGGTGTCAGCAAATGAACCAGTGAAATCTGCTCGAGCGCGTAGTCGAACAAGATAATGTATACTAACCACGGTGTCAGCAAATGAACCAATGAAATCTGCTCGAGCGCGTAGTCGAACAAGATAATGTATACTAACCACGGTGTCAGCAAATGAACCAGTGAAATCTGCTCGAGCGCGTAGTCGAACAAGATAATGTATACTAACCACGGTGTCAGCAAATGAACCAATGAAATCTGCTCGAGCGCGTAGTCGAACAAGATAATGTATACTAACCACGGTGTCAGCAAATGAACCAATGAAATCTGCTCGAGCGCGTAGTCGAACAAGATAATGTATACTAACCACGGTGTCAGCAAATGAACCAGTGAAATCTGCTCGAGCGCGTAGTCGAACAAGATAATGTATACTAACCACGGTGTCAGCAAATGAACCAATGAAATCTGCTCGAGCGCGTAGTCGAACAAGATAATGTATACTAACCACGGTGTCAGCAAATGAACCAATGAAATCTGCTCGAGCGCGTAGAGAACGACGAAGTCTGGAATTGCACCTCGTTACAAAGCAGCATCATGGTTTTATACTCATAAGACATCGAAGATTGTTTCTTAGGAACTTTATAAAGTATGTGCCGTGTGTGCGGTATACTCAACTTTAATAAAAGTCCCTATAAATGTATAATTTAGGTGTGAACCTAAAGCCATAATGTTCCCTGACTCTTGTTAATTTATTGTAATGAAAAATCAGACGTTTATCAGTGTGTATGTACCAAAAAAAAAGTTATTACTTAACTAGAAAAATAACTATAACACAAGTAGCAGGAGGGTGATGGTTTCAGATACAAAGGATGCCGCCTTTTGATTAATTGTATTATCAATTTGATATCGAATTCCCCCAACACATCACACCTCAGTACGTCAGACCTCCGTCAGAGCTCTCCCTAACCCCTCAAAAAAAGAATTTAAAAACCCTTAGCACAATCTTGCACCAAATTGTGTGTGTGTTGATGTTGAAGTTGGTGCAAGAGTGTGCTAAGGGTGTTGGTTTTTTTTGGGGGGGGGGGGTGGGGGTTGGGAGAGCTCCTCGCCCTCGGAGGTGTGGCGATGTATGATGTGTTTGGGAAGGAGTGTATATAGGTATTGTGTAATATTACGTATTTATGTTGTTGAGTTCCTTTCTATCTAGCAGGTGACTGAGGTAATGTCATATTTCTGAGAAATTTAATAATTAGGAAAATGAGGTGAATACCATTTAAGTCAGTTTCTTAACCCGTCCTGTATGTTAGTAATTCCAAAAAAAGAGAATCGTGAACAAACATAAGATATTTAGAACGATTAAATGACAAATACACAACGACTGTTCAAAAATCCAATTAAAACGAAAGTAACTACTTGACTATCCTGGTGTCATAAAGAAATCAAGTAACGAACTATTTCCCTACAGAGGCCAGCTTCCTGGTGTTATAAATTATGTAACGAGTTCATATAATTCAAAACACATATCGATATATAAATTACAATTAAACGGGTGACGTTACACAGGACAGAAGTACAATTCGAATGTACACGAGAGTGGTGGCTGCTGAGGGAGGGTTGCGGGGCGCAGAGCCTCAGAAAGCAATCTACTTATCTGCTACTCAGCAAATAATACTGCGTACGTGTAAGGAAGTTATATAGCAGCAAATGTTTTTGAGATGGACGAGACTCTTGTCACGAGAGAAATGTTTTTGGAAATGTCGAGTGGAGGGGCTACAGAGTGTTTGCCCCAAAGTGGGTGGAAGGAGTAGAGAGAGATAACCGTAACAAAAGACGGTGGTTGATACGGGAGGGAGGGAAGACTTCAGAGGCTCGTCCCTTTTCAGCCAATCACATGCTGTAAACCAGAGAGAGTTGTGAGCGCCCCTGCTCCACAGAAAAACCGTTTCCTGGAACTTGACAAGGCTACCAATACTGAAACTTCGAATTCCGCTGTTTAACAGAATGTGTTCTACAGTTATACACTACATGTTTTGTAGGCACACTTTCGCGCTCCGCTCTTATGCAGTTGTTAAACACATTTCATATCAATACTTGTATTAATTTCGACTAGTTTTTATTTATATATATCGTTCAAACTCGCGTGAGCTTCAAATATAGTGTGTAATATTCTGAATAAGTTTGTTGTTAACGATGAGCCATGAGCATTGGTCAGAAGCAGGGTTCAATCGTTGTTAATATCGTGTTGTGTAAACTTGTAAATAATGGAGTATTCTGCGAGTAACATTTAAACCTTATTACGATAACGAATTTGAATTACGAGAATAAACTAGAGCTTAAGAATTTGGGACCAGCAATTCCACAGTTAAATATAACAAAACAGCAAAGTCAAGGTGGTAAACGCATTGGTTCGTATACGCGAAAATTCACTGTAAGTACATACAATTTCGCGGACTACCTATGCGGGTGTGAAGTTAGAAATGGATTTAATTTTTTTTTTGTGAAGCTTAATGATCTTACATAGACTGTCAAAGGGTTAAATATTTGAACATTTGGGAGACAAGTTAAAATACATTTAACCCGTTTACAACATACAAAAAAGAGGTATAACATTTTGAGTGATTGGTAAGGTGAATATTCACTGCCAGTTAGATAGCGCGTACTGGTTGAATAATGTATTTTGTTTACGAATATATTAATTAAGATATGCCACTTTCACAAGCATTTGCGGCTACTTATAAGCTGTGTGTCGAGAACAACCTAAGTCTACATCTGCTTCAGGCGGCTGTCGACATTAAAATAACTAAACATTTCCTGTTTAGGAATTCTCCAGTTTAAATTTCCATTGGGAACTAAGCCCAATAGTAGAGACTGAAAAAATAAATATTTCTAAATTGAAGAGAAAGTCGCATTCTGAATTATAACTACAACGAAGTTAATGTTAAGTGTTTGAAATGAAATTTAAAAAAAAAATTGTCCAACTGCCACGTTTTAAATTTAAAAATAGTTTTCACCTGCATTATGTAACATAGTTTACCGCTGTGAATAAATTTTCCTGTCCCGAGTCTCAGTATAATTATGACGTAACTTAAAAACGGGAACATCACATAATTACGATGTATCCTAACAATTTAAATTAAACTTCCTCAAAGAAAGAAATGATAAATGTATTTAAAATATATATTAATTTACGTTTAATCATAACATGATCTAAATGCCCGAAGCTTTTTCAACTACGTACAAAGAAATTTAATAAATAAAGAACTACCACTTAAACAGCTCCACTTGACACGAAATGTTTTAAATGAAAAATTCAACCAAGGACAAAGATTTACCACATTCCAAGAATGAAATTATTGACTAACAAACGACATACCTACAAATACAGTTTATCGGTCCGAATAATCTTAACAAACCCCCGTCGAAAACCTATCGCAGTACCTACAAGTTCAAGCTTACTAACGAAGTAATACAAACTAATTAAACTTTAACCAAAAACAATAGCGTACTAGACATACCCTCACGTCTCCCACATCAACCTCGGCACTCAAATGTAAAAAAGAAAGCTTGGAATGAAATTAAAAAAAACTGAAACAAACATAGATAATGAGAAACTTACCCCAATGCCACATTATAAATTATTAATACACAATTTAAATTCCATGGAAATAAATAAATATCATATATTCCTAGCGTGAGAATACTTGCTGAAAATAAATTATTTCTAACACAAATTCCGTTAAGTCCCGCGAGAACACCTTCGGAAATTCAACGCACTTGATAGCACAACAGTAGTTGGAATCCTATGAACTCTCGTAGACCGACCTCAGAAATGCACTTGACAATATAATCGACGTGTATAAAAAGAAAAAAAACTATAAAATTATTAACATGCTTAAAACAATAAATTGTAACCACTATCGCAAAAAATGGTATAGAGGATAAATACGCGAAAATATTTCGAAAAATATTGCTACGAAGACTGTGTAGGTGCGTGATCTCAGACGAAACTAAAATGTCTTCTCTCTGGGCATTGAGGGCGGTCAGAATCTACCGTTACACACCTCCCTCCCCCCTTCACAATATTAAACAAGAAGCGTTTTGTTTTGCTCCGCAAACCCTGCCTGCCTTCATCCCTCCCCAGCGGTCGGGAATTTGGGACTCTACCAGAGCATTGATCTCGGACTGACGACCATTGTGGTAGGCTCCAGACACTGGATTGTTTCAAATAATGTGCTGGCAGCGAATATAATTTCACTAGTTCCGCTAAGTTTTCACTAAACTTATTAATTTTAGGTTTAAAGTAATTCCAGTGAGGTTATTAATTTTAAAAAATTTCATATAAATCCAGGAAACTGCAACAAAGAATAATGTTCTACAAGACAAATAAATACAAGAGATATTTTCACTAAGTAAATCTTACACGAGTCAAAATAATTTCTATAATATATAATTTAAATATTGAAATAAAACCATTTTGATAACCATATCATTTGATTTAAGAGATACACAAAATAAAGATTTTAACTATGTAAAAAGTACTTTAAACAAGCATGAATACATATTCAGAAATTAATGCGTAGTAGAGAAAAATACGTTTTTCGCGTATAGAGCTCTCTCAAATTTTACTTATAACTAACGTTTCATGTTTGTGTAAATAAAGTTCCCATACAAGATTTTCGGCTACACCGTCGTATAGTAAAACAATAACAAGTAAAATTCTTCTTAAAACAATTTTTTACATTTCTTAATAACCACATTTTTCCATCACATTTCGTAGTAACCAATTGTTTTAAAGACATTTCGCAGTAACCAATTTTTTTTAAACACATTTCGTAGTAACAACTTTCTTTAAAAACATTACTAATTTGATCAAAATAGTCATAAAATCACTTACAAGACAAAGACTGTAAACAACCTTACAACATTTATGCCTGAAATCATTACAAACATCACATCAATTTACATCTTAATATCATTAAAAATTTAAAACTGTAAAAACTTTCCACTAAATTTTATTAGAAATCATTCAAACTTTAAGCCTGTATGTAAAACTCACATCATGTTATGCCTGAAAATTATTAAAAACTTTATAACTTTAAAAAAACTTTTAACAAGGTTAAATCAAAAATCATTAAAACTGTAAAACAAAACCATATATCATCTGAAAAGCCATGAACTTTAAATGTGCAACGGAAAACATCACTACAACTTTCGCCAAGAGACAAGACATAAACTTAATTTACATCTCTTTAGAGGAGCAACAGATGGTGGTGGAGGTGACACAGGTAATATTGATGACAAGATGTCACTATATACTATTTGTTGAAGTGAATCTCTAAAGGAAGGAGGAGATAGGGAAATTCAATTTCGTTGTGTTGATTCTGGCGATGTTAGATCGGGGGAAGGTAGTGTTGGAGCAGTTGTAGGACAAAAATTGAAATTTAAAATTTCTCCCAACTCAAATAAATCATTGTTATAAACCTCTAAGCGCACATCATTCAATGGGGCCAGCAGTTTAGTCAGGGTTTGCAACAACATTTTTTTCGCTTCTGTAGACATCGTTCACATGATTTTGGGAGTGTCAGATTGATAGCTAGTGAGATGGATGACGTCGAGCTTGTTGAAGACGACGTGAAGGCTGGAGGCGGCTGCGAGACTGAAGCCTGCGTGGGAACTGGAGGCTGCGTCGATACTGAAGGCGGCGTCGATGTTGGAGGCGGCGTAGAAGCTGGAACCAACGTGAGAGTTGGAGAAGACGTCGAGACTGGCGATGGCGTTAGCCATAAGGAGAGCATTGAAAGAACCGTTGAAGTCGCTTCTGTGGGAATCCTCTCCTCCTCCAAAGAATCCAACAAATTTCACATTAAAGGATCTGGGGCATCCATAATGTCATTATAATTATCCTAGTTAAAATTAATGATTTCATTTTCCAAAGCCTGACTAGACAATCCAAGAAAATTATCTTCGTAGAATCGCGGCATATCAATGGAAACGGAACGAACGAACTGGAGGAAACAGGGGGAGGGGGTGTAGAGGCTAAACCAATATTTATAAAAATTTCAAATTTACAGGTAAACGTTCAGGAAGCGACACTCTTCCCCACCAACTATAAATCCAGAAACCCAAACACCCCTTCCCACCCGTACCTCCGCCTTTGAAACCCCTCACAACTTCCTCTGAGGCAATTCTATCCACTAACTTCATTCTGGGAGAAATGAAATACCATTTGACTTAATAATAAAATTAATACTTGTTCATTACAAATAAAGCGATATATAAAATATACTGTGTGGAGTTACAGAAAAAAGAAAGCAGTAGTATAATTTGTAAAAAAAAAAAAAAAAATTAGCGGATTTTTGATATTCCACCTGTACGATTTCAATAAACATATTACGGAGTATTTTAAGTTAGTAAGTTCCCGTTATCTTAATACATATTTTAAAAATCATATTTGCGCTAAACATTTACAAATATCTTCCGTTAATGTATTCGAACATGTTTTCAATGCGGTTAAAATTCTAGCTGTGTTTGAGTAATCAAATAAAAACTCGTCTACTGATTTCTCGGTAATATATAAGAGGTTTTAACTCTTTCTGATTGTTACTACTAAAAAGATGGAATATATAAAATATTATAAGACATTTTCACAATTTTTTTTCGTAAAGTTTGGTGTGTATGTGGGATAAACCCCCTTTAATAATCAATACTATATTTTCAACTAAGTCTGCGTATAATTCGATGTAGTGTAAGTGCAACATTTCGTGGATTTAATTTAAAGTGTTTTCTAGGGAAATGCATTAAAACGTTAATACTATTGCTGTGTCCTGCCCTGAGAGGATCAGATCACACAATAAGGGGGATGGTAGTAGGTAGACAGATGGAGCACTCCGATGTACTATACAAAACATTACGTTTATTCAACTCACAAATGCAATACAGTTTCTGACATGAATCGCACACAGCGTTAATTTACACACTTCAATGTTATCATCAAGCTCACTATCTTCAAGGCTAGTATGAGAATACTAAGAGTGCTCGTTGACTCGGATGGAGTGCAAGTATGCCACGATTATCACTAATGTGACATGGCCTAGGGCACCCTGCTGGAGGTATATTTATCCTGGTGCTTTGCTTCGTCGTCTACGTGTTGACCTACTCTACGGTGGCAGCAGTCTGAAGTAGAAGGTGGACCATGAGCCTAGTGGTCCTCTCTGGGAGTCGTCCTTCTGGCGTCTGGATTCAAGATGGCCACCAGCCGCAATCATCACCTAACTTATACAGCGCCGACCCCCGGCCTCAATACCTTTCCCTGGCGGGTTTTCTTTTCAAAACAGCTGGGTTGGCTCGTCGAGGTCACGCCATCCTGCGTTCTCGCATGTCACCTGCCAGCTCTGGCCACTGTTAACCACACCATGGCCCCACGTTTCCGCAAAACTCATGCGAACCTGCATGAGAGTATGTGGCCAGCCGAAGAATCGGAAGGAACTGGATGAGGCCGGGTCGGTGAAGAGTTGGGCGGCTGGGCGGCAATGGGTTGGCCCAAGTGCCATTAGTCTGTCCATCGCTCACTTATTTGAATTGCTCCTTAGTACACTCTCAGTCGTGCGATTAGGAATATATTTTACTATAATGACAAAAAGACGTTAAGACTGAAAATGTGTGAGCACGTTTAAAAATTAAATTTGCTGCTTTTGGGCTTCATTAATAATTGTTAGATACATTATTGTAACTAGAATAAAAATTATTTACGTAGTGGTTCATTATGACATACTGATCACTATGAAAACATGAGCAATTAAAAATTTTACCATTTGCACTTAATTATACGTTGTTACATATTTGAAAATATAAAAGAATATTATATATGAATGTATTTCATTTATACTTAGTTGTTCGGTATTACATATTTGAAAATATAAAAGAATAATGTACATCTATGCACTTAGTTGTCCGTTATTATGTATTCCTACATTGGAAACATAAAAATAGAATCCAATATAGAATATAATACAATTATGCATTTTATTTACAGTTAGTCTTACATTGATATGTATGGAAGTATGATAACTTTGGAAATATCAGCACGTGAAGAACATCTAACATTTTTGCATTTAAGGTAAATTCCATTTTATGCTGTGACGTCCTGAATTGTGGTATCGCCGTTGTAATAGAATATATATATATATATATATATATATATATATATATACAAATATGATTTGATTTGCCAATTAGGGTATTTTAACAATTTTATATTGTTTGTGTGCCGGCACAATGATATTAGGCCACTATGGTGTCGTGTAATCATGGAATTTGAAGGAGGTGCGCGCGGCTCTGTGAAATATGTAAGTTACCCCATGAAATTGTATTATGCGGAGAAAATCCACTGGCGCCGACCACTTAAGGTATGTGGAAGTTAGGAAAATCACGTGCACGATTTATGAAATACAAGTCCACCATAGCACCATGTGAAATGAAACTAATGATTCTAGACATATTACGTGAAACTATAGAATGCAGTTAAATTATACTTTCATAAAATATTATTAAATTATTGGCAGTCTTAGCACGCAAGTTTAACCAGGCACATCAAAAAATAATCGAAATACATTAACAAAGTAAACTCTGCACTTAGCTGCAGATATTTGAAATATATAAAATTATTCGCATATATACAAGGCCCTGACATTTCTTAAACATATTAAACTTTGGTATTTATGACATCCTCGCCGTACGGTAATTCCCGCCTGGGTTGCTCTCTAGAGAGCAATTCAAGAACCAAACTGCGGCAGTCCAGAATGTTGGCATACTCTATTGGCAAAAATGCTGACTGTTACCACGCAAACAAGATGAGCTACTTTGTCAACTGAAAGAATGCGCTGTCGTTACCGCGAGCAAGTTTGCGGCATACAAATACTTTATAGCATGCGAAAAAATTTTTCATACAGGCCTGATGTGCCGGGTGGGGCTAATTACTCTTGTTATATTTATAATTATATTGTGCAAAATATATCTATCCCTGCCTCTTTAATTGCTTATTGGTACTCCAAGAATAGTTCATTATTCTGGCTCTGCTGTAAGCAATTTCTATTTACTGACAGTATGGCAGAACTTTCTTTACATTACCTTAAACAGCCTTATCTAACAAAATGGATGTTTTGATTAGCTTATAATAAAGCAACCCAAGGGCAATCATTAATGCCACCATGATGGATGAGTTAGCGTAATTTTGTTGTTCCTGGGACATAACTGAGAACACAGAATTATTAATTAGGGTACTTTGACGTGACACATACTCTTCAGTAGGCAAGTTTGCATGTAAGGTGTTCCACTCCTTATTTAGCGTATTTTTTATACAGTATAAGGAGATGCCTTCTGTTAACGATAATTGTGTTGCCTCAAAATGGCTACTCTTAAGCCAGCGAATAGGTAACCAATAAGGGAGACTGCAATGACAGGACTTTTTATATCACACATGTGTGTGTGGCTTCAACTCTCGTACATTTGTTTAGGGTAATCTTTCCGAAACAAACTCTAAATGGTTTACTCCAATGTACTAATAGCTTGCTGTTATTCAAATTACATTTGGATGTACGTATATATGAGCGTGTGATTTCATTGTCTTGTTGATTTATCTTTAAGAAATATTGGATGAAACTTTGTTATTTAAAAAAAAAAATTCTCTTTGAGGATATTTGTGCATTTTTCCCAGTTATATATAAAGTGATGCGGGATTAAGCTCTACATTTCGAGGCAAGTTGATTGTTTTGAAACAAATAATTTGGGGTATGATTTTCTATCATTAATTACTTTCTTGTATATTATTATATAGTTTATTTATCCAAATAGATGTAAGCTATTGTGTCTGCTTTAAATTGTAGGTCGTATTCAGATTTTTGCCATAGTTTCAACTCAGTTGCCTTAAAGACACCGGCTATGCTACACATTTATAAGCAGGTGCACGTCATACAATACACTCATTCTTGAGTGACCTCCAAGGTGGATGGAGGTGTTCTCGGTGAGCTCCTAGTGTCATTTCATTATGTTTTTCTTTTTTAAATTTATTGGGAAACATTTGTTTTGGTTAAAATTTCAGAGTGAAGTCTATAATCAAACAGTGCTTCACTGAGGTCGCATCTCGACAGATATGTTTTGGGAGGGGTGCAATTTTATTACATGTGTTAATCAGTTAATTTATTTTTACGTGTGGCTTACATTCCTCCTTGCCAGTCTCACAGGCAGACGAACATGTACGGTATGTCCGAAAGGCATAATATATATCTTGTTATTGTGCTTGTTTAATTTATAGGGACATTTTGTTGTCGATTGTTAATTCCATACTCATGTTATTTTGCTATACTTCTCTCCCATGTCATATTAATATTGCTAGCATACAGCTTGGGGTAGGAAAATTACATTAAGTTAAATTCCATACTGGAGAGTCACGTAAATGCACTTGTTATTCACATAGTTGTGATTGTTTGGAATTTAAAATTCAATGCATGTTATTAATTTATACTCAGAATTTTATTAAAGTCTCTTAACTTTTCTTGCAAGTAAATATTTTCTTCTAAATTGCCTATCTACCACCAACATACCTACAAAAACACCAAAATAAGAAAAAAATTACCCTTAGCACACCCTTATACAAAACTAATCACATATATAACACATTTCAACCCACCTCTCTGCTTAGTCGCCTTTAGACCACCACAGTGTCAACATCGTACAGAGCTCCTACTACCCCGTCCAAAAAAGAAATAAAGAAGTACAATAAAAAAAAATAAAAAAAATAATGTGATTAAAAATCAACACTTTCAATACATTCAACCGTTTCAATTAAATTTAACCCTTTAAATTTTTAATTGGATTGAGATCGGATGTAGGATTGACCCCTTCAATAAAATCTATAATCCATTAATAAATCCCAATTAATCCCAGGTTAAGTGAAACCCCCACACCCCTACTTCGTATATCTTCTGTTTGTCCACGAGTCTCTCTTTTTTGGCATTACTATCATACAGGACGGGTTAAGAAACAGCCGTAAATCGTATTCAAATCTATTTTCCTAATTATTTCATTTCTCATAAATACACCATTACCTCAGTGGCCTGCCAGACGGGAAGGAACTCAATAACATATATATTAATACTACACAATACCTATACACACCCCGTCCCCAACACATTATACAACACCACACCTCCGAGGGTAAGGACCTCTCCCTCCCCCCCCCCCCAAATGAACACCTTTAGCACACACTCTTGCACCAGCCTCAGCACATATATACCCCTTTCTCAATACATCACGCCTCAATTCAACGCCAGACCTCCGAGAGTAAGGACATCTCCCCGAACCCCCCAAAAAAGAAATAAAATAAAAACCCTTTCACACTCTTGCACCAAACTATACACTTATCAATTCACATAAAACTGAAAAAATTAAAAAAAGATTGATTAATTCAATTATATTAATTGGATATAATAATCATATGTTCATTCCATTAAATTGATTGGATTAAAATTAGCGCATTTAACAAAAAAATCATCTTATTAAGATCGGACTAGTCCGATCAATCAATTTATGATATCAAATTGATAATCCAATTAATCAAAAGGCGGCATCCTTTGTATCTGAAATCGACACCCTCTACTATTAACACAAATAAATCTTAGTGGTTTTGGTATGTTCAAAAACTAATTTTGTTATTGAAATATTACAAAATGGGGGGGGGGGGGCTAGCTTAAATACAATCTACATTGAGAAATTAAAGAATTTTTTTTTCTTTTAACAAGCGTTCTAATGGACACAAAATTTCTGGCGAAGTTAACGCTTTCAGTCCAACGATCGAAGACTGTGAACGGAAAATAATCCATGCCTCGTTATTAGAGCGCCCTTGTGCGTGAAGCGATTAGCGAAAGTTTCTGTGCCTCTGGTTTACGAATGCTGGAAATGGTAATAACCTCGGGAACGCATCACGTTTTTCAGTATTTGTGAGAATCACGCACGCTCGACACAAATGAAGCGTTCACCAAGATAATACGTGACTGCAACACTCGAGTTTGTAAATGAATTTTGGACAAAGCGTGTTTAAACAAAAATACCACAGCTGCAAAATTTTCCCTCTGTTCTGCTTGCATGTTGTGGGTCGTCTTTGATTGAATGGTCCAAGTTTACAGATCCATAACTCTTAAGTGCAATCCTAAGTCCCTTCGCACGTGCCAAAATAATAACCCCGCTTTTTAGACCATATGGCAAGACGTGACATCAGACGATGTCCAAATATATAATGATACAATTCAAAATTACTATTATGCAGAGACTTTATAATATCACGATATATTTCACATACGCTACATCTGCATAAATTGCTCCTGAGCATTTCCGTACTAGTAGGAAAGTAAAAAATTCGCGTTATATTTGGCACCATGAGGAACTCTAAATATCTCGTGTTCTTTGGCTGCTGTCCTCGTAACGAAGCGGCATTCCTTTTAACTGAGTGGTACGTAATTCGCTCTCACTCGTACGGAACTTTCGTTCGTTTGTACAGCTAACGGCGTGTCAACACATGCGTGATCCATGAGAAAGCTCGCCAACCAGGGGCATCGACCGGCACGATTCCCACTGGCGAAAAGTCGGAATGACCCGGCCGGGAATTGAAAACTGTTCGCCTATCAATGAGTATTTCATGGTTTCAACCTCTTGCAGAGTGTATCACGAAATTCTGTGTAAAATCGATTCAGAGAATAGTTAAGATTACAGAGGAGAAGCAATCACTCGTGTACAGCGAAATTCAGCTTCGTGCAACCATAAATAAAAATGGCACCACTGGCCAGAAACACTTCGGAACGACGCTAACCAATCAGCGCAAGGTAACCTACTTGTCGATCTGTAGCCCAGCCAATAAGGAAGATCTCGCGGCATGCAGCATCCAGTCAGAGACACGTTCCAGAACATCCCGCAGTCTTGAGTGAATGGTTGTGCCATCATCGAAGTAACCGCCACGTCATTTCGGTTCTGTGTACTTTTCTATTCTGTGCCTGCGGAGTGGATGCTGGCTGCTAGCGTTCTAACTTATGCGTTGAGGACAATATCGCAGTGAGTCAGTTTCCTGCGGCATTGTATAGCGATGCCACCGTCGTATCAATGTGTAATACCCGCAGTTGACGTCATTGATTTTGACTAACCGAGCTGCGACCACATCAGCCGACGAACACGCAATAAACTGCTGGTTCAAACATTCACAATGCAGTTAACTATTTATTAGACATGTGAACGCGCAACTGCCTGTTTCGAACAAAAAGTATCTAAATAAAATGTTGCACGCGTTCAACTCAGTTTTTGCTTTGACAACGAGCTGACGCTATGCAGTCCAATTTTGTATCATCCAGTGGTTCATTTATTATCAAAATAAACATTAAACTTAATATAAAATGCCTAACAGATGCTCGTATGACATAAGAGGCAATAATATATTTGTATTCGCTGGCATTTAAAATCTCATATATTCATATGATCAATTTTATTCTGAAGTCTGGCAAGCAAGAAACATAAGATAAAACGTATGCCCCTCAAGAAATATCACAGGGATGAAAAACACATCTTGGCCAATAAAATACGTGAATGAGCGTCATAAACTGATAAACATGATTTATTATTTGGTTTGCGTTTTTATTAGTGTACGTGAATATAGACGCCCTCTTTTACATAGCGGGCCATTAAAAACCATACGCCGTATTCCTGATGAGCTCTATGTGGACGAGTGAGCAAAATACATGGCCAAAAGAGTAAACAATAACAAATAAAATGTCAAGAGCTCCACGGACACACGAAGTTATTTCAGATCCTGTTTTTTGACAAACAATAATTTCGCTGAGTGATTAAAGTGTTAATTTACAACTAAGACAGGACTGATTGATTTTATGTGTGTCAGACAACGAAAAACTTTTAATTAAGGATAACTGATTTTCTCGAAAACAGTTAATGTTTAATAGACTTTTAAAATACTTCAACTCAGATCCACTTTCGTGAATTAATTGTTTTTAACTTCTACTCGTCTCAGATGCTTGGTTGCAAGCCAGAGACTTTTATTGCCGAAATAAACTGCTCTGATTGGTTCAGTTAAGAAACGTCACAAAAAAAAAAAAAAAGCTAATGGAAAGCAGCAAGTGTTCGCGTAGGAAATAAAAATCTTGCCTGCGTAGAACTTTTTTCACAAAAATCAGGTGTCCGTACTTGTAATTTTTATACGTATGCTTAGGGCCACCTGTATTTTGCGAAAATATTTAAGGACTAAATTGTAGGCGTACTCCAAAACACTAGAGCTCAGATCCACTTCCGTGATTCGATTATTTCAACAGTCACGCATTGCAGGTGTCTCCCCGTGAATCACGGACACTCAGTGTCGGAGGTGCCTAGTTCTGATTGGCCCAGTCAGGTAAGAAACTGTCTCCCGACAAAGACACGCCGTCAGTAACAAAATGGAAACTGCAAGTATGCCATGTGACACTGGAGTCTAGCCTTCGCGTGAATCTTTCCGCAAAAAACTAAATTCTTACGTTATACTGTCGGAATATCTTACTCTTCTTTCTTTGCTCCATTTGTTTTTAATTCGGTTTGCAGACAGTCTCAACATTTTCTTCTTTCCCCTACTTTTGTTGTGTAACACTGAGAATCTCGCGAATTCACTTGTAGACGAACTGATGACTGCCAGATCTTCAGGACTTCGTGTCTGCATTACGTCAAGTAAGGCGTATATTACTTTTAAAGTTAAACATGGACCGAATTTCCATAATGAACTTTTGTTTCAATCTTCTCCAGGAAGTGATTCATCAAAGTGGCTTAGTCTTAGAAGTCCTGATCATTATTTGATGTTAGGTTCAAGGTCGCACACTCGAGAGTTCTCGTTGTTTTGTAAGACTGAGTTGCTGACCGAGGGCACATGTGGGAGTGCAGTTTCATGGACCATTTGATAGAGTTTAATATTAATTTACATTTGTTCGTTATTGAGTTATCATGGAATATTTAGGGAACATCCTAAATATGATTTCTAAACAGTGATCATATTCTTATTATTATCTTATTCATTTTCTGACAATATATATTAGTTCTTTATTTAATTTTTAATTGTACGATTTAAGGGTAGTTGTGACATGTTGTCCTATGTAGTGTAAGAATTGTCTATTTATAAAAAAAATATAAACTTGATTTTACATGTGCTTTCTGTAGGTAGAGCCTATCTTAAAGTTGCACTATTAATAATTACTAGTACAAGTTACTACTGTTATTATCCTAGTAAGCATGATGATTTAAGGTCTTAAGTCTGAAGATAAATCTGTTTTTCATACTTTTTCTTAAATAGAACTACCAAGTAGATGTTCTCAAATAAACATGTGAAAAGGCGCCCATATCTCTATATCCATTAACTATACTCTTATAAATATACGTGTACGAAACTCTACAATGGACACGGAGATTGAACATGTTAAATAAGGCGAGGAGGAATCATTGGGCAGTGCCATTGTCGAAAAATACTGATACTCCAGGAAAACCCACCGTAGTACAGCAACGTCCGTTAAGTTTCCCACATGCAGACATATGGGTATTATTCTGGCATGAATAGCGTTGCTCGGTTCACCGCAATGAGAGGCCTGACTACTTCACTGCAGGCTCTGGTCAAGGAGGAGAAGCGGAAGGTAGCAGAGAGGTAACGTAATGCCCACACCAACACCGAGCAACATACGATTGCTTGCATTACCGCAAACACTCGACTTTTAAATGGTTGGCATATTAGAGGACATTCTGTGAATATTAAGATTATCTTAGAAAAGTTGCTTAATTTGTCTCTGCTTATCCATATGCTCCATACCAATTGCTAATAAGGAAACACGAAAAAGAAAAAACAAATTATGTATGTGATAATATTCGATTATTGATTTCTTGGCAATGTTTTGTGAAATCATTATGCTCCATTTGGAAACAGCTACAGTTCGTTCCAGTATTATGGGTTACTGAATTACGATTGTTACGTAACCGACAATAATCGTTAAGTTGGAAACTACTTTTCCTCACCTGCTAGGTATTATTTGTGCCCCCGGCGTTCAGATCGTGTATACTCTAATATTATTTACAAGGCCTCGTACATTTATTAGAACGATTCAGAAGTTTAGAGATGGGCATTCAACTAATTTAAAAAAAAATAACAATTCTTATAAAACTTTTCAATTGACCTTTTTCCCATCATGTGTAATTTTGTTGGAACTATAACATAAGATCAAAGCAATAAAACTGGATTAGGGGAAAACTGATCTCGTTATTATTTACAAAGTGAATACTGGCCTTGTGACAGTGGACTAGGCGGCTGCTGGTTCAGGTCGCGGGTGAGCTCACGAAGCTGAGTCAAGGAGAGCCGCGTGCCACCGAAATGCCAGGCGATTCTCCGCCGTGGGCCCAGGTGCGGGCCCGGTTTCCTGGCCACGTGACCGGCGAACGTGATCTCCGTTACGTGAAAAACAAACCCCGCTAGAGCTGGCTGTCGTGAGGAGAGACTCACAGGTCGAGGACGACTGGACCATCTGCCTGACCTCCTTCCTACACCGTATTCCTTCGTCTAGCGTCCGGTCCGGCTCGCCGCACGACACCATATACCAAGTCACAGAGTATATATGCACGCTGAGGCGAAACAATGGGGTGTACCTTTGAAGTTGGCGTATCCATTCTCTCATTGGCAGCGCAAGACTCTGGAATGGGCCTTGTATCTGACTGGCTACTGCTTGCTGCGAAAGGTTCATACACCATATACTCATACGAGATTTATTCAAGCATGTTTTACTAAAGTGTTACTTAGGTAGTTCTTGCTCGTAGACCAGTAGAACTATTATGATCAGTTTGAGGTGAGGGTGCTGGATTGCAACCTATATTTGTTGTTTGATACAAACATTTAACTTTACCATAACAATCTTGGCGTTCTTTCTGTATTGAAGTCTTGCAAATTTGGAGATTTTTTGAAATAATAAATATAATTCGGAATTAGTTAATTAATTTGCAATTTTTGTCTGCTAAGTAGATTATGGGGTGGGTGGGGGTTCGAGTTAACCCTAATAAGCTGACAACTGTATGGGCGAATTTGAGTAATATTTTTTATGTTACCTCCTCCTGCTCTTCCTCCTCATCATCATCATCATCAACCAATGTATAATATAAAATAGCCTCTTGATATCATTAAGCACGTTTTCTTGGTAATATAATGTCTCTTCAATTTATCACTCCAAGTAAATTGTCTCTGGCACAGTTTGCACTGAAACGAAATATTTAAATATGTGATAGATCCATACTGTTCCAAGTCTAGAATGATACTGATGATGGTATATTATTTTCAGGCATGTGCGATATTTTTCCGAAAGGAGTAAAGCGTACATGCTTTACAGAAATAAACGGTTCCTTTCTTCCACCAGTTTGTCTTTATCCAAACATAGTTCGCCGCATTATATTAGGGTACTGCACGAATTGCAAGTGCAAACAATATAATTATCATGGCACATGTAAAGGCTTGGAAATGTATTGTAGCTGTTCCATAATATTAATTAGCACTGATAATGGGCTAGTGTGTATATTATTGGAATGTGAAAGCAATACTCGGGCTGCTTAAAACAATTTGGAGAACTCGTGATGTGAATTGTTATAGGCATGACGACTTGTCTCTGTATTTATTAGTGCATGTATTTTTTATAGAAATTTCCAGTATGATTTTATTTTTACATGCTGGGTTTTGGGTTCTTTTACAGACAGGGTAAGAATCGGATTCGGATGGGTCGATAATACGGTTTCGGCTTCGTATATTTATTAAATAGTTTCAATCTTTTCCCCAGACATTTATTTCTTGATTCATTCCTGACTCGCTTAGGGTGCCAATATTTAATATGTTTATTTTTATAATTTGTTTTAAATACTGAACTTCCCATGGACGGAATATTTGGAGGGACTCTTTATAATCTTGTGTAATTTCATGTTGCGGGTGTACAATGTTGTCCTCACCCTACACTTTCTTTGTTTAAATGTGTGACATTTATATTGGTATTTTTATGTTGCTTCTTGAGGTTGATGTACATTCGCATTCTTTTCAAAATATTTTCTGCTACGTTATTTTACCCCTCTCACGTTATATAACAACACATACGTTTTTTTTTTTTTTACTGTTTCCTTTTTTTATAATTGACTTGAATGAGTAGCTACATTTAAACGGCTTGTGTGTAGAGCTACATTGAGACTGGATGGATCGGATGATATACTATTTGCAAAGAGGGGAGCATCATTTTGACTCAAGATGTAACGTATTCCAGAAAACTGTGTCGTTACTTTAAGAAAAAATTTTCTGAATGCAGCAATGCTTGGCGTTATGGGGCCAACTATATTCGGAATGTGGAGCATGTTACTTCCGAATGTGAAAATTACAAATCGCAGGACACCATATACCAAGTCACAGAGTATATATGCACGCTGAGGGATGGTAACTGGCGCGACACAAACTGGAGGTAGGAAATTTCAGCTTTTTATGTCGTGGGCAGATCGTTGATTCCTTCCACGCAGCTACTACAGCAACACTTCGCATGTGCTAATGAAGCACGAAGGAATGAAAGAATGTGTGTTTAAAGAGTTTCATACGCATGCCATATCGATGTGAGAAGTGCTCTGAAAAGGTTAACTCGCACCGGCCGTTTAAAGAAAGTTATCAGAAACAGAGTGAATCGGGTGCACCATCTTATGATGCAGGCCTAGCAATTCATACTTCCTATTTGTCGTTCACAGCAAAGGCTAGACCGAGTGCAACTTCGATCGGCGAATCACACGCTACACCTAGCAATTCACCCCGAACTTGCGTCTCAACCTAAGAAAGTAAGCTGAATATAAATGATTTTTCCTGAAGGAATCAGCATTCAGGGGTCTTTTGAAAATGTATATAGCTCCAAATTCGATACCTTCGACGTAACAGGTTTGTTCATTTCTGACCTGTATGAAACAAAATATAATAGATCAACTTACAGAAGAGGTGGGGAAATATTGAGCCATTAAATATAATATATGGTTGGAATGTAGATATAGTAAACCAGATGTATACAAAAATAAAGCAATAAAGACCTTTAACTTACCTCAGTGTAATGCGGATGACATCGAAATTGGTGTTAAAAACAGCACAATAAAGGTATGCCGCGATGAAGAATAATTGGTAATGAATGACTCTGGCTGGACACTTGATTCGGTAGATCATCTGCAGCTGAGAACGAGCGGATTCTGTCTACTCAACACATAGGCTATATATTAATATCTTTGTCTTTAGTATGGATTACGAACATATGAAAATATCCACATTTTATGATATCAGAAAGTATATATATGTAAGGAGCCTAGGTAAGTGAGAAGCCTATGGATCGTTGATGGCTACGTCTCTAACAGGCCTACAGTGCTGAGAAGTTTATATCTGGGTTGCTAAAACTTCCATCATCAGCATGATTGACAACAGTAACATCGATTCATTCCTGTAACTTCTGCGTTTCAGTGTCTAGGAAGAGTACGGATGTATCACTCAATAACTTCTCAACAGGTTCAACATCTCTTTCTATTAAGACAGATTCGTTCCTGGTTCATGCTCCTTGCGACATGACGACAGCCGAACCATCCGGGTCAACTAGTGTATCATATACAGAACTTTCAGTGGCTAGTCGGCGTTTCTATTGCTGCAATAGCTTTGTCTTAAACCTTACTGCACAGCTATACAAAGTTCATAAGTGCAAGACTAGTTGGTTTCATATTAAGTGAAGGACTGAGATTTGTATAAGGATGCACACTTTACATGAACGAAGATAAATAATTTTGTAGTAATAAATTCTAATTAATCTGAGAAATCAAAATATTATTCCAATATTTTAATTCTAAATCTTTTCTTCCCTGCTATAATCTTATTTTGATAATAAAAGACTAAGATGAATGTATTATTTGAAATTGAGCTAATCACTATATCTATACATGGTCGTAAGGCTTATACATGCATACTTTCCTGGAGCTATAAATGATTATTGCAAACTAAACTTCACGAGCCTGGCCCTACGAAATCACAAATTACAATAGCATATGCCTATAAATATTCGCTTGCTTACAACCTGACTTGCGAAAATGTGGGCATACTATGCTTTAAGATACAGGGCCAATTGAAAAAAAATAACGAGATCTTATAATTCATTGCTTGCCTTTACATAAATTAAACAAAAACGTTTCCTAAATATAGTATTCACAAGCCATATATGCACTGCTTAAAAATAAATTTATCAAAATGTTTAATACATTAAGATTTTCTGTAATGTACGTACTGTACATACAAGGGAATGACAGCCTCTTCGTTTGTGTTATAAGTAGTAGATTTAGGGATGTCTTCTTACTGTCGCTTAAGTAGCTCAGTGGTTACGTCACCCCGACTGCTGTCCAAGAGGTTGTGGGTACAAATCTCCATCCCTCATGGGAATTTATTCTATATTTTCTGTGATACCAAGTGTCAGGGGAAAGTGTAAAATTTGCATAATATAAATTCTTTTTCGATACACATTACCTTATTTTTTTGTTAAGTTTTAAACATTTTTCAAAAGATAAGTAGAATTAATTTAAATAAAACAATTTTAATTATTTACAAATGTATCAATTCTTATATGTCTGATAGTTTTACTATTGATTTGACAAGGTCAGCCAACTGCCTGACCCAAGAGAGCAGTGTGGGAAGACGTGTTGAGCAACAGAAAGGGGGTAGTCGATGCTTTTCGTGAAGGTTAGGAGTGTGGATGGGGGAGGGGGGAGGGATTGTATGGGAGAACAAGGAAAGAGAATCTAATGTTATATGTTCCTCGATTTGTAGAATATTTATTATGACTTTCAATAACTGCCGTGAATGTGTGACAGAAAGGGGTGTGGTGAGGGACTTGGGAAGAGCGAGGGGTATGGTATGGAGGGTGACATTATATGTTCTTCCATTGTTAAAACAAATTTTTCAAGTTTTTTGTGGTTTTTTATAATAATTGCCAGAGGTTGGGTATAGTAGGGGAGGGTGAACTGGGCTAGGGTGGTGTGAGTGTGAGGTTAATATTATATGTTGCCCGATTTTTTTAACTGTATTTATAATTATTCCCACATATGAAATATTACACATTTTAAAAATAAAAAACCAAATTGGTGGCCCAATATATTAAATATTTTATTTAAATAGTGTAATTGAATGACTTTTTTAATTAGAATCATTTCTAGGGTTACGGGTAGCTGGAAAGGCCGGCCGTGGGTGGGAGGGGGAAGACGATCGAGGCCGCTGGCCTCGTCTGTGACGACGTCATCGCGGCCAACTACCTCTTATCCCAGATCCCGCTGTCCCCGGAGACCCATAGCCCTACTACTAGCGCAGTATTGTCCATTCCATATAAGTGGGATATGGCCAACCTACACACTATGTAAACAGTAAATGCTCTCATTCATAAAGTATTGTATAAGCTGATGAACTGCTGCGTGATCAATGTTGTTAAGTTGGCTATTTTGATGATGGCTTTGTAAGAATAAAGTACTTGGAACTAAAAGTTGTCATGTTAGATCTTAATTATACTTACAACATTTATGATTGAAATTATATTATAAAACAATATTACATTTTCTTAGCTATTAGTGAATGGACTTTAAAAGAATTTGTAGCAATTGTAACAGAACACGTCGACACATACAAACAGTAAACATTTCCAGCCAATGGCCAGCGATGTTCATGTTTAGAGTTTCCAGCTCGGTGAAGGCCGTCGTGCGTGTGCTTTTTTTCTCATCGAGTTTATTATACGAATATATTGTTGGTGTTGTCGGAATATTTAATCGGCAGTTAATTGTTTTTATTTGCATTGTTCAAGCCTAGTTGGTTGTAGGTACCGTTGTAGTGCGTTTTCTTGAGTGAAATGTAATATTAGTCGACACATGTTTACCGTTTCGTTAAAACTGGTCGTTCCGCCATTTTCCTTACCGCTGTCCGCAATGAAGTAACACGAATATTATCTACGTATTTAAGGTTAAGCTTTAGGTTTCTGGATAAGTGCGTAGTGTTGATTTTACTTACTGATTCAGCAAATAAATTATTAAATGCCAGTGACGAACAAACGTTATTTTAGTGAAGTAAACTTGCAAGGATTGCCATAAAAAAACACGTGTTCAAGAAGTTGCGAATATTACAAACAGTAAGTTTACGTGTTTTGTAAATATATTTGTAAACCGTTTATACAATTATTGAAATGCACGTGGCCTGAAAAAACCGCAATTTCCACACTTTTTTTATGAGTTAATAATATATGTTTATTTGTCTATATCGTAAATTCAACGAGTGTATGGTTAATTTCGGTCAAAATGTGTGCGTGTACAAAGTTAAAATTTATGAAGTTAAATAATTTAAATGTTATTTCCATAAGAGCAAAATTAAAAATATGCAACTCAAAATGCCACGCACTCGTAAGAACATCAAAATAATGCCGTCTCACAATAGGCGTAAATCTGAAAATCTCCCCGCCCCTCTTCCACCTTTTTCCATCGAAATAAAATAAACCGAACCACAAAAAATTTAACTCTGCAATTAAAAAATAAAACAGGCTGGAATGCCAACCGAGCGATAACATCCTACATTAATTGCTGGACGGAAGTTAGCTAACATCAGTCAGATTTTCAGTGCCTGCTATAACAGGGAACACAAGGAAGGAGGAAAATGCAAGAGTGCATTAAACTCAAAACATTTGTTTACAAACGTCTTTTTCTTCAGTTGCAAAACAGCTGCGGTGGAAGGATACATTGTGGCTGTGCCATCCATGTAGCAAACCACATATGGCACATTGATGGTTTAAAGTCAGATGCCAAACCTGCAAACAGTTGGCCAACAGCTGGCATGCACCCGGCACCACTGCTGGTCCTAAAGTGGCACCAATAACTAACCACACCCTGCCCATAATTGGCCCAGGTTCAGTGAACACAAATTGCCCAAGCATGTGGCATAAGCTTCAAAAAGCAATGGCCCATTGATGTACCATTTCACAGCCGTTATATGGCCTACTGATGGCTAGCCATGCTTTCACAATATGTCTAACTGTGTTTCTTAAAAATAACTTTTTTTTTACCGTCAGTAATAAAATTTCTTTGTTTTTAATTTTTTTTACTTCACTATTAAACACATTACACGACATAAAATGTACTATATCCACTAATGTAATATAAATTACAACAGTCATTCCATAGCATTAAAGTTTACCATGCCAACAAATCAGTTTTTAAAAAGATGCAGATAAAAATATACCACCTGAATGCTATTCATCACTTTTGAAATGCAGTCCCCAGTTATGAATATTTCATTGATGTGAAACAACAGAAGAACTTCAATGTTAATCTTTTAAAGGTGGTTATATATTGTTTTTTTAACTTCTCATTTTAATTATATGCAGTCATACATTGAAAACATTACATATGTCAAATTATTCAATACCCGTCACAAAGTCGCACTTAATACTGTATTTACAGCATTTTACAATAGATATTTCCATCCCTAAATATGAACAAATAATCTACTCGTATCATATGATCTATAATTGTATCAGACAAACACACCTATATACATATGCGTGTGTGTGTGTAGTTTGAAGAAGCTATCTGCGAAATGTGGGAGACATCAAAATTTCGATAATAAGCCAAGTGGTCCATGGATGTACCACTTCACAACCATCTAATGGCCTATTGATGGCTATCCATACTTTTACCAACAATAAGAATATATGTAATGTGCTGCCATTGCTGGAATACAGTTGGTAGGCCATTTAAGGGCATTTAATTGGTCACCTACTCTCAACCATCAGTTTCATTTCCATCAAAATTCCATCAGTGGGCCATAAATGGCATGCCAAGTGTCCTGTTGCCAGCAGTCAGCTATAACAGGGTCATTAGTGTAAACCTATAAGTATTCAGTGCCAGCATTCATCCAGAAATGCCAGCAGTAAAACCACATTCGGCTGACTGTGCCTTTCTACATGGGTACTTTTCTAGAACTGTCAACATTTACCCCACTTACATGAAATGGAAAACATAGCAAAAGCACTGCCGGAACGTTGTACGCCAGCCAGTTTGTGGTAGCTACTCGCCAACAGACAGCCCAGCCAGAAGAGAACATCTAGAAGCATGATGTAGCCAATCAGGCACGGGCTGTTGTATTTGTACACTTACAAGAGCGACAACTGTAATACCATATAAAAATTCTTGCAAAAATAATTATATTTATTATTCTGCTGATACCATTTCAGAATTTCAAGTGAGGGTGTGTGCTGAAGGCCTTTAAGTCATGATTCTGAGAATCCACTTATGGTGTGGTCTCGTTTTTACCAGGGAGAACAGGGCAACGTTCATTTTGATTGGTTTGTTAAGGATGTGTTTCCAACCAATGGGTAAGCAACATTACTGTTGTAACAATTCATGTCAGATATGATCAATTTCAGTGATTTTAGTTGCGATAGTACAGATAAGTACTTTTCTTTTAAATATTTTAAGAAAAGTTCAGAATTATTTCTTGATTGATATTTTCTATTCGATAATGTTTCTCTAAATAGCTAAATGTAAAATGTGTGTTGCAAAATACGAGTGAATTCCATTGGTTTGACATGGTTTCCTTTTGAATAGATTATGATAAGTGACAAAAAATAAATAACAGAATGCAGGGATAAAGAACTTAAAACCTAAGGACAGGAAAATTTCGCGTTTGATACGTCCGTAGGATAGACTCCATTGTACTGTGTATTTCCGAGCCTCAGATTTCTGTTTACTGGCTGCTGCCCCAATTTTTATCCAGTTTTTACCTCAAACCAGATGGTACGGGAGTCGTTCTTTTTTTTCTTGCAGGTCTTTTATTGATTAAGAGCTAGTATAGACGTATCTAATAAACTGCGATCCAATTGAAAACTTATGAGAAATGTATGTACATGTGTATGAAGTCTAGCTTGCCCTAAAATAAATTCGTGAGATTGTCCAATTCCTCATAAACACCTCTCCGGCAAAAACAGCTGTCGGTAGAATTTATTTTCTTCTGTATGTACGAAGTTATCTCATCTTTTTTACGTAGTGCCGTCATACTCCTTGTAATTGTCAAACTACTTACAGTGAAATTTTCCTGCTGGCTAGATAAAATGAGAATATTATGATCTATCCATTCTAAGGAGGTGATTTAACTGTCATCCAGGGGGGGAAATAATCAGTTCTAACTAAAAGAAAGACATTTTGTAATTAACTAATTACTTAAAACATTTAGATGAGAAACGTCTTTATGTGCCTATTGAGAGTTGACCCTTTCACTGAATGATGCAGTTTGGAGATTCCAATCAGTCGTTTAGTTTTATAAATGTTTTTACTGGCCTATTGTGATCCACGGTGTGGTGTTTTACATGACCGTACGGCATAATTTTGGACAGGAAAACTCGCGTTTTAAATAACCCGTAGGCTATAGACTCCGCGGTCCTATGTATTCTGGACACTCTGCTTGCTGTATATTGGCAGCTTCCCGAGTGCGTAGTTAGTATTGCTTTTGACCAGGTGGCACTGTATTCAGTGCATGTTTTCTAGAAGGTCTGATATTGCCTCAGAGTTCACATGGGCATGTCTAATAAACTATGACAGTTGGTGGCATAATAAAAATGTACATGTATCTGAAGTCTAAGCTTATCCTAAAATTGATTCCCAAAATGCTACTGTCTACTAATGAGAAGGAACGCTTGATTTTCGTGTAGTGTTCCTTTATAATTTTATTTCAACACATTTTAGCTCAGTTACACTTTCGCGATCGGATGACTTTAATTGCTATTCTTTTTAAGTGTCTGCCTGCGAATCACAGGCGTTCAGTACAAGAGTAACTTACGTGTGACTCGCCCAATCAAACACCAACATGTCAGTTCACAAAGACACGTGGCCAAACGTAAAGGAATATTGCGAGTTTGCACGTATAATACTGGAATCTAGCCTGCATAGGCGTCCCTGGTGGCGTATAGATTTTAGTGGTATTGTTATTTTGTCTTCCCAAACTGATTTAACGATAAAACATTTTTAAAAATATTTCTGAATGCGAGGTTATTCATGGAGGAGTAAGTATCCTTTCCATGTACAGACATTTCATTGAATGAACTGGACTGGAAAACCTCGTGGGTGGAATGTCTAATACGCTAATTTTGAAACGCACGTCTGTATTATTATTATTCTAATATGACCACAGATAATCGATACGCTCCAAGAGAATACGAATAACCGTATTTCATGCAACCCAGCAAATCTAAACTAAGTTTTCAAAAAGATAAGCAGGTAATGAACAAACTACTCGCAGTTGTGAGTCCCTAAGACATTATATTCTAGTCTACAGTTTACTTGTATGACTGGAGCCCAGTAGTTTAGACACGACATATTCAAAACATTCGCCTGCAGCAAACATGAATAAATAATGTAATCGTATCACTGACAACCCAGTTGAATGTAATAAAATCCTAGCATCTTGACGACGGTAATGAACGAACCTTTGTTAGGGGCGTGTAAAATCCGTGTTATTATCAGGCGTCACAGTACTGTACACACTTCTGCAGATATATTCTTTTCATTGGCTGCTCACTAGATGGGAAGCCTTCTCCCTTGTGACTATACGGTACATGATTGGCTCACACAAATATGTAGTCTCTAATCATCGATGTAGAGTTTTTCCCAGCGTGTCGGATAAATAAGGTGCAATGACAAACACTGTGTAGAAATAAATGTGTATAATACTTTGAACACGATGCCCGAGTGTGGTTTGGGAGAAGGAAACTGGTTAATAATTCAACACTTGATGACATAACTTACACGAATATAGTTTCATTGTCTTCGTAGTTCTTGCCATGATATTGCAGGAACACGTCGACTCGTCAACAATAGAATGTCGTCAACAGAACACTACATTTTGGTACGCCTATACAAATGAACACGATAGGATGTAAATAATGTTATTAACAAAAGATCATTTGGTTGTAAGACTTCGCACTTGGTACTACACTGTCTGACAGTCGGCTGGTAATGAGCGTTGTAAAGTACATTACCTAGGTTGAGCGTGAGCGCGGAGACTCTGTTCTGCCCTCGCTGATTCACGTCACAGAGAAAATAAATACACGGAGATGAAAGGCGTGGCTGTGCGAAGATCTGGGAACGGGCCTTGTTTCTGATTGGCTACGGCGCGCTGCGAAATGTACCCTGATGGCTGGGCTATTGGCTGGCTTCCGAAGTAACTAGTCGCTGACTGGCAAACGTCGTTACGGAACGTTGCTAGCTATTGACGCCGATTTTGTCGCGTGTGCGGCTGGAGTTCGCGGAATGAACGGCGGTTTCACCTTCGCATTCTGGTTTACACAGTATTCAAATCGCGTTAGATACAGGCTGTGCATTGTAACGTGGCCACTTTTGAAATTAACTTTCGAAAGGATCAACTGCCAATAATTGTGTATATGCTACCGTAAACACTAACCCGCATATTCCCAGTTCAGTTCGTAGCGTATTAACGAAAATATTTCGAATAGTTGACGTGGAATTGCGACAGTAGGCCTAGTGTTTAAATTTACGGTAAACCAAGATGGGGTATTTTGCTTTAGACATATTGAGGGACGAATTTGCTTATTAGCCCTACACTGTGGTTCCAAACTCTAAACATTTTAACACTTTTACTCTTCTTTAAAACCCACTTGAAAAAAAAAACTGAAAATTCATACTTTACCCAGTTGTTATATTTATCATACAACAATTTTTGGCCTGTCAAACACTAACTACGCGACCAACCAGGATATTCGTTCTTAAAATACCGGCGATTATACAGATATGCATTACATTTTGAACAAAAGCCAAAATGTTTAAACCAGCCTATATATTGCAGCCATAAAACATAGCAAAAATCTCCCGTAATCATTAAAGATATTTTTAGGAATAATAACAATATTATTTTATTTTATGAAATTTAAAATATTATCTTATAGACAATAATATATTTACTGTGTTGATGGCTACTGCTACCTTCATTTCAGTGTTATATTCTATTTTATAAAATTTTATGTATAATTAGTATTGTTTATATTGTAATTTGATTGTGTCCTGCCTGTATTATTTGACAACTGCTGAAACGTATGTTGTTTGATTTTGGAGACAAACAAATAAAAAAATATATAAAAAAACTGAAGCGTGAATATAGTCACTAGGCCCGTGATAAAATATAAACTGTACATAAAGTGGAAATATGCGAAATAAGGAGAAATGCAAATCTTGAGCAGGGCTTCAAAAGTGCTGAAGCGTGTACATGTTTGAAGTACCCCGGCGTGGGAAAACGGCATTACGACGAGAGGTAGGTTGGTGATGCCTCCCTCGTTTATGCCTCGTAACAAGCACCTGCTCCTTTCATCGGAGCGCGGAGGGCCGGCCAGGGCACACTCATGAAACCCTACACCCGCGCCGCCTACACAAAAGTAACTCACCGCCTCCCCCTCTGCAATAACCAGGACGTGATTCTGTTTTCCCCGAGCCCGGACACCGATTCCCACGTTCCTTTGGATCCTCTAATCCATACAGCTGCTCGTCAGTGCTTTTATTTACTTTGCTACCAGACACGTTTCTGTGCTCTTGCTAACTCTAAATCACACTGGACATAAGTCCATAATTCTTTTTCAATGCCAGATATACGCAGGCTGTTTCTCAATTACGGTAGAAAAACGTGATGAGGTGATAGGTACACGTCGTTTGGCCTAAAAGTCAGTAGGCTCAAATGATTTTAGGGTAAATTTCTTTTATGCAATACGCCTTTTAGGTCGTGTGCATTTTAAGCCGAATTAATTTTATGCCAAGGGACTTTAGGGAAAAGTGATTTTATAGCTAGGTGACTTCTAGGTCAAGTAACTATATGCCAAGTGAATATCAAGCCAAATGAATATTAGATCAAATGAATTAGGCCAACTAACTTTTATACCAAGTGACTTTTAGGACAAGTGAATTTTAGCCCAAGTGACGTTTAGGCCATGTGACTTTCAGGGCAAATAACTTTTAGGACAACTGACGTTTAGACCAAGTGTATTTCGAACCAAGTGAATTTTAGGCCAAGTGATTTATGTATATTTTTTATATGGGTTTCCTTCTATCTTAGTTTCTTTTCTATCCTTTGGTACACAATTTGACCGCTAGATCGCACCTCACTGCATTTTCGATAGTATTTTGAGCTACTATCAGTAGTTACAAAAAATCTGCTTATTTGGCTTTCAGCGATTACCTTATGATACTTGGGATGCATTAGAGTTCATTACTTAAGTACCTAATCGTAGTTTATTAATTAAAGTTCACTACTTCTAATTGTCTTTAGGAGTAAATTGCTAAGTAGTTTGCCGGACGTAAATAGCTCTGGTTAACTTTCAGTAGCAATTTAAAATAATCGGCAATCGTTTATTATTTTCTAACGACAACAATAGGTTTTATGAAACTAAAAGCATCTGACAGCTCCAAGATACAGATAAAAATAATTCACCAATCATGCAATATTTATAAAAAATTATCTAAACTCTCATTCCTATCGACAAAAAGTTATAAATCCATAATAACTCTGTATTTGAAAAAAGAAAAATATTATTGTTATTCATATATTGTCATTAGCCACAAACACATATTTTAAGTAGTCATATTTATTAGGGTACTATACATGTAATCTATAACTAATTATAATTTATAACTAAATTTAATCTTTATTTTAATGATATTTTATTATGGGGAAAATATGTTAACTTTGTTTGTTTTTATAATGTGCAACTTTCTATACGCACTGCTTTGAATTTTAAGTGGAGTTCCTCGAGTTGAAACATAGTTTCTCTGATTTTAATTTTCTTCATAGACTATCACGGCTGACTTAAAATATGTCAACGGGTACATAACCCTGGCATTATTAAGGCCTGGCCCACAATACACAGTCGGCAGTTCGCAGGCTGCAGTCGGCAGTCGGCAGTCGGAGAACACTTGCAGAACTCAAATACGAGTCTTCACAACGTGCAGTCGGCAATCCACAGTCTAGCAGCTGGAGATGGTTCAGATGTGGTCGTGAACACGTGAAGTCAACCAGACTGCTGCCACTCATACAATTTCAAATATATCATCTCTGATGACGAGTGATGTGGAAAAAGATCGACGTTTCATATAGCCTACAATATCTAAAAGGTTCCATTTCTATGTTTTTCTTTTATTAATGGTAAATAACTTATCAATTGGTTACTACCTTAGAGTCGGCATTGCTGTTGTTATAGAGCTAGAAGCTCTCAAGCGTTCTCCAGTGTTATACTTATATAACTAAACTAGTAGTATTTAAAAACATTAGTAAAAAACAACATGGCAGACAGAACATGTACAGCATAATGTGGAATACATCCGACTGCCAACATCCGGCTGGCGACTGCGCTTTATGAACAAGGCTTAGGATACACTGAATAAAATGACTGTAAGTTGGCATAATTCGCAGGCCGGAATTAATTTAATTAGGCGATATTTCACCGATTAGTTAAGGCTAGACCTAAAACGCACAATAGCATATTGTTTTATAATTTTCTGCAGTAACGACTTCATGCACGCATTTAAAAATTAATAACAGTTTCGAAAGTAAAAACCCAAAAAATCTGCTCTATAGATATATATATAAATTTTATATTATATATATAAATTTGTTATATATATACATATATATAACAAATTTGTTTACTTCCTTAACTACCACAGTTATTCTAATGAGACAGAACCGAAAATTTTCGTACGTTTTTTTCATCAATCCTAATAATAATATTTGCAATTACAAAACCATTTTATTATTGGAATTTCCTATTATTATTTAATTTTACACTCTATATCTAAAATAAGTCATTATAAGTAATTATTCAAAAAGCTTGCAATCGAAGGCAGCAGATGTGTCTGATAAAAATGTGGCAAGATTCTGTACACCCACTGTGTTCAAGTAGTAACTGAAATAATGAACACGTTAAAAACTGCATGACGTTCCCTTAAAATGAAAAAATACTCAAATAAAACACTTCGAAAAACTAAACAAGCTAGAGAATACAAGAAACTTACAGAAATCAACATTTCATCTGTCATATCGAAAATCATTTAACTGATAAACAATTGTTCAGTTTGTAGAATACCAAAATCTTAACCACATGTACTACGCGAAAACCAACATTTGGATTTCCGGCCACATCACAAAATAAGAGTTACATTTATGCCTATGAATATCACAGTTATCATGGATAGGTCACAAATGTCATATGTATTAGACGATTCGAAACACTAGACTATTCGAAAGCCCTGAACACCGTTAACAACAAATGTATGTTGAATAAATTAAGAAGTATCGGTTTACGTAGTGCCTAAATAACGTTTTGCAAATCGCATAATATGTGGTTTATATATGCAGAAACCCACACACGGGATATTTTACTGTGCCTACGGTATCTAACGTATCACCAGTATGCAGATGTCACCCAACTATCTGTCGTATTCTCCAAACGGCGAACTGCTCACATTATAAAAACCAAGACCTTGAAGGAGCGAACAAGGGTTGGTGCGAAAGCTGCCTTCAATATAACGCTTAAAGCCCTTTTACATGATCAAATTTTCCCTCAAATTACCTTCAATGTTTATTGACCTCAATTCTTGAATGCTATACGACGTCATAAAAAGTCACATCCACGGCCATGTTCTCTTATAATTTATTGAATGTCTCGTTTTCGTTCAAGTTTTTCGTTTCGAGCATGTTCCAAATTTTCTTGAATCCAAACTTGATATCGCTTTATTACATTACTTCCTAAGAGCATTAATGGAAGGAATCTCATAATAACAGAGTAGTGTGCACACAATTATTAAAGTTTTTACAAAATAAAGATGCATATTTTTGAGAAAGAAAATGTACAATAAAATTGATAAAATTAGTTGGAGTTTAACGAATATTATTTTCCTGTCCAGCATGATTCGTAGATACTTCTAAATTTTGTTTCCCGTATCTTTTAACTGTTTTCATTCTCTTGTAGACACTTGAAAGTTAGTTGAATGTAATTCATAGAAAGGCAAATTAAGAGATTTTTAAACTGATACCGCGACCTCTAGCGGTTTACGCCAGCGTCACTCGTCATCAATGTGTCGGAACTCTGTTCGCCAATCGGCGCCTGGAAACAGAGTCGCTCGCCAGCAGCTTAGCCAATAGAGACTCACTGTGCATTAAGCAGTAACCAATCGGGCACAAGGCTTGTTCCGAGAGTTTCACGCAGTTTATTAAATGAATGGTACACCCACATCAAACAAACCCCCACGCAATTTTTCTCGTACGTATTTATCTGCTTTGTGCTGAAAGATATCCAGCTGACGTGTCTGTTGAAATACATGCAGTTGACGGTAGGGGTATTTATTTGGAAGTTTTATTTCAAAAGTGCTGATTACAAGCCTATACGCACCCAATCGTGAAAATTGTCGTTCGTTTGCGACGTGTATAAAGCGGCAAAAACGAGCGCAATTCATGCCTGAAGTTCATTCCGACGTCCCGGTTGGGCCGACAACCAGGGTAGCTCTACCCCGCAGCTGTCGGCCACTTACCCCCGGTCACAATCAAATTCTGCGCCGGCGGGAAGTAATCAGCGACCTACAAAATTAACCGCACCTCATTTCGCGGCGGGACTAGATTCCAGGCCGGGCTTGAATACCGTAGCTTGTCCGTCCCTGCCTCTCCGCCACGCAGCGCCCAGCTTGCTATTGCGCCACTGGCGGTTGATGAGGGTATTGAGGGAGGGGGTGTTTCCAGCGGCGTTCATTCTCCGCCGTTTGTTCGTTAACCGGCTGTAGCGGGCCGCTGGTTATTCAATTAAACGACGCCGATGCTCCGTGCGTCAAACTGACAGACACAGCGCTCTTCGCTCGCGCGTGCGCACACAATCGATGAATATACAGAACAGAATTGGCACTGTGGTTACTTTGAGGTATACGAACCCATTCACTGGCTTCGTGAAGCTCGTGAGATGGGAATTTTGCCTGGTTGGTTTAACGGCGTGCTGAGAATTATTCCCTACCCAGCAAACACGGGAAATAAGGGGCCAGAATAGGGCCGTTAAAATATAGCCGACAAACCCCGGCCAGCCGATATCGGCCCGCTGTCTTATGCCTGAAGCGGCCCAATGGAAATATGGACTGGCAGCAAACTGTTGGCTGACAGTGTCGGACATCCGATGGCTGGATGTCGTTACAATTCCGGGCATGCGATAGCTGGATGTCACTACGATGCCAGGCCTGCGACGGCTGGATGTCGTTACGACGCTGGGCCTGCAGCGGCATGATATCCAGAAATAAGCAGTATAACCATGAAAAATCTTTAGTAATAGTTATTTTATATTTAAATGTATTCAGTTCGTTTACTTCTCAACACATGATATAATATATATTTACTTGCCGAGTGCGGAATTCGAACCTGAGACCCTTGAGTTGACAGTTCAGCATGCTAACCAATACACCATGGGGTAATATGCTGATAGTCTCCAGTAATATAAAAGATATTATAACACAAATTATTATAATAAAGGAATGCATAAATTCCATGACGATATAGAAATCATTTAAAAACCATTTATTCAGCGGCTTGCAAACAACATAGTTTTTGTTAGATTTTAATATATATGTCGGAAGGTTGTGCAACTATGGAAAAAAATTTCCAAGTAAACAAATGTCATGGGCTACCGCGTGACACATATAATCACGAAAAAAAACATGCTAACGGTTAACACGCAGTCTCAAAAAGTCATCATGTCATTAACAGCTAGCTAACATTTTGCCTATTCAAAACACTTTCCAAAAGTTTGTCGGCAAAAATACATCATATTTGTAGGCTCAGCTTTCTTGTGATAAAGAGCCTAGTCTGGAAAAAGTTACAAGGCCGGAATTAATAAGATAATGACAAGCTTACAGAAAAGACAAAGATGCTGTATGGGAATCGGCCCAGAAACATTTTTAAAATGCTTGCAACATGTTTGCTCTGCGATATCATGCCGACATATTTTTGGTGATAGCCAACTGTTATCCTAAAGAATACAGTGGGCTGTTGTCTTTTTTCTAACGGCTAGCAATCTGTCTTAAAAAATACATCATGCCATTTTCAGATGGCTATCTTCTAGGATTGAAACGACAGTTGCCCACTGTACAGGTATCGGGCCGACAATTTGCCTACACTTTGCCGACAGTACAGGTATCGGGCCGACAATTTGCCGACACTTTGCCTACAGGTTGTGTTTGTTCGGTATTGGCTGGGTTGCCGGCGTGACAAGTGCTATGAGGAGCGTGATTATGGAAAGGCATTCGGAGATGTCAGTGGTACCTGAGTGACTCCATTTTGCTGGCGTGTGCTGCTGGAGTTCGCCGTTTAAGAAACACTTTCGCCTCTGTATTTATAAGTAGTCGGTGCTTGCCTGGAACTCTTTTCACGAAAGTCAGTTAATGGCAAATTATGTATAGGTATACAAATATGTAAATAAAAAGTTATTTCGAATCATGTATACATAACTGTGTATATATAAATATGGAAATATTAAATTAATTTAATTTAATATTTCTGAATGCACATACAGGTAGGGCTGAATTTGACCGACAAATCTCGTAAGACGATTCCTTATGTAAAATCAGGTGGCACATATGTAGGACACTTTGTACCAAAACGAAATATTGAAGGCGAAATAAGTCCCTGAAAATAGAGAATGTGTAATTCATTTTTTGCGAAATATAAACTAGGTGAGATGGAAATAAAAATCGCGGAACATTGTTTTATGTAATCGGGGTTTTCAACCTAAGAGAAAATTCACAATAATAACCCGTAAGAAAATAAGAGGGGTGGCCGCCTTCTTAATGCCGGCAACTTCGTTACTGTCGGAATTATGAACGTTTGATGCTGTTTTATTGAGCAGTATTACCTACGAAACAAAAATGCTATTGCCTTGTTCCAACTGTCTAGGATCCACCGTTGTCATTTAAAACGCACACAAAGATTCCGCTAGATTCCGCGGCCGTGATACAGTGCCTCGTATGTAGACAATACGCCATGCAAGCGTGTATGGCCACAGCACAACCGATTGTGGCTGACAAGGTTACACCTACTTTAAACATTGTGTATAAGCTGTTCACGGTAAAGTGATCACTTTCTAAGGCCCTTCCAACATACTTTATCCACTAATAAATATGTATTATTGCATCCTCAGGCATTAAATTTTGAGGGTGGTGAAAAGTATACACTGTATTTATTGGTCTCATTGTAATGTTTATATTAAAAAGTTGCAGGAAGATGGAGATTGGATGAAAAGAAAAAATTTAGAAGGGCCTCAAAAAGTGCTCACTTTACTGTGAACAGCCTATACCATACATTAATAAGTATACACAACTGTTCGATTGTGGCGACAGTCAGTGTGTGATTCCATACAGGACGTAAAGCTATTGTTATTGCCTACGCACATGGAACTGTGTCGCTGCTGCTGTGTACTGTGCGGGAGGTTGAAACTTTTGGTGCAGCAGCGTAGAGCAATACCATTAAAACAAATCATATTTAAGTAGTATCAGGTAACACATAGCATTTAACAACAAAAGTTGTGTCATTCCATAGGTTTTATTGTAGAAACATGTATTACAAACACTTTTATAGGAAAGGCTCGATGCTATTGCCGCCATGTTCAACGCATAATTCACATCGCCACACCAACTTTTGTCGGAAACCTTTGAAAAAAACCCTCATTGTACCAAATAATCGCTGCAGCTGCAACGATGCGGGCGACGAGGTTCTCTTTGGATTCCACTGCGATTTCATACACCAGGTTGCGCAAGTAACCCCAGAAGAAATATTCCAATGGATTCATATCTGGTGATCGTGGAGGCCAGAAAACAGGACCCCCACGGCCTATCCATCGTCCAAAGAATACGAGATTCAGGTGATCGCGCGCACGTCGCGAACTGTGGGCTGGGGCGCCGTAGTGCTGGAACCACATGTCCGCTAGTGTTTGTAACGGGACCTTTATAAGTAATGTCGGCAGAGCTTCCCGTAGAAATGCAGCGTACACTGCCGGTGAGACGATGGAGTTACAAGTAGCGGCCAACCAACATGTTATGTATTGTGCCGGCCCAGACGTTGATGCTGAATCGCTGTTGATCATCATGGAAGTATGGAGTGTGAAGATTAACTCCCGCCCACTCATGGATGTTTCAACAATTCTGTATGCCATCACTGTGAAGAGAATTTTATCTGTCAAAATCAAGGTGTGTTCTGCGTTGTTCCAAAAACCATGATGCAACCTCCAAACGTCGATGATAATCCTCAGGACCCACGGCATGCAGACATTGAACATGGAACGGATGCAGTAGTTGTTCATGAAGCACTCGCCAATAGCGCGGCAGCTTCTGTTGAGTATTCTTGCAAGAGTACGTGTATTCACACCAGGGTTATTCTCAACTTGACTCAACATATCCTCTTCTAACCTGGCTGTCCTCGCTGTCTTGTCTGCGCCCTGCTTTCGGTCGTGTTAACTCCAAACGTCGAGGATAATCCACAGGACACACGGCATGCAGACATTAAACATGGAACGGATGCAGTAGTTGTTCATGAAGCACTCGACCAATAGCGCGGCAGCTTCTGTTGAGTACTCTTGCAAGAGTACGTGTATTCACACCAGGGTTATTCTCAACTTGACTCAACACATCCTCTTCTAACCTGGCTGTCCTCGCTGTCCTGTCTGCGCCCTGCATTTCGTAGTGTCACCTGCAAACTTCCACTTTCTCTCAAACGTCGCTACACAGATGCGAATGTGATGTGGCGTGGCTGCTGTCTGTGCGGAAATTGATCTCTGTACTTTGTTTGCGCTTTTCGTCCATTTCCCTCTGCCGCACCATAGACGAGTATCATATCCGTCCGTTCCGGACACGTAATGCGTTCTATTTTGTAGACTCAACATGCACCTTGACTAACAGGAATGTAAATGTTGTGTTATGGAGTGTTCAAATATTTTAAACAATTTGTCTCGGGGTTAAATGGGCCGCATTCGCTAAAGTGTCTTTGGTGTTGCGTGGAATTGAATATTTCAAACCGTAGAGAGCTGCCTAGTGTGGTATTAGTGCCAGACATGTAGACCGCTCGCACATTCTTTACACACATATTTTATACTACTTGCTGTATCTGACACCTAGTTAGATGTGTGCTCGCAAGTGAATGGCCTGATAGTGTTGCATTATGGGAACGTTACTTTTAACTATCGACATGTCGTGTGTAAAAAGTAACACTTATTTACGCGCTAACGATACAGTACGACTACCTGTACGTGTTTAGTTCGCGCATTTGTCTCGTCGCAAGCGAGGTCATTAGACACAGGAACATACAACTAGGCACTTACCGGGAACTGAGGACGAATTCGGCCATTGTCTTTATTAAGGAACCATCCCAGAGTTTGCCTGGAGTGACTTCGGGAAACCATGGTAAACATAATTGGGGATGGCCTGACCAGGATTCGAACCCGCGTCATCCCAAACGCGAGTCCAACATGTTACTGTGGCCCCACTTCGCTGAATCCGTAATTTAATAATGACTAGTAATGTTTATACTAAAAGTCAGGACTCATTTTCATATGATACTTGTTTATTTAACACTATGACCTGCGTAAAAAATAGGGCCTCTAATCCTAACTGCCTATGGTACAAAACGCAGATAAATAAAGCTTCGGCTGTTGCGATACATGTCCAGGCGCAAAAACAATAGTCTTTACAGTACACAGTAGTGACAGCATTCCGGCTACAGGCACGTAGGCAATGACAATATTTCATGTAGGGATTCTCTATGTGTCTTATATTATATTTGCCACTTGATTTTGTGTAAGGAATCGCCTCACGAAATTCATAGGTAGATTTAAGCCCCATCCTATATACATATGTTTACAAGCATATTTGAATAACATTTTGTTATGTATCTGCGTGTTTTCTTCTGGGGCGAACATGTATGTGAGTTTAGTCTGAGTATTCCCATAATATTTACATTAAAATTTTATGGTATAAGGCCTTTTGTAGGCACAAGTTAGACTCTTTGCTGTAAAAAGAACCGCATTTATGTAGGAAAAATGACAGTAGAAGTTCTGACACCATCGATTTGGAAGCGCTCTCTCGGCATAACACGAATTGCGAATACGAATACCTGCCTTTGACCGCAACGATCATTGAGCCGCGACCTCCATCAATGCTAACTGGTTATCGCCGGTGCCGATTCTGCCATTCTGTAATGTTAATGCCAAATTAGAACTCTGGCACTCCCCTGCGACTGATGAGGCCGGCGAGCTTGTCAGTCATTTCATCCTGATGATGGATCGGTGGTAGCAAACGCAAAAGGGGAATTACCCATATCTGCCTCGCAGGCACATGACAAGGAGTCACACTGTAAAAAATAATGGTAAAATTACCTGGCAAGTGTAAGGCAATATTCGCAAACTTGTGATGGAAAAACAGTTTTCCTTACGTGTAAGGGAAAATTACCACACTGTGGAGTAAAATTCACGTACATGGTAGTGAAAAATGCCTAACATGGATGGGAACATTACTATACGACGTGTGGATCTCCTAGTCATTTTTTAGCTATTTGATAATTGTATAGTATATATTTTATACCTTAAAATAATTTTTCTTGTCTAGTCATACAAGTTGTCCAACATGGCTCTTTATGTGTAAGGTATAATTACCGCACTCTGGAGTAAAATTCATGTACAAGGCGGTGGAAAATCCCATAAATGGATGGAAAAATTATCTTACGAGGCGTGCATCTCTTCATCATTTTCTCAACAGCTAAGTGGAAGGACGGGCATAAGAAAGAATACGTAACACACTAATATTCACTTCTAGCACCATGTTGCCGTCGTGGTGTAAGGGATAGTGCATCGACGTACTGTATTAGAGGTTCGCGCCCACCCTACGACAAGTGTCGCAGATTTTAGAGTTAAGATTTCGGTTACTATTCGTCAGAGGATACAGGTAATAAAAAAATTAACAGTACCAATATCCTGTGAATTTTTAAATAAAACTTTATTATACAATATAGGGCCTAGTTAGTATTACCTAACTTGTATGGGATTTTCCCCCACTTTTGTCAGGTACCGGTTCATTTTTCGTACGGTTTGGGAATACAACATTTCTTGTAATGTAAATTTACTCCACATTTGACAGGTAATTTCACCTTACATGTAGAGGAAATTAGCTTCCCTTACATGTAGAGGAAATTAGCTTCCCTTACATGTAAGGGAATTTCACCAAAATTTTTCACAGTGCATTTTTATACATAACAGTAATTAACACTACGGCTAGGAACTATGTAGAACACTGGAAGGTACTTGATAAACGTTCCATTGATCATAGAATTATTATATATGAAATATATGGTGGAAGAAGAGAAAGACCTCGTAATATGGAGAGTGATGTCATATATATTCACAAAATAGCAGACTGGCTGACATTCAACCGGGCTCTGTTGAGTATGCTACAAGGATGTCCTGAGCTGCAACAAAATGTTAAAAAAAAAGAGCAGCAGCAATCACAAAGGTTATCCAGGACATTTGTGAAGAGAACCTCCAGAAGATTATGTGTGGGTTGCCAAACCTCTCATGGTGGGGACAGGGAATTGGAATAATTGGAATAAAAAATATACGGAGGGAAAGAAGGAAACTACACAGAATGCGGAAGGGGGGGGGCGGGGGAACTACGGCAATTCTCTCGGAATTACAAGCAAATGAAGCAAGCATACTTTAATAGGGCCCGAAGGAGGATAGCCAAGTCATGGGAAGAATTTGTCACACAGGCCGGAAATGAAGATCCATTTGGTATAGTGTACAAGTTAACTGCAAATAAAATGAAAACGGTTACTCCTCCGCCATATATCCAAGAGAATGGTGAGACCATAACAGATCTATATAGATCTGTTGAGGTGCTGATATACATCTGTCTGCCTGATGAATCCCGGGATGAAAAGGAGGGTGGGAGGGAGTATGCCGAGAAGAGGCGGTCAATGGTAACAGTGCCGAATACTGAGAAAGCTCCGGAATTAGATTTGGAATAGCTGACAGCAGTGGTATAACAAATTAGGAATGGGAAAACACCTGGAAAATATGGACTCGCAGTAGAAATAATTAAAATATGCTATTCCAGCATTAAGGACATTTTGCTAGAAACATTATAATGGCTGCCTTCGGACCAATGTCTTTCCTACACCTTGGAAATAGGGATGAATAAGGATACGTATTATACAAAGGTGATAACAAGGATCCTGATAACCCTAAATCATATCGGCCGCTGATTTTGCATCCGGTGCTGGGAAAAGTCTTGGAGAAGTTAGTAAATATGAGATAAATTATGGCACTCAAATCTGAAGGCACCATGAGCGAGAAGCAGCATATCTTCAGGAAAGTAATGGGAATAGACCTTACACTGTACGATGATGAGAAAGCAATCAAAGATATTATGGCAAAGTATGTTATGGCATTGCTACTAGATATATCAGGAGCAGTCGACAATGCCTGGTGGCCAGAAGTGATGCATCAACTCAAAAATGAGAGATGTCCAGCAAACATCTATATGGTGATTTAGGATTTATCCTCGGGCCGGCCTTATGGAACATACTATTTGATGGTTTTATGGAGCTGGGTCCCCCACCTGGGTGAAGGGTTTTTGGATTGGCAAGTGATGGTTTAGTGCTGATCTCTAGAGATTCAAGAAGAATCCTAGAAGATAAAGCAGCAGAAGTTATTGGCCAGATCTAGGAGTTGTCTACTAGAGTGAAGCTGCAGTTTTCCAAATAGAATACCAAGATTATGCTGCTCTAAGGTAAGCTTCAGAGGCCACCGAGTGAGCACTTTAGCGAGCGTCTCATAGATAATGTAGATGAGTTCAAGTACCTGGGAATCATCATGGATGATAAGATGAGCTTCCTCAAACATATTGAATATATTTCATGAAAACCTGTGGTGGTGTTCCATGAACCAAAAATAATCGGGAACACTAGTTGGGGCCTCAACTACATTACTCTAAGACCAATATATAGGACAGTATTTGAGGCTTTAATAACATAAGGTGCAGCGATGTGGTACCACAGAGTGGAACTAGCATGGCATAAGAGGGAACTCATCAGTGCTCAAAGAGCTGCACTGCTGACCGTTGAAGAAGCACATAAGACAGTGCCAAATGAATCACTCCCAGTGCTTTTTGGTGAAATACAGAGGAATTAGAGTGGAGAGAGCACGGGCTGCAAGGCTGTCAAAGGAAGCCAAGGAAGAAATTATGTATCGTGTTCTCCAGGAATGGCAAGAGAGATGGGATTTTTTTAAACATGGAAGAATAACTTAAGAGCTGTTGCCTGACATCAATGCAAGATAGATAGAAACAATAAATTGATTAACATCAATCATTACAACATGCAGCTATACACATGCCATGGTAACTTCAAGGTAAAGCTACACAGTCTGCGGATCGTGCACTCTGCGTTGTGTGATGTGTGTGTAGTGGACGACACAGTCCAACGTGTGATTTCGGAATGTCTCAAGACAGAAGACATTGGACAGTGGCTGGAAGAAACCATTGAACTTAAAGACATTCACTTAAGACTAGAGAACATAATGTCAGGTAAGTCTTTTCATAAGAAATGGAATGAGTTTGCCACAAAAATTGGCAGAAGATAGGAGGTTATGAAAAATTTCAAGAAGATAGAATTTCTGATGACCCATAAAAAGGCTTCTAAAAAATGAAGTCAGAATATCTCTGATTGGCGAGGACAAGTTTTTACCGAGAAAACTGGTAGAAAACCGAGTACAGGCACTAAGATACGTGAATGGCCGGAAGAGCGAAGAGAAGAAAGTGCCGTGAACTGTCTTAATCGTCAGAGTACAGATGCTGTGCGGGAGGATGAAGGGTGAGCCGCCCTCTACCCAGCGCGAGTTTCAGGATACTCAAATGCTACCTCACTTTGCCAAAAGTACCCTAAACCTACAAACATAACTCGTGAGTAGATGACGAACTCATTTATAGAAAAAGCAAAAGATCTGAAGAACAGGCAGCAAACTCGTTGTTAAGTTTAATTACTAGAGTATCGGTGTAAACGTTGCAGAGTCTCATTATTCACACAATAGGCCATTCGTTCAGTATTAATCATTGCAACTGTCAAATAAACAGGCACAGGTTTGAAACAGTAACTGATAGCGAACACCAAATTTCTTGTTTAAATTCTAAGTTATTTTTTTTAGGAATATTTTACACACTGATATTTGCACTTGCTTTAACACTCAGTATCATGCGCGACAAGCTACGCTTCCAAACTGTATACTGAAGAGGTTAACATTTTATACTAGAAAGTTAACGTTCTAAGATATTCCTGGTCTATAAATACAGTTAATATTACGCGTCGCAGTACAAGACGCTCGCAGACAAGGTGCGCTCCGCATCGCAAACATTTACAACACTTGAAGGCGTAAAACTTGTAGGAAATATACGGCCTGGACAGTACTGGCCACGCCAAGATTCTCTCCTCTCGTGCCTGGTAATTTAGCAGTGACGCAGGAGCACGGGACAACACACAGCTCCAGGAAAATCTTCGTTGTTCCGGCCAGTCACAGGCCCCAGTGCCCGCCAGGACGACGTGGTCGCGCTGTTCGTCAGCTGATCGCACATCCCGCGCATTGAATGCGCCACGACGCTCGTACCATTTGTGCACGCACCAGCCACGTGCCATTAAAAGTATTGCACGCTGCAGTTAGGTTGGTGCAGACAATTATCTGTCACTCGCGGCACTTGCATCCAGGCACAAGTTTCGCAAGAATAGCCTTACAACAGGACCGGTACACTTCTGCGGTGGCAAGGGCGTAGCTTTATATGGCGTATTATACTAATAAACGTGCAGGCTTTACGCCAAGCTAGAAACTTCATACTTGCACTTTATCGGCAAAACATTCCGGCCCGAGACCGCCTTCATTCGTATATCGTCTGCCACAGTTCGGTACCGGTCGCATGGAGCATCGCTCATTACTTCTGCTCCTTACAGCGGACGTCAGCCGACTATCACTAGCCAGTGCCGCGCCGAGCCACGCGACACGCAGCGCACCTGGTGGCGATCGCCCTAACAACCATTTAAACTGCAAACGTTTCAATCAAGTACTATTTGAAATATAACGAGCATAATATAAATATACAATAAGCAAATAAAATTAATAAATTCAACAAATATTAAATATTCCAATTCAGTGTATAATACAAAATAGCAAAATGATAATCGGCCGACCAATAAAAAAATACACTCAGTAAAGTACTCCTCACTCGCGCCACGGCAACCAACTGTTGTCAACCTTGCCAAAAAACACTAGGCGCCAATTTACGTGACGAGGTATTGTCACAAGGGTGCACCGGCCTTGGGGGCCATAAAACCTGTCTCTACCATAGACTAAATATGAGGTAGACCGATCATTCGCCTTCTGTGAGTGTGCCCAACATTGACCTACCCCAAAACCACACAATTGTCAAAGTCATATGGACAACAATGATGAACTTGTTTGTATCTTAAATTTTAAATGACGAGTACTATTATACTAATAAAATACGTTCACCAATTTCAATTTAATCAAATTCCATTACGAATTCGTCAGAAGGAGTATAAAAACTTCTCAAAACACTTGTTCACTAAACCGTATTTCAACCTTAAATTCAGTCCATGCCGTTTTTGCTAGGCGTGTTGGTAGTATAGCTGTTTATTGTCAGGACACGGAGACTGGTTGTGCGCAGTCATTGCGATCGCTCTACCTCATATTTAGTCTATGGCCCCTCCAAATAGGTTCTCCTATAACAGGATACCTGTAATATTCGTGTTTTTATCTGCTACTATGCTGTATGAGCACAACCCGCAATTTCACTGGCTATTGACAACTATATTTGTGTTGTTTGTCTGTGTGGTCACTTTCCTGGAGATCCACAATTTATCGGCGAATGGCATAAGTGAAGCGAGCATACAGCATCTAACAGTTTAGTCCACAGGTCCCTAGCTATAACTGAATGTAAGTCGATAAGGCTGGAGTTGGCGCGTGAAGCAGTGTGACCAAGCGACCTGGATAATTGTGTCTGCGGCGCGAAGGGCCGAGCCCATCAGTGTCACCTCAGGCGTGGCTGAGGGACGCCGAAGGCCCTTCCTTGAATAATTGAATGACAATTACTGTTGGGCTTCACGACGTCGTGCGTCGCCGGCCTTGTGCCGCCATGAATTACTAATTACGCAGCAACGCAAAACTTGGCGATTTCCTGCCCCACCGGACCCCGGCGTCAAACATTCATGTCGCCGTGTTGCTCCCGCTATTATACGGAGGACGATGGCTCGTTTGGCTTGGACTGGAGACCCCGAAGCCAATCATAAACCCATTAAGGCATGTTCGTACAACTAGACCGTGAACTGCGTTGAAGAATTAGTGAAACAATGCGTTTCTAATTGGAATCAATGAGTGTAAGCATGCCTTAATTTAGATCCGCTTTCTTCCGAAATTAACATATGCTTCAGATGAGTCATTGACAAAACATGAAATACGTTTCGAACTCTACAAAATTATCTTGGACATATCCATAAAAACTAGGAAGTTAAAAATAAGTACTAATTAAATTATCCATATTATGATGAAATAAAATGTAGTTAGCTGTGGGGTCCAGTCTACTTAGTTTTTCCATGAGTAGACAGCTTTTAATAAAGCTACTTGCTGGGTTACACATGCAGAGAGACGCTGGAAAATCATGAAATATTTTTCATTTAACATCTCATCGATAAGTTTATCTTTTTATGATTGGATGAACAAACTGAAATGATTTGTAAACTTATTACAAAAATTCTGCTTTAGAGTATCAGAGTCCTCTTTGGCACGATGAAATGTGATAGTAAGGCAGCGCACTGCAGCCGAACAGGAATAAAACCCGCTCCCAGAGCCCGGCCCGACCAATCAGAGGATGGGACTCGTTATGGCGTTTCGTCTTTGTATGCTAATCTACTCTGTGATAGTATACGTGTATGAGAGCCAATACCGAAATAAAACTTTTATAAATATGTACAATACGTTGAATCGTAGGATACGCTCTATTTTCCCTGCGCATCGATCGTCTCTGTACATGGCCCATTTCTTCAATGTTTGTGTGTGCTTTTTACAAGAGTTAGGTCCTCCCCCGACACGTGTAATCAGGGGTTGATACTGCTACCAATGAGATAGGAATGTATATGTGGTTGCTAGCTGGCGGTCTGATCCCACTCCCCATACTGACAAAAAGCTCAATAACGCCAATGACTAACTCATCAAAATATATTATACTGTAAACAAAATGTTTAGATTAACCAAGTGTATATATGTATTTGCTTGGACACTAGTAGAACAGAAATGTGAAGTTGGGTACGAGGGCGTAACGGCGCAGAGTGGTGGAGCTGTTCATACTCTGTAATTCCGGTTCCTCCGGTGACCACATTTTTCTTAAGATTTCCCTTTTTTCCTCAAAAACGACCATTTCCCCTCAAAATATCACTTGTTCATTAAAATTGATATTTTTTCATTAAAATTTCCCGTTTTTCTCTCAAGAAAGCACCGAGCCTTATAGTTTCAAAAACTAGCAGTACAAAGGCATTTTTCAGACAATTCGGGGGTTTTCGGAGTCTCAATTCTCAAGGGCAGAGCAGTGGTGGCCATATTGGTTTTATAGGCATAGGATATGCCAAATCTATACACGGAGTTCAGGGTCCGTAGTCAGACTTAACCATCAGCCATCTTGTCCGCCATGTTGAATGTCGGTGACGTTGACCTTTTACCTTGACCTCAATACCATGAACTTTAATGACCCTAATCCCATAAGTTCGCAAAAATATTTTAAAAATAACCAGAAATTTATAAAAATATGTAAAAAATTATTCTAAAATATATAAATAAAATATCAAATAAAGTTTCGAATGTTTCAGGCTTAGAGGGGACGAAGGACTGGAACCTACCAGCCACAATATTGTGACATCACACAACCACCATGTTGGACTCAGGTAACTTTGACATTGATGCATGACTGTGACCCTATAACCATAATATTTAAGGTAAATGGCCTTGAAAACAAAAACTAAAATTGTAAAAACTGAATAAATTGATTATGTCTGCCAGCGTGATGCATTACTGATTACTGCCACCATCTTGGATCCAGGTGACTTTGACCTTTGACCTTGAACCAAAAATTTGTTACAAATTTCAAAAATTTCCTAAGCACTTATAAGAATTTAAAAACTATATTTTTAGAAATATTTTTTTTTTAACTATTTTTAAAGACTTAAATTTCCGGAACCATCCCACAGCACTACGTTCAGCAGATCATTGAAACCCCCTCCAAAAATAGAATTGTATTGACATCCCTGTCCCTTACCAATGCCCCTTATTTGCTTAATTAGTCGGCCAGCCTCTACCCCTTCATACAAAATCATTCTTTTGAATACACTCCACCGGCCATATTGTTTTTTTTTAGTTTGTCATTTGTTTACATTTTCAACACCCAGGTGGCACTGATGACTCTTATCAAAATAATATATCTGGATGATCTTCACCTTGACCTCAGATCTATGACCTTAACACTGTGCCCTTAATCTTAAAAACTCAAATAATTCCAAGAATTATATGTATATAATTAAAAAGTTAATTGAAGTATGGTTTTGTTATCAATTTTTCGATCAATCTCGCAATATTTCCAACAATGAGCACTGCAAAAGACACCACAATCAGCATCGCAATCGGCACCACAATCAGCACCACAATAAACCGCTATCAGACTTCAATCAGTACCTCAATCAGCACCACACACCAATCTTTCCCTCCATATATTATCACTCTTCTCACCAATCTTTCTCACTCTTCCCATCAATCCTTCGCAGTCTTTCTATCAATCTTACAATCTTTCCGTCAATCTTTCGATGTTTCCAATAATCTTTCGCAGTCTTTCAATCAATCTTTCGTAATATTTCCATCAATTTTCCATCAATCTTTTACAATATTTCCATCAATATTTCAAATATTCTTTCGCACTATTTCCATAAATCATCAATCTATATTAAATCCATGGGTTTGTCGTCAGTCTCTATCCATGCATATTAAAAAAAAAAACATTCACCAACTGTCTCCAAATTTACGCATGTTGAAAGAATTAATGTTTTTCATGTAGTCAACAATTCACAAATTTTTTTGTAGAAAAGTCTTAATTATCATTATATATGCAGACCTTTCCACTGATAGTCAAGTTATCATATCAGCACTTTAAAGTTGTGACGGACGAAATGATACGAAACACAAAAAAATAAAGAAAAAACAATTATTTTATAAATTTAAATTATTATTACACTGTAATTAAAATTTCAAAAGAAAGCAGTTCATCATATAATGGCGATGTATCCATGTTCCTTCAGTTTACTATTGATGGCAAAAATTTAATCACTGCATAAGAGATCCCTGCATTTTTAAGGTCAAGTAAATGTCGTAGTATATCAGTAAGTTCATTCGGGTCTTCCTGGAAATAGCTAGCCAGTATCCTTGGCGTCTTCTGCCTTCTTCAAGTGGTTTGTTTCAGTAAATGTTTTGGAGGGGTGTGTGTCAGTGCATCGAGAAAATCGCCATCATCGTCTTCAGCACTATCACAGTATTCCTGTTCATTTTCAAGAATGCTCTCTTCATGGTGATCTTCACCTCCTGTTTTGTATACTATTTTATATTTGCTACTCTTTGTAGCAGGAGATGTATGCTCAGCAGAATTTAGAGCTGACGACCGTTTATTTTGATGTTCGTCGACCTTACGCAAAAGTCTTGTAAAGATTCCACACAAACCGACTCTACTGCACTCATTCCATCTTTACCATTAAAGTCCTCACCATAATCGCCTGTCTAATTGGTACCCATCGATGCCGGCAACACTTGCTGACTCCCAGTAGACGAATCCTTGCAGATTTTGGTATGTTATTTCAATTGATCGCCTTGCACAAACTTCATAGGACCAATGTCGTAATGCTTTATCGCGCAAAAAGGACTCTTCGTACAGGTCGTTCTCTCATGCCGACGAACATTTTGACCATATGTGAAAACTCGATCATAGAATCGATACGGGCAACAGTCAGTTAGCAAAAATGTAAGTCGCGTCTATATCAACGTTGAGGTCAAAGACAGGTCTTCGTATTCAGAATTGATCTTCATGGTATGATGAGAATTTTCCAAATCGATGTTCACCTCATGGTGTCTGAATGAAAACTGTAATTTTTTTACTGTACAAATAGTTCTGTTTTTAAAGAAAAGAGCCATGATATTGCTGAAAAATGCCCTCTACCAAAAAATTTATCTGCAAAAAATATATGGAAGCAATCTGAGAAAATTGTCTGCCTCAGAATGCACTCAGATACTTACATAATAACATGTTATTAAAATATACTTGAAGGCTTATATATATATATAATTATAGAAATATTACATTATTTTTATTTAATTTCATGTGTAACTATGTATAGGTATATATTAATATGTAAATAAAAATAATTTTATATTTATTTTATACATAATTATGTAAATATAAAAGGAGGACTATAAAATGTTCACCTTATCTTCTGGGGCAAACGAGTATTTAGGTTTTCTCAAACTACTCCCATACCGCGAAGATGAATTGCGAATACGAAGGTCTGCCTTTGCTTCGACTAACATGGAGCCATGACCTGCATCACCGCTACATGGTTGACGTCAGTGTCATTTCTGCGATCGAGTTTTCACCTATGGTCAAAATGTTTGTCGGTATGATAGAATGGCCTGTACGAAAAGTCTTTTTCGCGCTATGAAGCATAACGACATTGGTCCCATGCAGTTTATGCAAGGTAATACAATGAAGGAACACATCGAGAACTGCAAGGGTTAGTCTACTGGGAGCCAGCAAGTGATATCAACAATACTTCCTGCAACATCGATGGGTACTGTTTCCGCAGACGATTATGACGAGACAGAAAATTCTAAAGACGTAATGAGTGACACAGTTGGTGCAGAATGTACACTTGCAAGGCGTTCGCTTGAAGTCGACGAAGTTCAAAATAAATTACCATCAGCTCTAAATACTGATAAACATACAACTCTTGCTACAAAGAAAAGTAAACTTGATATTGAGGAAGAAGCAGGAAATTAAGACGATCATGGAGAGAGTGATGATGATGACTATGACGATAGTGATAGCATTGAAGACGATGGTGATTCCCTCGACGTTCCCGCGCATTTCACCAACGATTTTCCTTCGACAAGTGGTGTGAAGAAGGTAAAATATGTCCAGAACACTGGCTACATGTTTACCGAAGACCCAACGAATTTGTTGAAAGACTCAAGGTGACAGTAGAGGAGAGGGACTCGGAATCATACATAGCATATTCACAAGGCAGAATGGAACGAAGCTTATGTCTAGCTTATGTCACATTTTTGAAACTATTTTCCTTGTATATCTTCACGGACAATCTGTATAGACTGACTCCTCCAGGTTAACTCCTACAGACTGACTCCTCCTCCTTCTCCTCATCTTTCTTCTCTTTTTGCAGGATTGTATGTACATATATACGCATTTTACCACGGAAACATTTCTGTGAATGCCATTTCTGTTCACAATACCAGTTTTTTAATGTGTTATCAGTCTCGCCGGCAAATTGGAATATTTTGGGCTCTGTGGTGTGTGTATGCGCATGGTTTAGGTGTGTGCAGGTGTGCATTCATGTGTATGTTTGGATATGAGGGAGGGGAGAATATACCATAATATTCGAGTTTTTATTTACAACATCATTCAGGGTCATGGGGTGAATGTCAAAGTAGTCTGCATCTAATATGGTGGCAGTTGTTAGTAATGTGTTATAATTGCTAACTTTCATGTATTTTTCCAGGTTTCTGTTTCCAATGTCATTCAAGGTCATGGGTTGAAGGCCGAGGTATTCTGTATCTAATATGGCGGCAGTGCACACCAAAGTACTATGCTTGTTGATTTTTATGTATTTTTATCCAGTTTTCATTTTCAAGGTCATTCCAGGTCATGGGGTAAATGTCGAGGTAGTCTGCATCTAATATGGTGGCAGTAATTAGTTATGTATTATTCTTGTTGATATTTACGAATTTTTTCCAGTTTCTTTTTTCAAGGTCATTCAAGGTCATGGGGTCAAAATCTAGGTAATGTGTCACGGGGAAGGGCCAAAGGTCATAGTTCAATTGCTAATGGGCACTGGCCTCCAATATGGTGGTCAGGTGATATCTACCAAGATGGTGGTCTCCTACCAAGATGGCAGACCGGGCATGGGCGAGGAGGTGAATGCTTGCAGACTAATTTGTTTTGTAGCGAGGTGGAGGAAACATGGGGGAAATTTAAGTTTTTTAAATAATTTTTAATGATATTTAATAATAAACTTTTGATATTGTAATTGATAATTTGTTATTAAGGTAATTTTTTATTCCTTTAATAATACATTTTGAACGGTCTTGAAAAAATCTTGGGAACTTTCAAAATAATTTTTAATAATCAATTTTAAAATTTTTTTTTTTTAAATAATTTGAATAACATTTAAAAAAAAAAAAATTTTTTATAATATTTTTTTATAAATTTGCATTTTTTTAATAATACAGTTTTATAATGTTTTAAGCATTTTTTTCGGATTTTTTTTTATTTTGGGGATTAGAGGTCACCAGGGTCAAGGTCAATATCCATGTCATACATGTCCAAGACGGTGGACGATGACGTAACAACATGACGGTGGGCGAATCCTCCCACCCTATCCGAGTTTCCGTTGCACCAGTCTTCCCCAAATCCTACTACTAACAATTCTCGAGTTTGTGTATTGATGTAGAGTTTTTCCTGTTGGTAATATATATAATCGAAATAAAGATTGCTCTGCTTATCATACTAACAATAATAGGGACAACAGAATTTAGCGAACAGATTTCCTGTAGTTGCATTTTAAAACACCTAGCTCAGATACCCTTTAGCCACAGGATGACTTCAGTAGCCTTGCATCTTAGGCGCCTGTCCACAAATAACATACCTTCAGGAACGGGGCAACTTAATTCTGATTGGTCCATTCAAGGTGCGGCCGCTGGGTTGTAGTGGTCAGACAACTCACCTCCCGCCTAGGCAAACGGGGTTTGATTCCCGGCGGGGCAGCGTCTGGATTTTCGCATGTGGGAATAGTGCCGGACCATTCCGTTGTTCGGCGGGTTTTCTCGTATATCTCCCGTTCCCCCGCCCTTTCATTCCAGCGCTGCTGCATCCTCACCTCGCTTTATCTTCATGGGCTCTCAAGAACTCGATGTTAAGAGGACCACCATATGACGTTGGCATACAATCTCCAAGGAATTGTGAAGGCATCGAAACTTTCAGGCAGGGATGTGAGACCCTTGAGAGGGGAATTCGGTACATCCAATAATGGAACATTATGTTAAGTATTTTTATTTTCCAGGGTATCTGCACAAGTGCTTGCAGGTGATGGAAATCTAGTGTGTACAGAGTTATTTTCGTGAAAATCTGGTTTCTCTAGCAACAGCATTCGCAAATTCTCCAGGTATGTCATACACACGGAAGGCACCATGTATAAATGATCTCGGATCAGTTACAGTAATTACGTATAGATCCCTTGTGACCCGAACTTTTCGAGAATACTTGCTGAGGGAATGGTAGGGGAGTCTCTTCCAGAGTCGGAGCAAGTTGCCTTGTCTCGGCGCCGCTCGGTAAGTCGCAAATGAGATTACCACAAGGGCGGCGGCGTGGCGGGCCGATCATGCGGCAGCGGGTCGGGGCTCGTCTCTGCGCCAATTTAGCCGTGATGCGATGCGCACGTATAAGGGGTTCGCGGGGGGTGAGGCACTCCCCTCGAGGGTGTAAGTTGCATGACAGCTTCCCGAGGCCAGGTTGTGCTTTCATGGCTGCTCGGAGCTCAGTTCACAAATTGGATAAGACGTTCCACGCTTTATTAATTCTCTCCCGCTTGCTCCTTTGAAGCCCTATCTGGAACCCAGGGATGAGCGTATTACAGCAACGAAGTGAAAAAAGCGGTAAACAGGAATCAAGAGAGGGGCAGTCTACAGTCACCACTGTATGTATGCATGTTGACCTATGTATGCATGAAAACAGACCTATATACATGTATATACAAATGTGCATATGTATGAAAGTATATTTTATATATGTCTCTTGTATGTATTTAGATATATTTACGTACTTTTGTATGCAGTATGTATTTATGCAATTGTAGGTATTTATAATTGTTGTGTTAATTTTCATATGTATGTAGTATTATATATGTCAATATTGTAACATTGGGGACATTTTTAACTCTTTTTCAATTTTTAAATTCTTCCTCGGCAATGAAACAGTATCTGCGAAGCAGACTGCCGTGGAGATGACGTAAGCGTTAGCTGGGCTTCCAGATTTCCGATGCGATGTGTCTTCCACGGGGTTAGGTTTAACGGCCCGAAGGTCGGCACGCCTTCCATCCTCCCGCAATGCAACTGCACTCCGATGAGTAAGACAGTGCACGGCACTTTCTCCTCTATTGTCTTCGTGCCTTGTATCTTGGTTCTTGGTCTCATACGGCATTCTGACGGTTTTCTCAGATAAACCTACCCTCCTTGCTACTCGGTTGTACCCTGACTTTAAAAGTTGAAGCTTTTACCCAAGCACTCCCTCATGTGTCATCGGAATGATCTAGTTGCCACCAGTCAAATTCCTAAGCCTTTTCCTAATCTTAGTTGCAAACTTATTCCACAACTTATGTAATTCCTCTTCAGCCCTAATACTATGTAACTCCAATTTGAGTCCTCTCTGATCAGTCACCCCTTGTATCCATTCCCTGATATCATCGATCCTTAAACAATCCATTAACACATGTTGAACAATGTCATTAACATAACAAACTTCACATAAAGGGGAGTTAACCTGTCCAAAGCTGTGTAACTTTGCTTTAAATTTACCATGACCGGTATACAACTGAGCACTGTAGTGATTCATATATATCCGTTTTCTCTTAACTATTTTTCTTCCACTCTTGGAAACAGCTCATACGTGATTCTTGCCTTGACGGGTGTCCTGCTGTATAACATACATTCTTGTAAGGTCAGCTTTCGTATTATTGACCTTTAAACAATAAGTCCTCTTTCTCTTACCAGCAAGTCAGCAGGCAGGACACCCGCCAGTACGAGAAGTGCTATATTTGACACAGACTTGCATGCTTTCACCACTGCCACCAGTGCTGCCGTGTGAGTGCCGATGAGCTTTATTTTATGCCATACCAGTTATGCTCGAGAATGTCATATGTAGTAATACATTCGAAGGCAGCCTTTTAGATCTTCCTAAGAGTGTGGAAGTCCAGACCCCATTCTGTTTTGCCAATACTCGAAGTTTGTGAAAGACCACAACTGCTTTGCGAGCAGCATACTGGATATGTCCCAGAAATCTCATTATGCCATCCAGGATGACTCCCAAATACTTGTATTCGATGACGTACTGGATAAACTCCCCATTAAACCTTACTGTGGAATTCCTTCCAAGTCTTTCCTTCAAGATAATGGTCTTGATCTTTGTAGTAGAGATGCTTAATTTTACTCTTGCTGCCGAATTCTCGATATCCGTAATTATTTTTGCAGTCTTCTCTTCTAATAATCGCTTTGCAGATCCACTGACCAAGACCAATCCGTCATCGGCATATCCGGAGATATGATATCCCTCTTGGAGAGTTGTCTCCACAGCCCATCGAACAGGATGTTCCATTGGACCGGTCCAAGGACCAATAACTGGGGGTACCCTTTTGTCAATGTCTTCTTGACGTGAACAGTTTTTGCAGTGTAATAGGACTACCTGTTCTTAAAATAGTCCAACAGGACTATATATATATATATATATTCGAGGGGCAATTCTACTCCTTGAGTTGCCACATTACCTCTGGCCATCAGGCATTATCAAGGGCCTCTGCAATGTCCAAAAATATGGCAAAACATACATATCCTGACTGTTAGTGACTGTTACCTTCACATCATCGAGCACAAAATCAGTTCCTCTTCCTAACCTAAAGCCATATTGGAACTCACTCAAAGTTCCTTTTGCCTCCAAAGCTGCCGCTAACCTCATATTTAGGAGCCTGTAAATATCTTACCCAGGACCTGAAGCAATGTTAAAAGCCTATAGGACCTAGGTTCCGCCTTGTCCTTGCCTTCTCCCTTATACAAAATCCTTATTCACCCTTGTTTCCAAGTGTGGCAAAACACACCCTCAGAAAGGCACCCATTATAAACACCCAGGAATTGATCCTTCATCTTAGAGTAACACCTCTTGATGATTTCTGCCCCCAACACCACCCATCACGGGAGCCTTGCCATTCTTAAGTCCATAGATGGTGTCATGCAGGTCATCAAGGGTGAACTCAGGAGCCTCCTCTTCATCATGGGGTTCTTCCGCCACGTCTCTCTTGAGGATGTTCCTAACCTTCCCCATTATGGGACTGATTCGGCAACAGTGTATGGAGCAGAATTTTCATACTCTCTTCCAGATCCATCACCAGGGTTCCATTTACATTAACATTAGGTTGTGGTGTTGCCTGCTTCATTTTCCCAGCTATGACCTTTAAACCACACCGAATGGGTCTTCATTTCCTACCATGGTGACAAAATCCATCCAAGAGTTTCTTTCATACTCTCTTGCAAGAGCTCCTCTCTCTTCTCATCTAGACATGTAAAGTCACCTTCTTTCTCTTCGCAGTTTCTTCCTTTCATCTTCCAAATCCTGGCCACACCAGCTGAGGTTCGGAAGCCCCTGTCTCGTCTTGCGAAGAACTTCTTCACAGGTCCCCATGATGATCTTGGTAACAGTCTCGATCTGTTCTTGCAAGTTCTTATTCTGGAAGATGGCTTCATTCTTGACCATTCTTCTAAACAGGACCAGGTCATAAGACTGCCAATCTGCACCATTATGCACATACCTTATTTATGGTATCCATTCTTCCTGCTGCCACAAGTTATTCATATTTGTGCTTCCAGGAAGCCCCTTCTTAAATATGATAAGACAGTGGTCACTCGAGCTGTCTTCCATGACTTTCCAGTCACTGACAATTTCATTTGCTTTAATGTACTTAAAGTAACATCTGTTGTATCGCCCATTCCATGGGCATGAGATATATACATCGGAAGTTCTCCTTCCTCATTGTGTACTTTTAGACTCTTAGTTATAATATACTGGCTAACCAACCAGATCGCACTTTTCATCATTCTTGTAGTAGAAATACATCTCCGATTTTGCATTTATATAATCCCCAATGACCACAGGCCTATCTCCTAAAACATCTAGTATCTCGTCCCATCTTTCAAGGTTATCCTGCATTTTACCCCAAACTGAAAATAGGAGGACACAATCCTTAAATATGATTTGTGTGCAAACATGGCGAGTGTTTGACAGACTATTTTTCATCACAATGTCGATGATCATATTGGTCCTCACTATTCCAGTGTGAGGCTCCACTCCAGCTGTCAGGAGAGTTCCCTTCAGTCCAACCACCTCTTCAAATGGGACATAGGATTCCTGGTACAGACCCAAGTCCAAACTCTGCTCCACAACAATACTGTTTAGTTTATAAGTGGCCACTTCCAATCTCTGCAGGTTCACCTGCCCACGCCTGAGCTTACCAGCCATAGTCAGTTCTTTCCAGTTCTACCGATAGGGCTATCTGATATGCAGGGCACTACTTGCTATCAACCCTATGGTTGTGCTCGAGCTTCTTCGTCTCACAATTAACACTTTTCTCAGTGTAATTTTTGTCGCCGTTATGAGGACAATCCTCAAATGTATGACTATTTTCAGCACATCTGGAACATTCAAGTCTGCATTACACTGTGAAATTCGAGGTAATACGTGAATAATAGGACCGTGAACGAAATTTTTTTAACTTTCAGATACTGTTTCGCACACCGCACTAGACTTAATTAGAAATGAATAAAAAAACTTTAGGAGTTTGACTTTGAATGGTTGGATATTAATGTCCAGGAATATTAGTACAGCATTGATATTAACTTATCAGAGTGCAAGCAGGTATACACTACAAAGTGTTCGGCTTGTTATATTTCTGAACAGTAAATTAGTCACAGCCTTGCTTTAAGCATCGAAATTTATCTGCTTTATTATTTATGTAAACGAAGGGTCGTTTTGGTTTCTTCTCTACTGGCACTAGCAGGTCTTCGCTGCCATTACATTCCTGTTGTTATGTTGGCGTGAAAACACCTTCAATTACATCGTCGCCTGAGCCATCCCTATCTATCACTTAAGTACAAATCAGAAATGAGGTCGCTGCAAAAGGGGTGTGCCGCGCCAAATGCTGGTAAGCGAGAATCCCAAATACCAACCAGGAGCAATGCGGATTGAAATATGCGAAGCGAATATCGGGCGATACTGTGTGGCAGGCGGGGTCTTTCTCCATAGTGACGCCGACCAAAATTGAGTGCCCCAGGAGCTCGCTATGCCGTTCGCCGTAAAACCCCTCATCAGTACACAAGCCTCGGAACTCAATGCAAGGTGGGACAAGCCCAGTTACTCTCAGTCTCTCATTAGGTTATCATAATTGTATACAAAGTGCTCCGCCGATAATCTATGACTTCTAGTAATTGTAATGTTCTGTTGATGCAATAATAACCCGGCTTTATTCCAGAAAGTCCTCATCTATTTACCCATTAGCTCTCTCTACCTCTGACTACAGACCCCCTCCCCCTCCCTAATCTCGGCCATCATGTATCCCAACCATAAACCCCATAGCCCTTAATTGCAAGTATGGCCAGAAGGCATAATTTGTAAAACTGGCGGAAACGTCAAATTCCTTTACTATCACTTGCTGCCTTGCATAAGTTTATATGCCATCTGCCCCCTCATTCCATTAAAGTCCCCACCAACACTTTAATTTGGTATGTCCAGTAATGATCGTTTGAAGCCCCATAACAAATGTTCTAATTACTTTTACGTTTAAATTATTGTAACTGTAAAATATCAATGGGTCTAATGTAATAATTTGAATATAGGAATCATCAGTGGATATATGGTGGCAATGTTGTACTCCTCAGGAGTCATGAGCACGTTAATTTGAGCCATAAAACTATCTCTAGCTTCTGCCATATTGAATCCTGTAGTTCTGTCTATGGTATTAATGAGTAGTGAATTTGAGATGTCATTGTATAGTTGTTTGAACTTACATAAAAGTGGTGTTTTAATATAACTGAGTGCTCTTTCCTCTGGCTACTACCATCCCCCTAATAAGTGCATGACCTGATCCCCTCAGGAGAGGTCACTGCAATTGGTGTAGGCCCCGTTCGCTTCCTGCCTCGCCCGTAAGCTTGTATTACAACTCAAATTAAACTCTAATGTAAATTAGTAAATTCAGTACGTGGAGGCACCTTTCGTCTCCCACCTCCCCACAGGGTTTGCACCTACTGCTAATGTGGAGCTTAACATAATTCAGTCAGAGAACTTGTTTCACGACGTAGTAAACAGTAGTGGCATTGTAAGTCTTCATTCAAAGCCTGCAGGATTGCTACTTAGGAAATAGCGACCATTCGAGGGCAAGCAAGCAAGTTTGCTGCATCGCAAAATTCGCGGCTGTACAGTGGCCCATTGTCCTGTAGAGTAGAGAGTGTGTGTATGCTTACGCTTATAACCTAAAATTAATGCATGCTAAATCATGGCACCACTGTTCCGGTCGTTTTGGATTTTACTATATACAAATTTCCCGAAAAGCTTGCGCAAAGTGGAAATTCTAATTTATTAAAGCTTTGTGTGTGCATGTTAGTACTTAAGGTTACATGTAGATCTTCATGACCGAAAATTCCAAGTCGTCCTTCGTAAAAACAGCATGTAATATAACTGAAACATGCCACAATCGACTTAACAGAAACTCAAATAAATATACAAGCCAGAAACAAAAACACTGCTGACAAATTTCAACAGCTTATCGACTCAGCAGAAAAACTTTTGCAACAAAATTCTAACTTAATTGTATAGTTTGAAATAAATTTTACATGGCTTACTCACAGTCTTATTAACAAAATAACAAACAGTGGCCTTCTGCTAATATCACCCACATATCAAAACTTAGAACCTACAACATCCGACTGATTATCGCCTATTCAATTGATACCACAACACTACACATTTACGAAAACTCGCATCTAGCCTCACCACTAGCGAACACAGACTACAACACAGATATAACCAACCAATAACCTAATAAAATAGAGGTACAACAGCCAGTCACAATTTCCAAATGTTCTGGGGACAACAATGAAACTATGGCGGGATATCACGAACAATACAACTTAGCGGCTGAAACGAATAATTGGGATGACGCGGAAAAGTGTCGTAGGCTGCGATTATACATAAACGGCACTGCAAAACACACCCTTGAAAACTTTAGGCAAACACAAGAGCACCAAATAACTTGGAACAGAATTGTAAATAAACTGAAAACTAACACCACCCCAGAAACAGAAGAGCATCTCAAACAACTCATCTACATGACAAAACAGACATTAGACCAAAGTGCACAAACTCATATTGAAAATCTTACTTATTATTGGTGCAAGTACAATCACAACATCACAGACATTGTCTGGCGCTCACTTCTGCATTAGACTGCAGATAAAATAATAGGGCTTAATAACAAGACCATTTCAGATATGTTAGAGAACACTAGAAAGTGGAAATCGGGTTATTTTCTTATGATCAAGACATCTCAGGAACGCAGCCAACTTCCGACACTATTATCGTAATTATGAAAGAATATTGCGTAGTTTTTATACAAATTTTTCCAGGTACTTAGAAACAAAAAATAAACAAGGAATTTTTATCATCTCAATGTAAATATAGTTCTATAATATATGTTCAAAGAAAATCGGCAATCTTAACATTTTGCTATTATTTGTATGCAATAAGTGCTCTAAAATCAAATCATTACACAGATGCACTGACATATTTAACAAAAGCTTTAATTGTAATGCTAACCATAGTCTCGTGCAACTGCTCGCACCCTAGCATCAGTGTGCGGAAGGACACATAACTGTGATACCCTGTCGGTTTCCGTATGGAAGACAGTCCCTTTCCGGCAGCACTCTGTATTTCTATGCCGGGGGCACATGGGCTACGCCGTCGCCGCACAATCGCCATACTGCTTCAGCGGCCTGGCCTCACTGTTAAATTCCCCTGATTCGTCCGGCCCCTGTCCTCTCATGCGAGGACACATGCGTCTTGTGGAGACGGGGAGCTATGATCAGGTCACCAGCAGTTCGGACTGGCAGGAGACATGCTAGCGTGTGGGGCTGTGCGGCCTCAACAAGCCAGCCCAGCTGTTATGGTAACATTCTCCTGGGGAAGGTTAACGAGGCCGGGGCCGAGACTATATTAGACTGGAACAATGGCGGCTTCTGGCCATCTTGATCCAGCCCGTACGGGCGACACCGTGAGGGAGGACCATCAGGCCAGTTGTCCGAGATCGACTCAATCCTCAGCCACCGTCCAGAGGGTCTTCCTACTGGCGACTACAACACAGTTCAGTGCAGATATAACTCCAGTTACTCCCCAATAGGTTGTTGAGACGAAAGGACAGACACTGGCACTGTCGCACTCCTTAAGAGTCACGAACACATTAATTTAAGTCATCAAACTATCTCTAGCTTTTGCCATATTGAATCCTGTAGTTCTGTTTATGGTATTAATGAGTAGTGCCTTTGAGAGATCATTGTATAGTTGCTTGAACTTAAACAAAAATATTGTTTTAACATAACTGAGTGGTCTTTGCTCTGGCTACTACCACCCCCCTAATAAGTGCGTGACCTGATCCCCTCAGGAGAGGTCACAGCAATTGACAGTTGCAGAACATAATGAGTATTACCGATAGAATTTTTATCATGTCAGATTTTAAAGGAAAAGGCTGGTAGTATAGTATATTATATGTTAAAAGAGTATCATAGCTATATGGTATAGTATAAGAGTTAAATTCATTATTAATTTCATCCATTACATTAGTACATATTTTGGGCTAGTTTTATTTCATAGAACTCTGTCGCTGCATGCTCGGAGCAACATGACGTAGTTACGTAGTGTGCCTTAATCCCCGCCGCCACCCCCCAATCAATACGCACCTTTTCCGTCGTCCCCCAAGGGCTAGCTTCTTCCTCTTGTATCAGCGTTTTGCTCTGCGAAGGGCGGCAGACCATTCCATCCCCCTCTCAGAGAATCCTCCCCCTCCATAAACATGTGTTCAGGTCATTACTCCAAAATCATCAGCATTTCATCGTGGTGCGGAGCGCCGTGTTTGCGAAAATTTGCGCCGGTGCGTGATTCATCGTTCTCTCTATACTTTACTGCTCTAGATTTAGCTTCAAACTGGCTTGTTTTGCGCTTATACTGCATATCCATGTGAACACAAGGCAGAATGTATTTCGTTGGGTTCATGCAGTTCTGTGATCCCTTTTGTCTCGTTCTTGCGCGGACTGCTAAACTTGACGTGAAATGGTAGCTGGAGTATGAAGCTCAAGGAATTTTCCGAATTGGGAATTATGATCTTGCTGACCCTTTTCTCTCGGCATCTGCCCCAGTGGAGTGTAGTCTTACTCCAGGAGGTCAACCCCTTTCGTTTTGCATGAGATGCAGAACTTTCCCCTTACCAATGGGCGGTTTGGTGACCCATACCAGGGAAGTATTCTCCTCCTTTCTTCGACTGGCAATGAAGGAGCTTCAGACGGCGGATGGTTTCAACCTTTTTACTGTGGGGTCCCCAATTGCAACACAGTAATGTCCCTTCAGCAGTGTTACACGAGTTTACTGGCCGTTACCGACTTCCATGGGGTAAGCCATTCGTGCAGTATTTCCCCTGTCTCGTATTGTGTTTGGTTATTAAAGTATTATAAATCAGTTTTAGTATAGGTCATTCATGTGAAATCCCATCTCATTTTCTCTATAATTTCTTTAACTATGTGAAACCTCTCCTCATTCTTCACTTTTATATTTATACACTTGTGCACAGCCAATATATTAGGTATAGTCTATAATTTAATTTATTTGTGCTTATTACATGTAAGAATATAAGATGGGTGCTTAAATGTCAGGTGATAGTTATCTCTCGATTTACATGCACACAGAGGGTGTTAATGAATAATAAACATATAAGAATTACGTTTAATTGGGAGGTTCATAATTTTTACGGTAAGATTCATTTTTCTTTCGAAAGTTATTTTAGTTTAATATGTATAACATTCCATTATATTGAAAGCCACAAAGTTTCATTTATTAACAACTTAAGAAATCCTGTCATCACAGTCGGAAAAGATCACATTTTTATGTATCTAAAAATATGCATCATGAACTGTTTTTTTAATTATATATATTTTAATTAAAATGATTACATTTAACACTTATTAAGTAACTCATACGAGGCTATTTAAAATACGTCGCGTAATTTTCTCTAATGCTGTGTTTCTAAGTTGCAAGCAACATCATAGTCAACCCAGCAACAAGCTTGGTGACGTAACAGCACCGTACGCACGTGACGTCAATAGCAGCCCCAGAACAACTCAGCTGACTGACCTAACGCCATGCGCGTGGCCTCAGCGCTGCCCACACAGCCAGCCACAGAAACCTGAGATCCAGTTATCTCCCGCTCGCGAGCGCAAAACTAATTTTTCAAACAAGGAAACCCAAGTCCTATTACTTCTGACACGACAAGAACAATGCAGCCGAACGGCCACACATAACACACGTTCCCACACCAGCACTCACACAGTTAGTGCCCAGGTTTTATTGTAGACAACTTCCCATACAAACTTCTTTTACAGAATCTCCAACAAATCCTCCTTGTTATAACAACATTTCTGGTGCACATTAGTAGAATAATACAATATAACATTTGTCACATTTTAAGGGACCTTCCAAAAAAAAATTTTAGTTATACTCCACACAAGCAATATAGTGTTTTTATTCTTGTTTATATTAATCAAAGCACACTCTTATATGATTGTATTCTCAAATACTTATTTTAAAAAAATGTGTCTTGCACAAATGTTTTAAATTATTAGTCAAGCACGCCAAAAGAAAAATAATATTCTTAACAAAAATGGTACCAGTCTAAAAAAAAAGTTATAGACTTCATTTTATACTACAGCATAATAATAAGTAAAGGGTTAATTACAGATTCTTTTATATATTCCTAATTTGCAGTTTTCTATTTTCTTTGCGGAAAGAATCTATTATTAGAAATAATGGCTCAGTTTTATTACCTCATAAATACCTATTATCGAAAAATAAAAGTTTTTTTTGACATCAATATACAATTTCTTATATTGCAAACCAATTAAGAATACAAATTGCGATGGAACTTTCACAACGATAACACAAATACAAACTCAAGTATTTATGTAATTCTTAGCATCATGTTATTTTAATGTTTATGGCAATATATCACATAACAAAACAATACCACAATTATAATTCAAGAATACGGACATATTTCCTTTCGAAAATTACGGCATGAGGTACTATATTAATAACAGCTATCTCATCACTCACTGTAACAGTAACACTAAAACACTTATGTGCAAGTACATGTGCTGGATTATGTTTTACATTGCTACCAATTGACGAATAATCAACATATGTTGTCTATTGAAAAAAAATATACCTCAATAATAGTTGAGATCAGCAATAGTGACCCTTTGTGTTGAATAATAATCATATTTGTTCATAACCAATTGTGGATATTGTGTTTTCTGGGAAAATGGATTTCTATATCTCAGAGTTAATTTAGTATTTCTTCCAACTGAATACCATCTTTCCACAATCTGAAATTATACTTATAGCAGATTTTATACAAAAACTTATGTGTTCCTATATGTAAACAATAGTACCAAACCTGTACATTAGAGTTGAGCTGATTTTGCATGTATACATCTACCTATAAAGGGAAACCGGATCTGGACGACCAGGCCTCTTCGTAAGCTCCATAACATCGCATGTCTTCTGACGTCAAACTCAGTTTCCTCAAAATTTAAAACATAATCAGGTGAGTCTACTCGGCTCCCTGACACTAAAATTCAAGATGACCTCAAAAACCGAACAGAACTTATCATTCATAGAGAGTTTGTAACAAACAAGAAAAAAAGTTGTGAAAGTATTATGGCTTTGGGCTAGTGGCGCGAGCATTACAATATGTTGCTGAGCATCCTGTAAACATTATTATAATATTGTGCATTTCCATGGAATTAATATTATTAGAATAAATGTTATATCTAGGTGTTATTAATAAACACACATCGTGCATATTGACACATATAGGAAATATTCTGATGTGGAAAATTACTATGTCACAAGAGCAGAAAAATTAACAAACACAAAAAAAAATTAAAATTATAAATACGGAAATAATAAGTGTCATTTAGAAAATGTGAAAACAATCATTCGTTACGCTGCTTTGCAATTCTTTCTGGTCTTTTACACATTAGACCACTGATCTGTGTTTCAGTAATGCACTCAAAGATGTTGTTCACTATAAACTGAGCATTTCTGAAAGCCCTGCATGAGATCTGCCCGCATGCAGTTTGCGTATTCTTCCAACACATATATGTAAAATCAATATTGCCATGGCCCTCATTACTTTATTCATTCGGCGGTCAAGTGAAACTGTCAAATTATTGCAAAAGCAAATGTTTTTAACAATTTGCTATATTTCACGCTTAAATATGTCTTTAATAAAGAGCACAAAAATTAATTTCAGTGTAGACTAATGTTTGAATGAGAGTTTTAATTCAACTTTAAAATACTCAATAAATTTGTATTCGTCGTTACCAGCATTAACTGGTCACATAGCCAGTGTTACCGTTAAAATATATTGTTATGACAACGATGCTGTCATGGTAACAGGATGTTGCTGGGTGCCAATTTGATACGAGTAGCAAGGTGACACTCAACCACCGACGAGAGGAGGGGAATTGGGGGCGCGTCATTACTATATAGCCACGAGTGTGTCGGTCATCTTTCCTTCATCCAGCTACAGCTTACGCCACTCTGGGTCACTGGTGGCGCAGGGAGTTGCCGCTACTGACCGAGTTTGAGTTGAGGCTATACGAGGCGACATCTCGAGGGGAGTCGTTCTACCACGAAGGGGATGCTGGGGCCTTCCATGCATGCGCGCCTGCGCATCCCGAAATAACACATACCAGTAGTGAGTCCGAATTGGATTGCTGATGATATCGAAGGGGTTGTTAGGAAGCTTCAGTGTCAGTCGAGATTTACGAACTTTAATCGAATTCATTGTAATTGAAGCTCGAATTGAAAATAGGCTTTTGTTTAATTCTTGCGAAAATATTTATATAATAACTTACCTATATAGATACTCAGTTCCTAGAAATTGGTCTGTCAGGACTCCAAGTCCAATGAGAGAAGTCATTGCTAGGAGGTGTTAAAATAAGGTTAAGATACGTATAGTTACTACCCCTATAGTCTATTTATACACACAACACACACACAGATATATATATATATACATTTCGTGGGAATTTACGCACATTTTTAAATATATAACATTGGTGGAGGAGCCTTCATGGTTCCACCTCTCTTGTGCTTGCGAAGCGACAATAAAGTTTCTACACCTTTTGCGTGCTTGCAAAGCGAGAGTAAATGTAGTTACTATATGCACTTTATGGTTATATTCTTTTAGTGTTAGATAAGCAGTATTGTAAAATGTAATATTAGAGGAGGTTTGAACCACTGCCAATTACTTGATGAAGTTTTCACATTTTAGCAGAGTTCAGAGTGCATGCAATTAGTTGTAACACTACATTACTAACAAATGAAAACCAGTAGAATGCATAGAGCTATATTTTGTGATTAACAAATACTAATACATGGTGCGAGTAGTGTTGTCTACTAAAATTAATCAAGGGTTTGGTTTCAAAGTGTTTCGGTGCACACGTAGCTTTACATGAGACATGAGACAAACTTATACAGCATCAGCTAACAAACGTTTAAGAGAGCCATTTTAGACTTTTCCAAAATTAAAATTTATATAAAGAATAAACAGAGTAATCTCGCAGATCAATTTCACTCTTTGGTAGCTAATGCAAATGCAATATCGGAAGATAACCCTTAGTTAGAAAAAGTGTTAGACACACATTCAGTAAGAGTAACGCGGGGAATTTTAAACAGCTTACAAGAACGAGGTCTTGCTGACATAGAAGTTGAACAATATCAACAGTCAGGTAGTTGGAAAACTCAGCATGGATACGAAACTCCAGTACCCATTACACATAGTACAGTAGCAGACTACACAAGCATAGGAAGTTTTCCCAGAACCAATAAAAATTCCAACATTTTCAGGAAACACAGATCAGGACATTTTCCAGACAGCTAGCGAAGTAAATGAATGGGACGAAAATCATAAATGGGCTAGAATAAAAGTATATTTGCAAGGTACAAACAATTGCGTATACGAGAACACACTAGCGGAAAATCTAGGAAATGACATAATATGGGAAATAATACAAAAAAAAAGCTAAGAATGACATTTACAAAGTAGGCAGAAGAGGGGAAATTTCGAGATTTGCCACACACAAAAAGAAAAAAAGTTATGGGAAAGTTGCAAATTTCATATTGAGGTTATGAAGTATTTCATAAATAAAGGACATCCAAATATGTTATACAGTGAATTTATATAAGTTATTTGTAAGTCACTTTTGCCTACTTACACAGACAAAATTATAGGCATGGAAAACAACACACTAGCACAACTAGTAGAAAATTCGCAAAGAGTTGAGTTAGGTATGAAAAGGTACAATCATTGTTTAGTCAAAAAGACATACAGGAACAAAATCACATACTCCAGGCCAAAATAAATAAATTAAAGAGGAAATTACATAGCTGACCACAACAGATCAGACTAGCAAACCACAGAGCGAATCACATGTAATAGGACAAGTTAGTCGAAGAGAAAAATGGATAGGAAATACAAGTAATAGAGAAAACTCGTGCGAATGCAGTAGATATAGACAAAGTTCAGGAAAACCAACACAGTAATTACAGAACACAAACAAATAATACAATAATAGGGAATCTCAGAGAGACAAATAAACATGGCTTATTGTAATAATAGAAAGGGAGTATAGGCCAACACACTTTATAGGAACATGGAAAACAGGTAACCAATCGGAAAAGAGAGACAGAAGCAAACAAAGAGAATATAGGAATTTACTAAAGTTTTACCAAAAAGGTAATGACAATAGGCAACAAGACACTGATAGAGAAAACATATATAGAGAAAATTATAGTATATATAAGGAGACTAACAAAACAGATAGGTACCAAGGTAGGAAATACACAGGCTCAAAAAACTGTTAGTGAGGGGGAAGAGCATGTTATCCTCGCAGAGATAGTGTTAGAGACCAGAGAATATCTTATGCAGAAGTAGAGTCAAAACATTCAGTTCCAGATAGGAAATGTTTTTCTACAAGCCTTAGGTTAGGAGAGTATCAGGCAGAAAAAGAACATTGTACTAGTAATCAGGGAAGACTAACATCTTGCATAGAGTTTGGTAAGCCTGACAGCAATGTTTAAAAAAATTGCATAAGTTACAGGAAAACTTTTACCAGCACGAAACGCAAAGCGATCAGTAAATATGTGACAAGGCAGTTAAATGTCAGAAACAGGAACATGCTGCGATGATAATCAACCCATGACATTGTTAGACACAGCATTACTTATGTGTGCAATATGTATATATTCAGGCCATAAAGCTGCCCAGTGCGATCTATAACCTCAGCAAAACTTCGAATTTCGTACCGAAATTGCAACATGGTTTCGAAAATTTACAAGCAAATTTGGATTAGGAAATGCGAAGTTGCGTTTACAGTGTGACACAATTTCACAGGTGACGCGCAACGAAGCTGACACAACAAATTACTTGTAATGTGGCGATGAAGATACTGTAGACGAGAGCAGCGCTGAGCCACACAAGAAATCGCATACTCAAGATGCCAAAGTGATGACAGGTTGGGACAGATGATAAGTAGGACACCAACCCGAGCTTGAAAAAATGCCAACACCAAGAGTTTTTGTGCGCATTGATGGAGTTCGTCACTTCGCAATTCTATATACAGGTTGCAGTTATAGTTGTGTCACATTGACTTTAATCAGAAATCAGAAGTTCGGGCCAATTACAGAACAGTTCAAGATAGTAGGCAAAACGGAAGTTATTTATGTACCCAAATATAAAATGAATTAGGAAATGAATATATTAGGGCATAACTTTACACAAGATTTTCTTTTAATATACAGTCTTAAAGTTGGTATTTTTTAGGTTGTGGCTTTATGCGAAAATATGATGCAATACTAATTCTCAACAATAAAGCACTGTTGCTCGATATAAATAATGGCAATAAATTACTACAAGTACCGATATATGACAACATAGTAGAGGACATAGGAGTTAATATGATAGAACACAATATCTATAGCATAGACACATTTGAGGACGAAAATGTTACACAAGCTAAAGAGGAAATAAACAAAAACTTAAATAGTAAAGAAAAATCTGAGTTATTAAATCTAAAATAAGGATATAATTATATATATATATATTTGCACAAAATATGTTAGGACTAACAGAAACAAAGCATTTTGAAATAAAATTATATTTATTTACTGATAAGCCCATACATAGGCTTCCATATCAAATTAGTCCAAAAATAAGGAAGGAACTAAATAAACAGATAGAGGAAATGATAGAAGCAGAGATAATCGAAACTTCTTCAGTATATGCTGCACCAAGCTTGTGATCGGAAGGAAGCAAGGTAGTATTACATTCTTGACAGATTTTAACTTTGTGAATAAGTATATTAAGAGAATTCAATATCCCTTACCACGAACTGAAGACATCTTAAATACACTAAAAAATACAAAATACATCACCCCACTACATCTGTTTTCAGGCTTTTATGTGATTCCAGTGAAAAAACCAGATAAACACAGACTAGCTTTCACAATTGACTGTATTGTATTATACCAGTACAAACACATGCCTATGGGATTATTTTCTAGCCCACAACAGTTTCAGCAATTTATAGACATTTTATTACATCCGTATCATTGGTACATGGGAAATGCCTATATGGATGACATTTTTATATTAGGTGAAACATTTGAACAGCATTTCGAAAACATCAAAATAATATTTCAAAGATTAACCATTTCACTCTGGTGAACTGCATATAAAGTTGAGTGATAACTGTGTCCCCTGTCCGGTAGACTGCTGGAGGAGTCGATAAACATGCAGGCCCCAGAGCCAGTGGATTGCTCCAGCAGTCCACCAGCCATTCTTAAATTACCTATGTAATGAGCGGAATAACGTTAAGAATTTTCCATTCGGCCGCTCTTTTTGACGTTGCAATTTGTGAGAGTTGTGATTTACAGTCCATAGCAAATCAAATACACTTGTTACTAAAATACTTCTTTGGAATGGAATGAAAAAAGTGCAAATGGTCAAACATATAGAGGTTGAAAGAAACACACATATTATACACCTATATGCTTCTACATCTATTATACCTATATCTATACTTCTTGGCATTGTAAACAGTCAAGACATTGTGCAGTATAAGGAAGTGTGCAGTAATGGCATCAACTAATGAGTGTCTCAGTCCAGCAAAAGGGACAAAAAAATGTAATACAACATGAGGAAACATATAAACGCAATTAAACTAAAAAGACGGGAACACCAGAACTACAAAGGAAAAACTGTTCCAGCAAGATTAATAGGTCATCCAGGTTGGTAGGTTAATGTTCATCACTTTGTAATAGTTTGCTTTGTAGTTTGTGAACAAAACCATATAGAAGTGAAATTACTTTGTGCCAATGTGTTAATATATATTAATTTATATACACTCGTAAATATTTTTGACTACTGATAGGGACCCTTAAAAATACTATTCCAGTAAGATAAATAGGTCAGCCAAGCAGATAGTATACATTTGTTAACACATTACAGTATGTTAATTTATTATGTTATGTTTTTGTGCAGATGCAAACGTGATTGCGTCAGTAAGATTTCTGAAAAACAACAAATGCAAATCTTCCAACATTTGTATGATATAGGTATGAAGAATGAGCAAGACATTTTCTTATCCAGCCATATTGAACCTCAAGAGATAAAACGAAGGGACTGTGCAAAGAATTATCTGTAAGTAAATCTAAAAAGTTTGATTACAAATACTTCATTTTGGTAAATTGCCAGAGATCTGAGGTTTGGAAGAAAGCTTTTGTTATATTTTGCAAGACAAAACTCTGAAAGATACGAGAGGTATTGGTTACACAAATAGAGCTTTTCCTAACAAATATGTGCTGCTACTGAATGAACGCATATCATAATTCCAAGTTTCTGTCACACGCTAATCGTCACGCCAATACAGATTCCTTCCATCAAAGTTGAATTGCCAGAAAATGTATGATATGTTTAGAACTAAATATCCCAACTCTCCAATAACTTATAATTTCAATGTGAACTATTTTAACACTCATTTTGACCTGCCATTTGGCCCTCCTCAAATCGACACTTATGTTAAGAGTGAGATAATGGTGGTGAGACAAAAGAGTCCATCTCTTAATAGAGTTGCCAAAAGAGTAGCAGAAGCTGAACTCCAGATACACAAATGTAGAAGCAAAAAATACTTCAATAAATTGAAAGCAACAAGAGAAGAATGTCAAAATAATCCGGAATTGTTGGGACTTTGTTATGATTATTGTCAGAATCTTCCCTTGCCTAAAATACCCGTCCAAGATAAATTTTATATGAGGTAATTGTGGGTTAACATATTTGGGGTCAATAATATAAAGACAAATACATCAGTTGTGTATACATACCATGAAGGTAATGCATGAAATGGCTCCAGTGAGGTGTGTAAATGTTTACTGGACTATATAAGTGAATATCTGCCTCATTGTGTGAAAGATTTCAGACTTGTCTCCGATGGAGCTGCTGGCCAAAATAAGAGCTATATAATGATCCGACTTTGTAAGGCTCTTGTTGATACAAAAAGGTTCGACAAAATACAGCATTATTTCCCGGTATGACGTCACACCTTCAACACTTGTGACCAAGATTTTTCTATCATCAAGAAAGTTGTTAAAAAGGTTGACCGAATCCATGATGTAAAAAATTATTGTTATTTACTTCTTAATGCACCGAAACAACCAAATAAGTTCACAGATAATCTTGTTGAGATGAGTGACATACTGAACTTCGTCGAGTGGTGACCAACAATGTATAAATGGGGTGGTATTTCAGAAGAAATACCACCCCATCTCAAAAATTGCAAAGGTGCTATTTCAGCCAGCATCATTTATCCATTTTGAGTATTCGACTGAGAACCACGGAACTGTGACCACAAGGCAAACTATGTATGGACTGGTGCACCACACTTTCAGTTTGAAACTGAAACACAGTGTAGTGCCATGGACACACATCCAGTTTTCCAGTTCAGAGAAATAACATTTTTATGAAGTATTTTCGCAACTATCAAGCTTTATAGTGCCTGTAGCAGGAAGGTGTATCCGCCATGATACAATCTGTGGCGATTTCAGCACCATGTGACTGCGATTACTAACAACTTTTGACGGGAAACACATCCTATTTTTCACGATAATTTAGTCCCATGACTCCTGGAATCATGAGCTGTACGACACATTATTTTCCCATTACATGATTTCAATTCCATACTTTGGGGCAGTGTGCAAAGTTCCAGTTCATTGTCTGACGCCCTAACCTTGCTCTCTCATTGGATGGCGACTCTCCACCCCCTGACTTCTCATTGGTGGGAGACTGCTCATGTGCTGACTTCTTGGTGGAGGGAGGCTTCTCCCCACTACACTCATGTTGCTTTATTATGCCATGCACGCCCTGAGAAAGCGGGACTTCAGAAGAGGACACCAGAGACTGCACATCATTGCCTGGGACAACTCGCCTGACCTGCGCTGAGACTCCACTTTCCTTCATCACAGTGGTTCTAATAAGTTCTCGTTTCCGGTCTAACTTTCATTTTGTTTTATATTCACAATTCCTATGCCAGCTACCACCACATCCTCAAATAAGTAGATGTATCAATGCAAGTGTAGACGTTTCAGTGTTTGATCTTATTAAATGTGTTAAATTGACATAAATTATATCTTTTTGAGTGTTTGTGCTCAGCCATAGACTGCTCGGGCATCACAAACTGGTGGCAGCATATTGGATAGTTACTCCGGATGGCTGTAACTGAACTAACTTCGAAGGGTTAGAGGTTGTTTGTGATAGGGGAATGGTGTTTGGTCGCTGAAAACAGTGTTAGGTTTTCCTCTGACGAATTGAAGTTTATTTTATTCGCACATTGTGTTATGTTTGCAAATCGTTAAGTTATAATTGCGCTGAGCAGTGTTTCTGAGTGGGACTTTATAATATGTCCTGAAGCGTTCAGGGTAGCACACATTTCAGATGATGAATATAATACAATGGTTCCTAAAAGAGAATATTTGCAGGATTATAACGAATAGGTTTACTGCAGGAAGGCATATCGCTTTAATGCTGAGTATGTCCACGGACCTATGAATAATGGAGTAACTTTTTAGTGTTGATTGTTCCGTAGATTTTGAAGATATGAAACCGCACAATTGGGTTAGAGTTGAATTTTGCAGAAATTATCTGGATTAAGCCCTGCTTCTTTGCTGTATTTTGCAAAATCACTAAAGCTTTATGCTAAGACGCTTATTATTTTTTCAGAGGCAAGAAGGGAAGGTAGTATAGTTTACACTTTTGACAATATGTGCAGTTTTAACTAGTAGTACTGAGGCATTGAAGGGTTTAGAAGAATATTCATATAAATTGATACCACAATTTTTCCAAAAGCACACATCTTTTGACTAGTCTCAAGTAGAGCTATTTCGTGCTAAGTCGAATGCATTAACTACAGGTTCAGGACTTGAAATAGCATAAAGGGAAATCAAAGCATTTTTATCGACTCTCGCTTATAAATTATACTAGTGTGAAAATTCCTCTGTGCGGGTAGTGTTGGAAACTGAAATTTTTATAGTGGAGAGGTTCATACCCCGAGATCGTGTTTATCCAGAATTTGAGATAGAAAGGCTTGACGTGATTGCGAACACAGAGCCTTCGATTTTGCAAGACGCGAATATAAAACACGAGAAAGCAACTGCTAGTTCTTCACATTCGGAACATATTGCCCTTCCTAAGAGAGAAAATTTGAATACGATCTATGAAACTAAACCTACAATTAGTAGTACTCATTACGATACTCCGAAGATATGGACTCACAATCGTAAAACTTGGATTGCGTTTCCAAAATTGAGGAATAAATTTTAATAAGTTGTAGTAGCACATTTCTGGTTGACATCGAGGAAGAAAGATGTCATCAACTAGCCCACGTGATACCAGCACAAGCTCAAGTGCCAGCTCAAGTTAAAGATTTGGAGGTTATTTAATTATTGGAAAAATGGACTGGCGTAAAAGGCTAGAAAGCATAGGAAGTACAATAAGCCTAGGAAATATTTCATATAAGGACAAAGTGAAATTAGCAAAAATGAAATTGAAAGGTTTAGCATCACATTTTGTTGAGACATGTCCTAGACTAAGAAAGGACATAACATTAAAAATATTGAAAAATGAGTTGAACGACAGATTCGAGGAAAATCAGGAATTGAAATTTTATTATTGTATGCTGCACAATGTTAGACAGAAACATAATGAAGATGCGCAGTAATTTGCAGATAGATGTAAATTACGTGAGAAAACAGTCCAGCATTTAGATGATACAGTGAAACAAGAAATTTGGATCATGAAGCTGAAAAGAGGTTTTTAGCAGCTTTCACTGACGTGTTACAAGGTAATGTAGGTCAGCAGATAAGATATAAAATATCACAAATGATGAACGAAGCTGAACGCATGGCCATAGCATTAGAGGTTGCAGAGGTGCATCAGGAATGCAAAACAAAATTTGAGTATCCTCAGAGGAGAAAGGTGTATAACAAAGTTTCCCAGCAAACAAGTGTGGTACGGAGTAACGTGAGAAGTGGCGAAAATACTACCATTAACAGAGGTTTTGAAAGACGTTATAGCTCATGCAACCATGGTTTGAATTATAGCAATAACAGAAGAAAGAGTCTATCGGGAGCAGGAGTTTCTCCCAAGAACATGAGTTACAGACAAGAACAAAATTATAACTGTAATATTAGATGTTTTAACTGCGGACGTGATCAGAGAATGCCAAAGTTTGGGAACCCCACAACAAGCCCAAGTACCTAGGAACATAGCACACTGCATTAGAGAAACTAGCAAGAATGTAAGTAATAATCACCCAAACACGAGCAGCCGAGTGTCAGCCCTGGGCACCATGCAGCAGTAATTACAGTTGTAGGGGGAAAAGAGACCATAGTATCAGTTCTTGTCGAGGGCCAGTCTCACTCGTTATTAATTGAAACAAGATCCGATATATCTCTCGTTCGACCTAGAATCAGCGGGAATATTATCGATGAATCTCAGTTAGGAGGGAAAGGCGTAACTGGAGACTCTCTACAGATCGCAGGTACCCAGTATGTAGAGTTGTGAGTAAATGGCCAATGTTACCCATATTGGTTCCTTGTGTGTGCGTCAGAACTTCCTTTCGAGGGAATACTTGGAACAAATTTCTTCCAGTATAATGATGCCAGAATCGACTTGAAAGACTAGACATTAAATCTCAAAAATACTATTGATGTAAATACATATAATTCGATTACTTGCATAATTGAGGAAGAGCAGTGGAAGCAAGCTGAGAGCCTGGCAATCTCTGAACTTGGATCCCGAACAGTGAATAATAGTAAATATAATGACGTGAAAATGATAAAGCACGCGATTCTGCCACCAAAATTGGAGACAGTTAAAGATGTTGCTTTGCACACAGTGGGTTGGGACATTGAATCGATATTTTCTTCTTATCGAACCGACATTGACGAATTTACCGGGCATCCATGTGACAAGGGCAATATGCAACTTAATTCTTGCCAGTAAGAGCCTCTCAGAGAACGAGGTGCATTATAGGAGAAGTACGGCTATGAATTCTATAGGTACATGTAATATATTCAGTGATATGAATATGGAGGATGGGGTGAACGACCGTCAGGGTACCTGTGTAGTTGAAAAGAAGGCTCTTATGAGGGTAAGTGACCAATGTCATATTCCCTTTGTTTCGGGTCAAAGGGATGCACCACAGTGTTTCGTTCCTTATCGCGATCATGTCAAAGGGGGCAAGAGGACATGGAGTCCTAGTCGTGCGGAAGATGCAGGAGCGACATGAGAAGTAGGCGGCCATGTCGAGAGGACTACTGACAGAGTAGGTCAAGTTGAGGTTTCAAGGAAACCTCAACATGAAGGTGAAGGTTCAACGAAACATCACAGAGAGTCAGTATAATCAGTACAGGTAGTGACAAAAGTCGTGAACATTACTAATGAGATGCTTGTCGCACCAAAGGGTACGGTAATAGGATTTGCCAGCAGGAGTACTATTCGTAGATAGCGTACCCCGAATATAAAAAGTAATTTAGTGTCGCCCCAAATAGAACCACGGGAGAAAATCCTCGCAGATGTCCCTAGAAACAAAAATAAAAAGTGTTCGCTTCCAGGCTCCGAAACCAGTAATTCACTCGAGTTGTGTTAGCCATAAAGTGAGTGAATAGTTAGCGAGGTCACGGAACAAAACAGATTTTGTCGCTTTGCCCCCAAAATCCGCCGACATAGAGTAAGCCTAGCAGAGGCAGTTCCGATTACAAATGAAAACCCCGAGTCATGCACAACAATTTGAAATGTCGTAAATTTGATATGTCAGAGTAATGTGAAAAGTAGTAGAAACAGAGAAGTTAACTTTGAAAATACTCGCGTAAAGGAAAAATCAGTACCAATGTCAGATGTTCATGTAAATTGAGAATAAATGAGCTTAATTATGTACATACTCAAGGTAGTCAAGAGTTATGAGACTCTCATGGAAAATATGTGTAAATCATCGAAAGTACATAATAAAGTATTAAATGTGACATATTGTTTAGTAACTCATGTCAGTCAGATATTTGAAACTCACATGGCCAATAGTAGTAAATCAGTGCAGCATAAGGGTAAAATGTAACCAGAATTACCAAAAGGTGAATTTATGGAGGTGGAGAAAATTTTCAGAGATAAATTGAATCTTATGAGTAAGAGTGATTGTAATATAATGTTCCTAGTGTTAATGAAGTTTGTGTATATATTTCAAGTGGAAGGTAGTGCACAAATGTATTGAAACATAAGATAGATACAGGAGAGGCCAGACAAATAAAGCAGAATCCATATAGAGTACTCCATGCATTGAAATCAGTAATTGCAGAGCAAATAAATGACATACTTGATAAAGATATTATTTCAGAGAGTAAATCACCTTGGCAGTTTCCCGTAGTAATGGTGAAACAGAAAAAAAAGATGGTTCTTTAAGATGAGATTTTTAATACATTGCAGTCAGCTTAATAAAGTTACAAAGCAGGATCCTTATCCTATTCCGAATGTCACGAAGACGCTAGATTCCTTGCACGGGTCGATATATTTTTCAACGTTGGACTTAGCGAGTGGCTACTTCCAAATAGAGTTAGAAGAGAGTGATAAAGAGAAAACGAGTTTTGCTACATTCATGGGGAAATATGAATTTAATAGAATCCCGTGTGGACTGTGTAATGCCCTAGCTACATTTGAGAAGTTAATAGAGAATTTGGTTCTAACAGGTTTGTTAGGTGATCAGTTTTTATTATACCTTGATAACATTATAATATTTATTAGTACAATGAAAGAACATGTCGAGCGCATGAGTAAAATTTTGGAAAGACTAGAGGAAGCTAATTTGCGACTCCAGCCTAGTAAGTGTCCATTCGTACAATACAGTGTAGAATACTTAGGGCATGTTATAAGTTCAAAAGGCATAGAACCAAATCAGAAAAATCTGCAACAATTAAAGAGCTCCCCAGACCTAAAAATGTCACAGAAGTTCGCTCAGTGGTAGATTTATTTTGTACTAAACTTCGCGGATATAGCAGGACAATTGACGAAATTGACTAAGAAGGGAGAAACCATTCATTTGTGGGGCATAATAAGAGGAAGCTTTCAAAATCTTAAGAGAAAAATTAATTTCATATCCGATTATTGTGTATCCAGATTTTTATAACCATTTATTGTAAGTACAGATGGTTTTAATTATGCCGTTGGCCCTGTCCTGTCTCAGATGAGGAAAGGACACGATAAACCAATTGCCTATGCCAGTAGACAGTTAAATTTCGCAGAATGGAATTAGAGTACAACAGAAAAAGAATTGTGCACTTTAGTTTTTGCCACAAAACTGTTCAGAGCATATTTGTACGGGCGTAGATTTACCGTTATTACTGATCATGCTGCATTGAGATGGTTATTGAATTTAAAAGACCCTGGTTCGAGACTCACTCGATGGGCACTTCGTTTAGCAGAATTTGATTTTGAAGTAGTCCATAAACCGCGCAAGAAACACGTGAATGCAGATTGTTTGTCGCGAATGGTAAATGCGTTAAATTCAAAAGATTTAACTAGAGAGATGATTAAGAAAGAACAAAGGGGAGACGAAACATGTCAAAGTATAATTAATAAGGCAAATAAGGGAAATTTATATATTGATAAGGAAGGCATGCTATATAAAAGGGAAGAAGTTAAATTTTTATCAGATGTTCCAAAGTCGCTCGTGACCAGAGTAATTAGTCATCACCATGTCACTCCATTTTCTGCTCACCAAGGCGTGAAGCGAACTCAGAACCTCATCAAATCTTTGTACTGGTGGCCAACATTGAATAAAAACTTAGATGAATATATCGTGATGTGCGATGATGTCTTAGGAGAAAAAGTACGAAAATGACGAAAGAATCGTTAGGTTCTTTGCCGCAAGTAAATTCCTCGTTTCATTTGGTATCTGTAGATATTTTGGGTCCCTTGCCGATGAGTGAGAAAGGGAATAAATATGTGTTGACATTTATTGATTATTTCACAAGGTACTGTGAAGCGATACTAATTCCCGATTAAACTGCAGAGACAGTAGCGAAGTATTTTGTATAGCAGATTATTTTATGGGATGGTTGTCCTCAAAACCTGCTGACAGATCAAGGGAAAAAATTTTGTGTCTCGGTTGATGTTAGAGACGTGCAAAGTGTTAAAAATTAAGAAGTTACAGACGACCCCTTTCAGACCACAATGTAACGGAAGTGTTGAGAGACACCATCGAACCCTAGCGGACATGATATCTCATAACGTAGATGAATATGGTAGTAATTGGGAAGAATATCTTATATATGCAGTGCACGCATATATAATGGTTCCACTCTCAGTAATAGATTATAGCCAACATTATTTGTTGTATGGGAAAGAAGTTAGGCTACCTCATTTAGGTGAATTGAGTAGTCAGCCTAATGTGTTAGAGGGAGGTATGGCAACCAAAGAACACGTGGATATTTTGAGTCACAAGTTAAAATTCACATGAAGAACCACTGAACCGATTATGACAAAACGAAGCAGGTATTTCAGAAATTCAATAAAGGAAACATATTTACCATCAAATATTAGATTTAGACTATTATTATTAATAAACAAATATCAAATTACACTAAATTAAATTGAAACTAATAATTGAAATTAATTAATATGAGTTGAAGAAAATCATATATATATATATATATGCACTTGTCCTAATGGTTACATGTTTATTTGTATACATAGTTATAATCAAGTGGAACACATAGAGCCATATTTTAGTGTACGTTCATGAGTACTTTGACTTCAAATAGGGAATTTTGGAACTTTATTATTCATTTAGTAGACAATCAGTTTATGTCCGTCCTGAAAAATGGCTTTTTTTGGACATTCTAATATGATTGATTCAAATAAGTAAATATAGAATGATTTTCAATTTACTTTATACACAATATATTTAGGTATATGTAGGTAACAATGTATATGTATAGCCAAATAAGTATGTAAAAATAAAATTATTTTCAATTTATTTTCTATATAAATAGGTATAGGAATATAAGAATAAAATATAAAATTATATTTTTATTTAATTTATATATATTTATGTACATTAAGTATGGAAATATAAATTAATTTCTAATTGATTTATATATATATATAAAAATATAACCTTATTTTCAATTTATTGTATAAATATATTTATGTCTATATAAATATGGAAATATAAAAATTATTTCAATTTAATTTGTAAATCGTTATATATATATATATATATATATATATATATATATATATATATATATATACAATTCATTAAATTTGTTATGTACATATACCGTATGGAAATATAAAATTTGTTTTACGGTATGCATTTATTTGTTTATTTATATATATATATATATATATATATATATATATATATATATATATATATATATATATATATATATATATATATATATATATATACGCATTGAAATATACATTTATTTCACGTTTATAAATATATAGTTATATATATACCTGGAAATATGAAATTATTTCACTTCAATTTATATAAAGTTATGTAAATATAAGTATGGTATGTGAAATTAATTTAAATGTCTATATACAAGTATGTATGTATTGGGAATATATAATTAGGTTTATTATCTATAAATATGTATGCACATATAAATATGGGTATACAGAATTAATTTTAATGTCTACATATATGTATGTGCATATAAATATGTGAGAATATAAAATTAATTTAGATGTTTATATATAAATATTTACATATACATATGGGAATATAAAATTAATTTAAATTTTTGTATTTTGATGTATACATATGCCTACAGGAATAACTACACAACATATTCTTATGAAAGTACTTGCATATTTTCTTGGTCGAATGAGTATTTGGGTTTTATCTGAGTGCTCCCATACCACGAAGTTTCATTGCGAATATGAAGGGCTGCCTTTTGACCTTGAAGATCATGGAGCCGTGAACCAGCATCATCGCTAACTGGTTGTCGCCAGTGTCGATTCTGCAAACGAGTTTTCACCAATGTTTAAAAAAATGCATGTCGGCATGAGAGGGTGGTTCGTATGAAGAGTCCTTTTCATGCGTCGACCAATCGGGAAGCATGGTTGTGGCCTGTCGTGGTGCTGCATTTTCCAGTACATAGTCTATCTTGTGTATCGATCAGTGGATCATGGATTAATGGGTCAATTGGTTATGGGTCAGTGAGTCATGGCTGTGGGCCATGGGTCAATGGATCATGGGTCATTAGTCATTTTGCTCTACAAATGGGTCATGGGTCATTTTTATCCGCAAATGGGTGATTATGGGCAATTTTTCTCTGCAAAAAGGCCTTGGGTCAATGGGTTATGAGTCTATGGGTTATGGGTCAATGGGTCATGGGTTATTTCTCTTTGCAATGGGTCATTATGGCCGTTTTCTCTCGAAATGGGTCATTTTGCTCCACAAATGGGCCGTTATGGGTAATTCGGGGTCATTAGTGGTCATTTTAGGTCATTATGGGTTATTTAGGGGTCATTTTGGAGTCATTAGGGTTCAATGGGTCATAGGTCAAGCAGCCAGTCTTGTGAGTGGTCGGTCCGACAACAGGAGTCAGTTGTCTACTTTAAGTGTGACCATGGTTTATAGGTGAGCGAAGAACTTAACTGGAAGAAACTGTTGAAGATATAACTGCATGGTAATGTGATCAAGGAACTAACATCTAAAGCCTGCCTACCTGCCTGTGTGTTATGCGATGTCTCAAGGCCTGCATGTGAGTGAACAGCTGCAATCATATCGTAAATCGGTGATTGGCTGGTCGGTGTCTGAACAAAATATTAATAGTGCAATACGATTGGCTCAGAGCCAATATAACATCAATGTGTTTCATATATATATATATATATATATATAATATAATAAGTAGGGAGGTAGGCTGCGAGGCTTAGTTTGACAGCAGCTGCGTGGAAGGTGGATCGTCCCGGCCAGTTTCTGCTTCTTCTCATAGATTTTTTTCTGGAGTATTTTGGTTTTCAAGATCATTACAGGTAATGGGGCCAAGGTCTAGTTACATTAATCTAATATGGTGGCAGTAGTCTGTTACATATTACCCTTGATCATTTTTATGAATTTTTCTAAAAAGTTTTGTTTTCAGGATGATTCAATGTCACGAAGTCAAGATCGAGTTACCTGCCACTAATATTGTGGCGGTAGGCTCTCATGTTTTATGCTGGTTGAGTTTTATATATTTTTCAAGTGTTTTTTTAGTTTCAGCGTCATTCACGGTCATGGAGGAAGATTGAAATAGTCTGCATCTAATATAATGGTAGTAGTTTGTAATGTATTACGCTTCCTGACTTTTATGTTTTTTCTCAATTATTTTTTCAAGGTCATACAAGGTCATGGGGCGAAGGTTTAGATAGCTTGCATCTAATATAATGATAGTGGTCTGTTTTATATTATGATTGCTGAGATTTATGAATTTTTTCGAGTTTTGGTTTTCAAGGTTTTTCAAGGGTCATGGGGTCAAGGTCAGGGGTCGTATGCATAAAATAAGGTGGTAGTATGTAATGTATTATGCTTGTCGACTTTTAGGTATTCTTCAAGTTCATTCAAGGTCATGTGGCCAAGTTCATGGTAATTGGCTTCCAAAATAACGGATGGGTTACGTCTACCAAGATGGCGGTTACCTAACAAGATGGTGGTCGCCTGCCAAGATGGTGGCCTCCAGTAATGTATAAACAAATGATGAACAAAAAACTATAATATAACTGCCTCCAATAGCATGTAAACAAGTACTGAACTAAAAATCAATATGGCGGACTGAGTATAGATGAGGGGAGTGGAGTCCAGGTCATTCAAGGTCACGGGGTCAAGGTCGAGGTAGTCTGCATATAATATGGTGGGTGGGTGATGTCTACCAAGATGGTGGTCACCTACCAAGATGGTGTAATGGGTATGGGCTAGGAGTGACGTCCGGTAAATTAATACATATTAAAATACTTTTTCTAATACATTTCCATGTTAATTTATAATAATAAATTTTTTGGGATTTTTAGTGAATTTGTCGTTTTTTTTTTTTTTTTTTTTTTTTTTGGTCAAATTTCATAGGTCCGTCTCTCCTGACTCCTATGTCACTGACTGATCCCGGTCTCCTGTCTGTCTCGGAGTCACTGAACCCTGTCTCCTGTCTGGCTCGGAGTCACTAATCCCCCTCGTCTGCTCCTGGGAAAATTTGAATTTTTTAGGATTTTTTAAAGAAAAAAACTAACATTTTTAAAGGAAAGCGGAAATTTTTTTTGGGTATTTCGGTACATTTTAAGAGAAAGAGGGGAATTTGAGGGAGAAAAGGGGGGGAAAAGATGACTGATGGTGACGTAACAATATGGCGGCTGGGTAAATTCTGCCATACTGTAACCCACGCCCTTGCGTCAGACTCGTCTATCCTACGATTGACTTTTACTGTAGCTCTGCTCACTGGTGATCGGCCCAGAAAGACGTCCATCTAAAAAAAAAAAAAACATGCATCGTATTCGATATATATATATATATATATATACACACCACAGTGATTATGTCATGGAGAACTCTTAACTATATGCATGATCAATGGTCAAACACAGTTGAATGCCGTAAGATTTCATTCGATAGCCCAGCGCATAACTGGATCAAAGGATATGTGGCTTGCTGTAAGATTGCCGTGAAATTGTTGTCCTGTGCAACTGCACAATGATCGTTGGAAGAATTTCAATAGTACACTTGGATCAGTATTCAAACAAGCACTTGTTTCAGAACAAGCAACTCTGGAGTTTTCTGAGGGGAAATTGGTGAGTACTGAAAAGTTTTTTTCCTCGCTTATTAAGAACTTCCACTTCGGGTAAATTCTCACAAGACCGCCCCCCCCCCTCCTTTTTTATCTAACCATCTTTAGCCCTAACCCGGCACAACGTCGCAGAAGCCTGGAACCGAAGAGGAACTCTAAGATCTCCGTGCACCCCCTACCCCTAAACGTCTTATCTAATGTATGAATTTATGCACGGCCTGTTGGGAACAGATGCTGAACTTTGGCCAGCCATCGCCAGCGGAAAAGGGAATATCGGAGAATTTTTTTACAGCATGAAAATCCGGAAAACTGCGTCCGCCTTAGGTACGCTCCAAACAACAATGATTATCAAAGAAAAGTTGTGTATATAATTTAGTAGAAGTTCACTAGAATCACGGAGATTGTCCTGAACATTATAATGGCAATAAAACTGAACTGTACTGACTACCTGAACCTCCACATTGCCAACGCAGAATGACAGAATTCTCTCGAACACTTCCAATGATATTTAATATTCATAATAGTTCTAAACTCTTCCCGACTATTCCGTTTATTCCCTTCACTCACGTGTAACGACATCCTGGATTGGCCGACCAGATTATATCATCAGCTTATCAATATTAAAGTCCATTCACGGCAATTTGAAAAGTTTTGAAAGCCCTGTTTTACTTCTATTTTCAGTCAATTTCTTTCTTTCTGCCACGCGTAAACATAAACCTGGTCATGATTGGTTTTTGAACACAATGTTTACATTTCAACTGTCAAAAATTATTGCTTGCTGTAGTTAGGAATCGTTAAATACCGTAATGAAAAATGACGTAACATTAATATCGCAAACACCTGCACCAGAAATACGTATTTTTTTCCTTATTATAATGTAAGAGGGAAAATCACTGTCTTTTACTGTTAGGGTGAGCATTTTCTCTCGTCGTCAGAACACATCACCGAAATTCTGAGCGTGGACTAAATTTTCTCCCGTCAGAATCACAATACAAAGGTTAAATGAAATTTCTGAGTCATTTTGCTTTGTTAGCTATGGTGAAATAATGGCTGACATATTTTCAAACGTTCGTAAGTCACGTATACGCAAATTTTTACATTTGAAATACTTTCAAAATAACGCGAACTCATACGTAATTTCATTATACATTATGCCCCACTCCAAACCGAACCCCGTGTTTCGTTAACAACTTTAATACCAATGAAGATATTGTAACGAAATTTTTAAAAGACCTACTTTGCTCTGTGAAAAACGTGATGACATCAACGTCCAAACAACACAGTACTCGGAGTTCCATATTAAAGACTTTGCAAAGAAATAGGACTTTGAAATGGGGGTAAGACTCTCCGTTTCCATTCTGGATTGTGGTGTCATGTATCTTCCCGCGGTTGCTTCACTTCGTGATCGCCAAGGTAGCGCCAGTCGGTCCTCTGTGGTGCGTATATCGGATAGAAGATTGTGTGTCTCGTTGCTTCCGAAAGTGTCGCCAGTAAGTCTTCTGTGCCGCGGATATCAGTAAGAAACTGATGTCCATCTTGGTCGGAAGTGGGTGATTAAAGGCGCATGGAAACAGTGTAAGAGTAATTAACAATAAAATAGGGAGAAATGTCTCGTTGTAATGTCGATCAGCATGCCTTCCTTGTTCGGACATCCTGGAAAACAGTTTTCATTAGTGCGTGTCAACAGATGTAACTGGAAAAGTTTGGAGGAAAATATGCACCAAATAGGTCCACCGTTTGGGTTCTGGCGATGAAGTCTCGACTACTGACCTCTCCTAAGAAGTCACTGCAATCCAAGCTCTATGCAAATTTTATCTCCAACGTTCATGAACTCAAGGACCCTGGCAAAGTGAAACATACGACATACTATCACTGGTTGCAGACACTAATTCATGTAAATCCAAGTATTTTGGATTATTCATTTTTTATCCGACGGAGCTGGGTTTCAGCTTTCAGGTTATGTAAATTTTCAAAACTCCCATCTTTGGGAAATTCAATATCCCCAGTCGATGTATCAAGAACCCATCTCTTCAGAAAAGTGTGCAATTTTCTGCCGGCGGATAATTGGTTCAATAAGACTTAAGATGTCATCACGTTTTACACAAATCAAAATATGTATGTTGTAAATTTCGCTACAATATCTTCGTTATTGTTAAGTTTATAAATGGAAATCTGTGTCGGCTTGAAGTGGGACATATTCTGTATACATTTTTTCTTTTTAAGCTCAAATATGATAAACTGAACAAATTGTCAGGTAACCACAGTTTCGTTTCATTATAATATTTATATAGGCTTTTAAGTTTTTATATGTTATTGTTGTTTACGGTGTAAAAAAATTGTAATTTTTACCGAGCAATTATTTGTAATTTTACAAATGCTTTTAACAGTACAAAGATTTCTCTTGTAAAACTACAAGAGCCGTATTTGTAATATACTTCAAGAAATATTTCTACTATACTGGCCTGTTTCGACGAGCTTCAGCAAAATGGCGGACTGTCAACAAAGTAAAACAGTATTTAGCTGTTTGTGCAAAAGTTAGGGGCGATGTTAAGCGATGCAAGTTTGGATAACGTAAAACACTTAAAACATCTCAATTAAATGTAATAAAACGACTATTTCAATAAAATGTGATCGTATTTTTAATGAACTGTTAATGTTTCCTAGCTTCCCAGAGCTCTGAAACAGGCGCTCAATACCTCCTTGTCAATAACCGTCGAAGTCTCTTACCTCAACAATAGAACTCTTAAAATGATATAAATGCACCTATTCTTAAAAATCAAATAACTTCAGTAATATTTTGTAGGTACTTACTTGCAGCTATATTTACCACAGATATTAAAGGGAAACAAATTGTCATAAAAATATGTATTTCCATAATAATTAAGGAAATACGACATATCTTTACTAAAAAGGAAGGAATTTGCTAACAAAATCAAATTAGAACATTTAGAGAGAAAATACTACAACTTGGCACAATATGAAAAATTAATGGATGAAGAATCCATATATTTTGTAAAATTGAAAAATCGTTTATCGGAATTTATTTCAATAATTTAAAAGTCGCTTAGTAAAATATTACTTTTAATCAGAATTGATTATTTCTAGTCAGAATACTTCAAAGATCACATTTTGCAAGAAAAACCTTAGTCATGGAGAGCAGTCATAATGATTACCAAAGTAGTAATATTTAAAATATTTTTGATATCTGATTTTATGTGCGTTAGTTTCATAGTACTTTTTGGGCTTAGGACAGAAATTATTATTTTCATAAAATTTAACCTGAGTAATTAATATACTATTATTGCTATTATAGAGCAAATTGTACTATTTGTATCATCCAGAATGTAAAAACGATTAAATATGAATTTAAAAATATGTTCATTGCTAGACTTTAAGAATATTCAAATTTGTAAATTCTAGTAACATACTTTACAATGTTACAAAATTAATAAGTTCTTATTCACGCGCAACATAAATAGTAGATTATTGACAATTTTGATAGTACGTATAATACTTTTTAATGAGTGTTGTATGTTGTGGAGTCAGCTGCAGTGGTCCACTCGAAGCCGTGCTCCTTCTGCCTTAACAATCAAGGCTGTGTGTGTGCACGTGCTTGGTCCTGGACGAAGATGGCCCGAGGCTCGGCGGGAGATGCAGCACGCTACGAAGCAATTGCCAAGTCCCGGAACGTGGCCCGAGGGACAACGCCATGTTCGCCTTTCAAGTCCCGCGTCGCCTGCCTCGACCCGCGTCTGCACAATTCACACGACCCCCCTGAGGCGTCGCCGGAAGCCTATGTTGCACATCTCCTTGCTCAGTCGTGGAGAGAGGCCTGGGAGGACGCGCTAGATAGGACAACGTGCATTTTTCAATTTGCGTGCCTCCCTGCCGTGTCGCTCTGGTCCCCAGCTTCCAGCGAGGACCATGTCCGCCAGGAAGGGGAACTGGAGATACCGGTAGGTCCCTCCTCTAGGGGTGTCTTCGGCGACGGCGGGATGTCAGGACACGGGCTGTTGATCACAGGCTTCGGTAGGAATCTGGCAAACGGAAGGCTTCTGGTGCCAACCAACAGTTGAACAAATTATTCTGAGGGATTGACGAGGGTAAATATTTTCCCAAGACCTGGATCCTCCTGCAGGAACCCATCATGTTGTACGTCCAGGAAGAGGGTTTGAGATTATATAGCTTCAAGTGTGTTCTGTTTCCTCAGAATTTCTAGTGGCGACTAAATGGTTGTAATACAACAATCTGTTCAGAAAAAATACAGCATTGATGATTTAGTAATATTTCAATAACCAAATTTATAAAGAATTGATAACAAAATATTGACTTTCATTTCTGTTCCAAAAAATATTTGTATTTAAATATTCCATTGATTTTTTGCATATGAGAATATACACGACTGCTTATAATAAGATACATACGATATCTAGGAAAGCCCTTTGAAAAACAATATGTTCTATTACATTTGCCGGATTCCACCACAATAGATGTACATAGTTTGATGCAAACCTGGTCCATGCAAATACAAAATACTCATATTTTATAGATTACTATGGTTACTTACGAGGTAATCAATTCATGCGTAATGTTGTTGGATATCATTTGAAAATAGTAACGTGAACGGACATTCTCGTAAGAAATTTACCATTTAATTATAGAAAATTGGCTATGTTAAAAAGAAGAAAATCGGACTGTTACTTCAGAAAAACAATACCATTAGTGAGAGCTGCGGCAATGCAGTGCCAAGTAAGTGTACCATAGTAATTGTGACTGGGATATTATATTGGCGCCAAGTGTAAAATACTAATAGCTTTGACTTAAATAGTTTTGTTTGTTTTGTAATGTTCCGATTTTAAAAGTTGGATTTACTGTATTAAAAATAATATAATAAAAATATATTTTGCTTGATAACGGAAATTGAATACCATTGACACATTTTCGCCTTTTCTTTTGTAGCAAATGGTTTTGGTTTTAATAGTAGAGGCACGCAAATTCTCAGTAACCAAACTCCGAGTTCCACAAATGACAAGTTAGTTAGCCTTTATATCTTGTGAAATGAACTATGGTTGCCTCACTGTTTATATAACACGTGTTTTATAATGTCAATTCACCTACTCTTGACGAATTTTAAAACTAATAGAACGAGTTTAAGAAACTGTAAAACATTTCGAATAACGGAGGAGTCTACTGGAAAACTAAATGTAAACAAACGTTTATGACTGTGTTTCAACAAAATAATTTGTATTCGTCTGTAAGTAATTTGTAAAGCAGGGAAAAAAATCTGCTTAGAATGTAAACATAAGTCAACCTGTTTTTTGATCTCTGACTTGAGAGATAGCGGAGATATTTAGACGGTACTTAACGACGAGGTTTTGAGAGCCAACGAGGATAAAGCGTGGGGAGTATGGATCGGGGCTGGAACATTGGGACCCTAGGAAAAGGGCGTTGAAATTGAAATCGCGGAACGTCAAAGATGACTTTTCTGTCGTTACCCATTGCCTTAGCAGTATAAGCGTAAGAGTGGCACAGTAACAAACTGAATTTCCAAGGGATAAATTCCGGTATGGAACCAGGGCCCCCTTGTGAGATGCTACAATAGTACCCACAAACGCCAAAGCACAGAGAAGGTAAGTACATAGGCATGACATTCCCTTTGACGCGAGCGTATCCATTCGCTGATTTCCTGCGCGTGGCTTTGGGAACGGTTCTTGCACGCGATTTGCTACTGCGTATTGCGGAAGATTTCCTATTGGCTGGAATACTGGCTGGCAAGCGACGCTTCGATACGTTGCTGGACAGTGACGCCAGTTTACTTGCGTGCGAGACGGGAGTTCAAGAATAAGAGGCTGCTTCAACCCTGTAGACTTCATTATTCTGTACCTCCAATGTAGTCATTGTGTACTGAAGTAGAAGACGTATGCCGATTCGAGAGCAGCGCCGAAGAGCGATGTACCTAGTCAGGGACCACAAGAATCGGCCATGTTAGATTGAGACATTTGATATACTTGATCTTGGATGTACTAAATCTAGAAAATGAATATACACAATTTCTTTTAAAGTCTAATGAACAACCCTAAAAATATTGAAAATCGAATGATATAGGGAAATTTTTATTTATTTAAATATATTTAATAAAATTTTGACAAAATATTAATGAACAATTCCAGAAAGTATAGAATTTGTCTCTAGGCGTGCCGCCTGTTGTCATTTAATTAGTCTTTTACTTTTGACATCCATTCTGGTGTATGTACCCTGGGTTTGGCTGCCGAAGTTAAGAACTAATTGGCATAAGAATAGTATCATAGGAACAGTCCCATAAGAACATAATAATATGAACAAATTAATTCATAATAAATTGCCTTCAGTGCACTGATTAATTAGACTACCCATCACACTTTTATCTTATCCTCTTTGTTGCATTCTTCTCCTAAATTAACAAAGTAGTAAGATAATGGCGATTTTGGCGCAAGGGCATCGGGTATCGGACCCGCAGCCGGTTGACCGCCATCTTGTTACGTCACCCATCGCCATCTTGGATGTAATTGACTATGAACTTAACCTCTGACCCGTGACCTTGACCTTGGTGACCTCTGACCTCAAAAACAAAAAAATGGGAAACAAATTTTTAAAAATTTTAAAATATTTATAACAAAAAAATTAATTTAAAAATCGCTTGAAAATAAAAATACTGGAAAAATTTTAATCAAAAAATTGATAAAAGATCAATTAAAATATTTATGAAATCGTATAAAAATAATTTTTATAAAAAAATATTTTTTTATATATTTTGTAATTAAAAAGTCTTTAACCCTGGTGGCGATTTTACCCTTTCTTCCTTCTACATTTCTCTTCTTGTTCTAAAGAATTCACTCCAATTTTTTTTAAATTAAATACAATTTTTTTGTTTATTAAAAAATATTTAACCCGGTGGCCATTTTTCCTTTTTCCCCCTCGAAATGTATATTTTTTCTTCTAAAATTTCCCATTTTCCTCAAAATTTCCCTTTGAAATATTTTATATTTAAAAAACTTATATTTCCTTAGGTCTCCCTTCACACCACCAATTACTCACCTCTGTTCGAATCCAGCAGACCCCCCTCACAAACACACATTCCGCCATTTTGATTTTTAATTGTTATTTGTTTACATGCTACTGGAGACTGACTCTCGCCTTTGCTCGACTTCCATCTTTGTTTAGATGCTACTGGAGGCAGCCATCTTTGTTTATATGTTACAGGAGGCTGCCCTGCTGGGAGGGAGATGTCTTGCTAGGTGCAGTCCTCCAAGTTTTTTACTGTCATTTGTCTCATAGTTCGTGTATCACCTTCGTGCGACAAACTTATTATATAAATCATATTTTTACATCACCTATGTACCACCAGGTGACAGCCATATTTGTTTATGTGTTTAAAGTATGAGTTACACTGTCGACACCCTCCAATGTTTTTCATTGGCTAATTAGTCATCTTAGCTCCATCAGATACTCTCTTTAGTTCGACTCCCTCCATGTTAGATTATATTTTTCAATACATATATGTAGTATCGATTGTGTTACCTAATATAGGCCTGTACCGAATGGTGACATTGGCCATTCCTGCAAAGTACTTAAAATTGTCATAATAATTATTTATATTTTTATATATAAAGTGGGGAATGTTTTTTGAAATAAACCACAGCATATCTTTTTTTACATAATATGTATTGTACACATACTAAAATATACAGGGTTATTAATCTTCTTCGACGTTCACAGCTCGATGTCCACCTCGGCGACCCAGGAATCGTAGCGGGCAGGGAAATCACACCACTTGATGTAGACCCTTCCATTATGCCGTTTCAGTACCTTTTCCACCAAATACACTTCTGGAAACTTCGTCGGCTGGATTTCCTTGGTGTATAAACTGCCATGGGTGGGTATGTTCAGATCTTTGAGGTCTTCGGAGCATAGTTATGTATAAGTCGCGCACGAAAGAGCTCGGGGCTCCAATTCGCTGTGAACGCTTTCTCGGAGACACCTTTGTGTTTGGAGATATGCACTGGGCCACCGATATTGGCTTTAGAATACACCAGTATGGTTCAACTGGCAGCCCGTGGGCGAAGTGCGGCCCACTGGGCCATTTTGTCTGGCTCGCGATAGTATTAACTATTTTACTTTGCTACAGGCCTTAAAAAAAATCCCCATCATTTTTCTCTCAAATCCCCATTATTTTAATATTTTTCCACGTAATATTTAATCGACAATAATGTTACATTTTAATAATGAATGAAAAGCGAAGGTTATGTTCATGTTATCAGTTTTCGTTTCCCATGGCCACTGCTGGTATCATTGGCTACGCTCAGATCATATTCCATAACAGAGCTCTAATTCGACACCACGCCACTTGTACTGGCTTTAATGTTTTATCTTCCAAGAAAACCAAGCATCTGTGCTCTTCATAAACAAAAGGAAAAGTATTTACGGGACAGCACTTGTCAGTATCGACTCGCGAGTGACGAATTAAAGTACATCTGTGAAGTAGAGTAGTAGACATTAATCAGTTAGTGTTACTTAAAAGTGTCATAATTCGTTTAAGCACTTTGAGCAAAAAAATATAAGTGGAGTTTGAGAACAGACAGTTCAATGAAAGATGGGAAACGAGTTTTTATTTATGGATTTCGGAGGGAAGCCGTAATGTATTGTGTGAGTTCAAGTGATGTCGGTAATCTAAGAATACAACATTCGGTGACATTACGAAACGACACATAAAATAAAAAATAGAGTGTAATTGGCGAGGAACATCAACATTTAATCACTAAACTCAAATCTACGTTGCAGAGGTAAAGAAGCACCTTCTTTAAAGCAACACATCGACAGAAGTCATATGTGCAGGAATCTTACGAAGTGTGCACGATAATGGCTAAAAATCACATTTCATTTAGTTCTTGCGAAATAATTAAGCTGTGCATGATTAAAATGGCGAAATCTTTGGGCGATGACAAACTTGCAAAAAATTTCGAAACTGTGTCATTTTCCCACCAAACAATTACGAATTACGAGAATGACTGGAGAAATAATCAAACAACTCGATGCACAGTTGAGTAAAAAAATTGTGCTATGTAAATATTTTTCTGTTGCATTTAATGAAAGCACAGACATCACACGTGTCTGTAAGTTGTTAATTTTTTTAAGACAGTTGATGAACAGTTCTCCATTAAGAAAGAACTGCTTGCCACTTCCTACCAGTGCGAAAGGCTCAGATAGCTACAGTGCTCTTGTGTCGGTTGTAAAGAAGTACGGCGGATTTTCCAAATGTTCGTGCATAGTGACAGATGGAGCTAAATTTATGACTGGTAAAAACACTGGCTTAGTGGGGTTGCTGAGAAAAAATGATGTCGATATGCCTGTATTGCATTGCATTATTCACCAAGAAGTTATCTGCAGTAAATTTGTTAAAATGAACGATGTGGTCAAGGATGTAACACGAATAGTTAGTTTAATTAGAGGTGGCAACAGAGCTAGAAGTAACAGGAAATAAATAGAATTTCTTAAGGAGCTTTCTGCAGAATGTCATGATATTCTTCTGTACTCTGAAATTCACTGGCTAAGTGCAAGTAAAACTCTGACAGCATTTTTTGCTATTAAAAAAGAAATTACTGAGTTCTTAGAAAATTTTGGAAAAATTGAGTGTGACTACCTTAAAAACTTCGAAATGAAGAATGGCTTTGCACTTCAGCTTTCCTATCAGACATTACAGAACATCTAAACATCCTCAATTTAAAGCTTCAAGGTAAGAAACAAAATATTAGTCAGCTCATGAGCCTGAAGCCCTGCTTCAAGTCTGACACGCGTGTCAATCAGCATAATCAAGCAATTTTAAGTGAGTACTCCTGTCCTGCAAAAGACTGTCCTGCCTGAACGATTTATTTTTTGTCCCGCCAGCTGGTGAAATGCTGCTATTATGGGGTTGGTGTGTTTACAGAACTACATGACGATCATGAACTTGGTTATCAAGTCTGCTTGGATATTTCCCACTCTCTATTTGGCAGCCCAGATATATAAACTGTTATTTTGTTTGAAAAAGGGACTACTGTTTGAGGAGGCAATATTTTTGCTGCAGAAAATGTTACTTTGTTTTTATTCCCTCCCCCTCCCCCCCCCCCCCCCCTCTTCAGGGTGACACACTTCTGAACACTTCTAAGTATGGAGTTATACTGAAGAGAGGCGCGCGGCGCTCCTGGCGCGGCCGAGCGCTGTCTGGTGGCTACTACTGGTAAAGAGTTCAGCCTCGCACACTCTGACACCTTCCATACGCCTCTCCGCTATTCCCGCCGCCTCCTTAACCTTCCCGAGCCGCGTTTTCGCGTATAAATGTTCGTCACCAGCCCGAGTAAGTGTGCAGTGTTCCTCTCCGAGTTGCGCAGGCTGGCCGACGATAGATCATGTCTACACTACTTCGTACTTCGGTGCTTCACCATGCTAGACGCGTTTTCGCGTAATATGAGTACTACTCGAGTTAAGTATTGCAATGGACGTAGTAATTGTTATGCTTGGGGTAGAGTTTCCCTTTTAGTAGTGTTTTTTTTTTTTAGCGATTTTTGTGTATATGGATTTTCATAGGGAAGTGTTTCTTCACTGTTTTGCTTTTGTGAATTTTTAATATGGTATTTTATGGGAATGTTTGTAAGAGGTAGATTTTTCCTTTTTTTTTTTTTTTTTGGCGTGCTGTAGGAATGGTCTCATGGACTACGATTTGCCAAAATAAATTTAATGCCAAGGAGTTTAGCGGATATTTTATTGCGTGCCTCTATGCTCATGGTTAAGTGTAATGAGGGTTTTGCTCCTTCCCAATGGTATTCTTGAAATTAATATTCCATTTTGTACTTTTTAGTGAATCATCAGGCATACTTTACTATTAAAGTAGTAATGGTGCTTGCTTTACTCAGGGCGTCATTTTAATTTTAAAAAAATGGTACTTCACAAGTTGGGTGATTTCCCAGTATATATTAATATTGTGCATGTGTGTTCTCTACTTCCCTTAGTTCACCGATTGGTAGCAAGCAACATAATCTTACAAATGTAATTTATATTTTTCAAATAAAGTAGCAAAGTTGTTGTTATTGGTGATAATGTATAGATGGGCTTCAATATATTTGTATTGATTTTGGAATTTTTGTGTCAATGTTTTCTTGTTTTTTTTTATGGTGTGCATCCTTCTCCTTGCCTTCCTTTAGCCCTGTTACGCCCTAAAGGGGCATAACAAGCCACATTGAAGCATTCAGGAAAAAATTGAGAATTTTTGAATATCTAAAATCAGACTTCAAATTCTTCAAAACATGCAGTGAAATCAAAAACGAATTCAACTCTGCTGGTTTTAAACAACATGGACAGTATGTATTTGGCCTGAGGGAGGAATTCGAAAAACGATTTTCCGACTTTGACAATATGAAGACCATATTCCAGCTTTTCACCGATCCTATTGCAGTAATGATTGAAGATCACGAACCTGAACTACAAATGGAAGTGTGCGAACTTCAGAGTGACATTTTACTTTCTTGAAAACAAAATTTGACATATGGACACTTATGGAACTTTGTAATGCTTGACAATTACCCCAAGCTTGACAACTTAGCTTTAAAAGTGACCCCCATGTTTGGAAGTACATATATTTGTGAATGTGCTTTCTCGAAAATGAAAATATTAAACTCAAAACGTAGGAATAGGTTATCTCAGGAAGCTTTGAAGTCCAACGTCCGCATCGTGACAACAGAGATGGAAGCAGATATCGTTGCCCTCGTCAATGAGCACACTGTCCAGTGCTCCCACTGATTAAAAGTTTTCTGCTGAACAGAAAGGTAATTTCATATTTAAATGGTTTGTAAATTTTGAAAACTTGATATTTTTTATTTACTAAATGCTGACATAGAAGAGTAATGTACAATTTTTAAAATGGTTAGGTGATGGTGAAATTTTTATGCGAGTTAGTATTATTAAAATTGTAAAAATGAGATATTTGTAGGTACAATTCTAATAATACTAATATGGTTAACTCTTGAACTGCTATGCTTGCCCACAGTGTATCTTAAGAATAAATTTCTGGCCTGCGACTGAAAAATAGTTGGACGACACTGGCATACACAGCCCGAACCAGGGAGTCGTCCTTGACATCTTCGCGCTTCATGCGAGTGGTCGAGTGCACTGTAGAATTATACTCGCGAATGAGTTTCAGCAATAGCTCAAGCCACTTGTAGCTACAATTTACTGCGAATTGTTTCCACATCTTGCTCTTCATATTACTGTTGAACTTCGCGACAATTGAAGCGTTGAGATTACTGTATGTGAAATAATGATTTATGTTATGTTTCTTCATCAGGGCCTTGAACTTTGCATTGTAGAATTCCTTGCCCTGGTCGGTTTGCTGGCCGAAATGTGTCCTTCGCGCAACACATCTGCGTTAGCCTCAGTGACGTGCATTCTTCGACTTGACCGGCCTGGCTCAGGCGAATTTGCTATAGGCATCGATGACTGTAAACACATATTTGTAACCTTTGTTTACTTAAGCATATGGTATCATCTCGACGATGTCGGCTTGAAACAGATCGTTCATCCCACTAATCGTGACCTTGCGACGGCGGTAGTTGAGCCTGGCAGCTGCATGCAGTTTATTGACGATAACCAATCGATTCATCGTGTTTAGCCCGCCTCCTTACGTTCTTCTATGATTGAAGTTATCTCGTTCGTGTGGGATTAATTTCCTACACTTTACAAAGCAAGCAGTAGCTGCAACCTATCGACCAGTTCGTTCGGATCTTCTCAAAACACGTAATCAATTTTCTTCCCATCGTCTATCTTTTTCATACCTTCGCCACTTTTCAGTGACAGGCCGCTGAATAAGTCTGTGAGAATGTCGATATTTTTGTGATCTTCATTCTTATAAACACCGGTCTCAGGATCTTTGTCTTGGTAAAGAGCGTGTGTGAGTCCGAGAAAAGTCTTGTATTCCAGGAGGTCGGATTCTGCAAATTCCCAGGGCTCCTTGCAAAATAAAAGTTCGTATAGTTCGAGAGTTCCATGTACCGTGTAATTGCCAACTCGGATGCTCCCACCTGGTAGAAAATCTATTTCATCAGGACCAAGGAACCATTTATCATTATGCCTGCATACACCATACGTTGTATCATTATTACGAGATGTGTACGATCGTAGGTACCGTCAAGCCAAATCATTAGATTTCAGGGCTCTCGTCCGTACTTTCTTCTTGTGTGGCAAATCCGCATCCAATCCATCGTCCTGATTTTACTGTACTTCATCATGCTTTCGCTTCTTAATTTACAACTACAGGTGTTCCATAACTCTCCCTGAGTACATCGACGCGATGAGTAATGGGCTTAAAATATTCTTCATTTATACGGTCACGTGGAATTTTGGCTTTCTTGGCGAGCAAATATTTTGAGCGGACAGACTGAGCCACCCGATGTGGTTCGCTGGCAATATGCGCCATCATACTGAATTAAAATTCTCACTGTCGCTCTCTTTTATAGGTTTAGTCGTGAGTCTCCGCCAACATACTTTCGATCTTGCTCAGACGTTCGCTGTAATTTTGAATATCTGTTTTCGTGGCGAGGTGGGAAATTGAGGTATTGAATGTTTGTGTCATATATCCTTCCAGGTTTTTCAGATTATCTTCATTTTTGCAGATGCTACATTCAATCTGTCGATAATTTGCCTTTAAACACTCGTCACATGCTCGTCCATGGCCACCATATCGCGGACGATCTCCGTCTTCACATGCTCCATCTTCGCTCCAAGCACGGACAGGCAATTTCTAAAGAATGCGTTTTGTTCGGCCACCATTTTGCGCAGTTCTGAAATTATGTCATTACCAGTTTCGAGGACGATATATTTAGTAGCAGCATCCCCAGCTCATTTGGGTTCACTAATGTTTCGAATTATTCTTCTACCAGCATCACAAGTTCCATTATCACCTGGTACGAGACAACCACCAACTTTGTCTTTATGATGGTGTATCTTGAGGCTACTCTGCCTGAATTCGATATGCTGTAACTCATTCTCGACGGCAAACGATGAACTGATCGAACCTGTGCCTGTACCTCCCATTATATAGGGGCCAGTCCCTTACAATCGTCAAAATCCGTATTTGCCTTTCTAGCATAAGGCACACATATGATTGAAATCCGAAAGCTTAATGTCCGTATTGACATGATCGTCGTGAACATGTCGCAAATTCGTGTTGTCCATGCGAAACAACACCATCACATTAGCATTATCGCGAATCATCTGTTTGGGTATATGCTGATAAGTCTGGCTGAGGTACATGCAGTCCACACATGCATTACGTCCCATTCTGAAGTATTCTTGAATATAAGTTTGTTTGTCGCAGGCAATGTCGTTGAAGACAAATATCGAGTTTCTCAGTGCTTTGTTCGGAGGTACGACGGTTTCATTATCACAGCATGGGAAATAACTCATGCCGTCTACAGCCTGCAGTACACGTGCCATTCGCTGGTATTTCGGTTGCTGGAGTGATTTCGAATAAATGTACAGGTTCTCGAACCAGAGACCATTTGCTTGTTCCAACAGTCTCAGTAGGACACATGTCTTGCCGCAATTCGATGGTCCCACGATGATGCACCTCACTCTATTCGGAAATAGGCTTCCATGCCACGATTTGTGGGAGATAGCATCATCTTCAGCATGAATGTGTATGGGTAGAGTAACATGTTGTTTAATGATCTGTATACTGTTTTCGTCTGCTTGGTTTATATAATTCATTGTGAATTGAGGGAAGGAGGAGGAGGTTATCACATACAAGCCTCTTGATGATATAAAGCACATTTTAGAATGTGTTTTCAAGTTACCATGCCAAGTAAATTGTCTCTGGCAGAAATCGCACTGAAATGTCATATTGGAATATGTTATACGTCCGTACTGTCACAAGTCTATAATGATACTGAAACGAAAATGTATAAAAGGGTTGTATTTATACTTTTCTCGCTCAGTTCACTGCGATGTCTCGAAGAGGTAAGACCGTAGTTGGAACGAGGGTCGTCGATATGCTGATCAACAATGTACCATTCCAGCTGCATATTCCTTGATACAAGTTCTGTGGGCCAGGAATCAAGCTAGCTAAAAGGCTGTTACACAACGATACAGGCATAAACGCCCTGGACTAGGCGTGCAAGCAACACACAATCGCCTATTTCCAGCACACGTATTTGCAAGCCAGACACCGGGCAGACAAGATACTTGCACAGAGGGTGGACAAAATAAGAAAATTATCAGATGCCAGCCTTAGAGAAAAAATTGCAATGTTGGGTGTTTCCAACTGGATGAATGCCAAAGTGAAAATGGGCATGGGTGATAAGAGCAAAAGAATGGAACAAGTGAAAGGAAAAGCAGTTGCAAAAAGGAGAAAACCTGGCAAGTCTAAGAAAATCTCTACCGGTGGATTTTTCCCATTGCTTTTGCCTGCACTTGCGACACTCGGAGGCCTAATCGGAGACATGAGAGGTATCGCCTAAGCTGTAAACACAGCATCGAACGAACGGAAGCAATTGACCGAGACACAAAGACACAATACAAATATGGAAGCTATTGCCATAGGTAAAAAAACGGACAAGGCCTCTACCTAAGACCATACCCAGTAGGAGTCGAAGTGTTCAAAAACGACGCAGGAGGAAGAGACAATAATGAAATCTCTATCAAAATGAGCAATCACGAATAATGATTTGGAATTGTTTGCACACAAATTCAAAATACCTCATTTTCGCGGAGTGTTTATGAGATATGGTTTGCCCGCTGAACCCAAGAGAGAAGATGTGCCGTAATTAATCACGATACGACAGCAAGGCCCGGCACACACTGGGCAGCCTACATAAGAAAAAAGGGCAAACACGCAGACTATTATGAGAGTTTTGGGAATTTGCATCCTCCTCTTGAATTGTGCAAGTACATGAAAAATTGTAAACTGACTTACAATTACGAAACGGAGCAGCTGACTAACATATGGAACTGCGGACCTTTGTGCCTTAACTTCCTGGTGTGATAGTACAAGTAATTGTATAAAAAGTATATACACCACAAGGAAACCATCAGTCATGCCGATAACGCTTACATTGACGGGTCGTAGCTCCGAGCTACATGTGGTACATTTTCTGCCACTCGACCTGGATGGGGAATGAATCATAGGACTTGTCAATTTTTAAACTTACAATACGATACCGAACATTGATGAAAAAAACTGCAAGCTGTACCTCGTAAAAAGTGGTAATGTTCACATGAAGTTTCGCTGCCCGTACACTCTTATGAAATAGACGGCATTGCAAGGTTCATTGCAGGGTGGTGACAGCATGGAGGCAGTCCTGGGAAACTATATACAGTACGCGGATATGTGGTTGAGCGATTAGCGCGCTCGCCTCCCACCAAGGCGAACCGGGTTCAATCCCCAGCCGGTGTCACCGGATTTTCGCAAGTGTGAATCGTGCCGGACGATGCCGTTGGTCGGCGGGTTTTATCGGGGATCTTCCGTTTCCCTTGCCCCTTCATTCCGCCGTCGCTCCATATTCCCTTCAGTTACTCTCATGGGCTCTCAATGCCTCGCTGTTAAGAGCCGCCCAAATCTCTTCAATCACTCATTCACTGTTAAAAAAATTCCCCATTGTGAGAGTGCCATAAAGAGCAGAATAACATGCCACATAATATCCTGAGCATATCGTTGAGCCGTCAGAACAGCCTCGGTAGCTAGAGGTGAAGACTAAGAATCACAGGAAATTATTCTCTACGCCATCATGCAAACAGTTCTGGTCGTATGTAGGAAGTATCCATTGGAGGTTATTAAAAAGAGTGACATTTTTGTACTTATTACATAATAGACTAGAACCCTAATTATGATGTCCTGGTTCCACACCTCATACCTGACAAATGTGTGCTAAAGACATAACCTGGATGAATTTTACACTTCACAAAATATTGGTGTAAGTGGAGATTGAAGAATACTCATTATCTAAATTATTCTCTATTCAATATGAAGTGCATAAAAATTCCCATTTATATAATAAGTGGAATTTTTCAATATAGGTGTGTATTCAAAGCTACACAAACATTGAATAGTTGCAAAGGATAAGCTGATTGAAGTAAATCGTTACAAATATATTTTTTACAATTGTACCTATCCACAAAAAAGAGAGATCCAGATATATTTTGGAGTAAATCGTGGAATCATGTTGGTAGACTGCGTCGCTAATCACGCGGGAGCAATTTGAGGCATATTGCGGCACCCCAGTGGAGTGTGACTGAGTCAATAAGAAAACATTGAGCTTTTTTATTGAGGGTTCATGAAGTTGGAACGCTCATGAGAACTCATATTATGGGTGCTAGTGTGGTGGCTATTTTAAGCTCCTGACAGCATACGGGGCTCTTAAAAAAAAAAACAAATTGGAAGCGACAAAATTTACGATAACATATTTAATCGTTTTCCAAACAAACCATCGGGCTATAAGGATAATTTAACTATAAAAATCTACAGAAACAAAGACGTGCTAAGCAAAACACTTAAAAGGGCATTTCACAGAGCCCAGGGATTTTCGATAGTTTTGAGTTGTTAAGGGGACGTTGATTAAATCATTATATATCCGAAATCGTACAATATTTACCGTTCAAATTTGGCGCGCCCTTTGTACGCACTGCATCCCATTCCCTCACAGTATACTGTAGATCCCATCTTAACTGTATGATTTCAAGGGTGTGTTGAGTTTCAAATTTATTTTTATATCTGAAAACTGCGTGAGCTACGACATTGGAATTTGGCATTAAGATTCTTGGGTCCAAAAGCCTTTTATCCATAAATCCGGCAGCCACCATAACAAATATTTTATATTTTCTTTTTTACAGGAGGTGTTTTACGAAATTCTACCAATTATCGCATAAATTTCTTTCGTTTGTTATCACTCACCCATTATCAAGTGCTGTGTAATAATTTCCCGATTCACGCTCTTTTTTCCTACCCTTTCAGATTTTATAAAATTGTCCCATTTCCGCGCCCCTCGGATATAAAAAATCGCTCTTCGAAAAATCGCTATTTTCGACCACTTTTCCAATCTTTTACATTTTATTATATATTTTATGGAGCAGTTAATATATTTGAACCCCCCCTCTCCTACTTCCTCTTCAAACCACCCTTCATCCGAACTGCCCCCCCCCCCCCCCCCCCGGCCGCTTTCACTCACCACACCATTCCTTTCCCCAAACTCTAGGAGCATGTAATATTAGAGTGCTGTTTTTCTTCTCCCACCATTTGATCGCATTAGGTTTCTGCGCCATTCATTTTGGGCACTTTCATTTGGCTTTGGGGAGAATTTTTAAGACATGGTTTAATAGTTTTTCCCATACAAGTGAATTTCAACGGTTTTGTGTTTCAATGGGGTTTCGATTCACTGTACTTCCGAAATGGTGCGCTATACTGCACTCTAATTGGTATGCTCCTTAACCTTGTCAGTTCCCATCGCCTCACTGAGTAATATCGACATAACTGTAACTGCAAGATCATAAGCGGGGTAGATATTCAAAGTGCATTGTCTCCGAATCGTTTTGGGGTATGGACATATGCGACTCGCACTCTAAAATCTAAAATGTTGAAGCTGCTCCACTTCAATCAATAAATTTCTTCTGATAATTTTATTCGCTGTCATTTACTGATTAAATGGTGTATTCTGTTGACTCCTTGTGAATTGCGCTGGTCTGGCAGTGGAATCTCAGTGCATTACACTGATTTGCCAGAAGATAACAGCTCATTAACTGAAGAAGAGAAGGTAAAATAATACTACTGATTGAAATCACTTATTGAGATTTACAGTGCGTTAGGCACGCTATGGCATTCTAAAACCTAGGGCACCTTCAACCAGTTTTAATATTTCTGATTTTAAGGGGCAAACTTTTCATAATTTGCTTACTGCCGCACTGTAACCTGTTTTGTGATTTATCCCCATGCATTATCAATTAATGTGTAAGAATTAGGTTATTCACTCTAATTTCTCTTATTTTTCTCCTGATTCACCTGCACACATAACCTGATAAATCCCGTATGTTCAGATACTGTATGGTTTACTCGAGTTTTGTGACTGTGGGTTACGTAATGTTACTTGGACCACAGGTTTGGTTACTGTGAGTTACGTCAACTGTGGATTGAGCTTCTGAAGACTAACTGAAATTTGAATTGCAATTGGAAAGTGCTTATTAACGTCCCCTGTTGCCATGCCGAAAGACTTATCAGGGGACGGCTTACAAACTTACTTACGAACTAACTTGAACTTAAGCCAATACCTTATCTGGGATTCAAATCCAGGACTTCCCGCACCACAGAACGGTGGCATGCCAACCGTCTGTGCCACGGTAGGTCGCCTTTTGTAGGTTGTCATCTTCATCCACACGTTATCTAATTCACCAACACAGAATCTTCTTGCACGTTCCGCTGGCCCGATCTTAGGACTATATTAATAGATTTCGATGTTGCAGTAAATTTTGCTCTAATTGCATAAAAAAATTTTTGGCACATAAAAACAAGGAGGTAATATTGTTTTATCCAGCAGAATTAATATATTAGTTAACATTCACCAACAAAGATGAGTGTTCAACGAAATGAATATCTATAACTTTAAAAACTGCTTCTCGTATGTTCAAAAATAGATTAAATTTTGGCCATGTATTTTTACTTGCGTACTACTTAAGTAATTTTTTCTAGTATTGAATCAAGATTACTCTCTAACATAAATTGAATAAATAAGTTGTAATATTTTGAGCGTAACCTACACGTTTACACCTCAGTTTTCTGTGAGGAAACTAAGGCAGAAGCATGTCGGAAATATGCTCAATGTGATGGCGTGATAGTAATGTAGCACTGGCTGCGAGGTCCAGGTCGGCGACTTGCGGCTGGATAGACTCGAGTTGCATGAAGACAATGACGTAGGAGGCTAGCGACCCTGCTATGGCGGTGACGATGGAAGAACCCAGCTCAGCATAACTCGACTTCCCTGTTGGCGACCTGGTGGGTGAACTCCTTCAGCAGCTTGCTCGTCTCCCCACTCTTGTCCTGCAGCACAGGAGAAGGTCCTGCACTGTGTCCTCGGCTACGGGCGCCTCCTTTGTGTTGGCGCTTGTTACACATAGCCCCTTTGGTGCACAACCTCTCGCAACAACAAAACCCGCATGGGAGGCTGCAGTCATGTTATAAAACTAAATTATTATATCGAACATGAAAGGTATGTACAAATATCAAAAAACAAAATGCATAGAGCACCAGCATATGTGGGTCCAGCAGACATCATAACATTTCTTAAAAATTGTCAACTATTTATAAGCTTATTCTGCCTCAAGTGCACAACGGGATCCAATCACAAACGGATCGCAACACACGATTGGTGGGGCCCGAAGATTGGACAATGCTCCAAGGCAGAAGATTTCGCCAGTCGGCGAGCGACCGGACACTGTGGAAGGGGCAAGTCAAGGAAACGATGGCATATTTCTTTCTGTGCTGTGGACCCGAGTTGAGCGACCGGGTGATTTCCTTTATTTTCATCATTCTCTTCCCTGCTTCTTTTGATGCTTCCAGCGACAGGGTCCAGTTAATCAAGAGATATAATGTCTGCCTATGTTCATATAAACATGGTTTAATTTATGTTAAGGTTTTATATACCCTCTCAACATAGATGCCCTAGCATGAGAACAAGAGGGAGCATAATAACATAGATGTAGATGCACTCCTTAGGTGGTGGCCACATATAAGCTATACAGGAGCCACCATTTGACAGTGGTAATCTTGACGCTAACATTGGAAGAAGTATGCCCGTACACGAAAGCTACGGAAATGTTACCCAGCACGCAGTGCGAGGTATACATCCCACCGTGTTCGTCAGCGACATAATCCTGCATTTCTTGTCATTTGCCCAGTTCATAGAAGGAATCACCCCCACATTTTTGTATTGACACCCCTCCAGTGCGACTTTGGAACGAACATTTCGCAGTATATGTTATCACAGACAATCCCACCACCCACACGCCCCCCTCTTCACAGCAAAAATACCAATAAAAAAACCGAGAAAAATCGCAAAAAATATTTTAAAAAATCTAAAAAATATAAGAACATACAACGCTAAACTCACACTCATTCCACCACCCTTGTACCACCCCCTACCCAAACTCAACTTCCAAAAAATAAAAAAATCGAGAAAAATTGAAGAAAAAAAATTATAAAAATTATAAAATATCCAGGAACATATAACGTTAAACTCACAACTGTCCCATTACCCTCACCTCACTCTCTTTCCAGCCCTCTCAATCATAAAAAATGATAAAAATGGCAAAAACCGAGCGAAACTAAAAAAATTGTAAGAACGTATTACGTCACTGACTCCGAAACCCATGTTGAACGTTGGCAACCATAAAATATCTAACAAACATTGGTAAAATAGATGAAAACAATACATTACTGACTCCGACTACTAGACCTTGAACTCGGAAAATCAAGAAACAATTGCGAAAATTACAAAAATGTAAAAAACAATCGAGTAAAAAATTACCTACCTAATACGAAAAAAACAAGTTGGATTTGTCCTTAGAAGTTTGATTCTCGTAAAGATGGCAGACCACAGCCACTCTCTGGTACGAAAATAAGCAGTCATCTGAACACCCACCTCTGTGTTTCATTGGCTACAAATCCGATCAATCTTGCGACCCCCAAGCAAATTATTGATTTTAAGTCTCACATATTCCTCCTTCCCCTCACCCGCCCAGGACAACACGCCACTAGACACTCCACTTCCCTCGCCATTTACTTAACAAACCTCAGCCACCATAAATATTTAGGCATGCCACTATCCATTCAACCGATTCTCCCACCCCCTCCTCATCCGCCTACAATAACTCGCAATAGCTCGTCCCCTCGCTATCCACCCTCACAATCAACTAACAACACGATTCTCCATCCCTCTCCCTTTCTCTAAACAAAACCCCAACCAGTTCCTAAAGAAACATTACTTTACACAAAACTAGATCTTGCCAAAACCAATTCCTGCAAAAATGGCTGGAACAGTTGTCAAGACCAACCCACTATATTAACAGGGTATACCCACAGTCGATGACAACCAATCTCGAAAATGTCGACTAATACGAATGACGAGGCCAACTAACCAGTTGCGAAGCTTTCCTCAAAATATTCTCCAGTTCATTAGTTCGTCTTATAGAACTCGGCCTAAGGCATAACCCGAATAAGGCATAACACTTCAGATCCTACCATGGTCCCTCCTCCTGCATACACTCCCGCCAGTTTTATCTAAAACAGACTCTCACAATCGACTGTACACACCACTGAATTAATACGTCTTTCAGAGAAGCGGAACGGTCTGAATAAGAAATTAAACTCACATCATTTTGTATATATAAATGTAATTTATTTATTTATTAAACATTATATGAATCTAAATATTGCATATATTCGATCTTTACATTTCTCAGATGTTTGCAGACTATGGATAGTTGCCAACAGCCTCATCTTTTATAACACCGATCCTTCAGTTCACTAATGATAGAAGATATCTCATTAATGTGCGGTAAACTCCATCTTGTTGCAAAGTGATAAAATATCTGAATCTATCGACAAGTTGATTAGGGTCTTCGGTAAACATGAAGTCTGTATTCTCAACATATTCTGCCTTCTCCATACCGCTCATTGATGCAAATGAATGAAAGTTCTTGACGCCTTAAGCCTTCTTCACACCACATGTCGAAGGAAAAACTCGTTGGTGAAATGTGTGGGAACGTCGAGAAAATCATCATTTTTATGATCAGATACTTCATCAATGCTGTCTTCATAGTCATTATCATCATTGCTGTCTTCATGATCGTCTTCACCTCATGTTGCATCATCAATAGCAAGTTTACTTTTCTTTGTAGGAGTCCCATGGTAATTCTCATAATTTAGAACCGTGAACCGTTTATTTTGAAATTCGTCGACTTCACAAGAAAGTCTTGCAAGTGTACATTCCACACAAACCGACTCTACTGCATTCATTCCGTATCTATCATTAACTTTCTCATCATAATCTCTTGATAAATCAGTACCCATCGATGCAACATAGAGTATTAGCAACATAATTTGCTGGCTCCCAGTAGACGAACTCTTGCTGATATCGATGTGTTCACTCAATGTATCGCCTTGCATAAACTGCATGGTACCAATTTCGTAATTATTCATCGCTCGAAAAGTACTCTTCGTACAGGTCATTCTCTCATGTCGCAGAGAATGGCAGCTTTTGCTGAAGATCTTCCCACAGTAGCAACACTATTTCCCATGTAATTTTCCAGCAGTGGGAGAAGGTACATCCATAGAGATAATCTTTATAGTAGACTTTGTACAATCATTGTCTTGCATTGTATTCATGAATAAACTGGCTTTATTTCTGCAGTAGGAACTTGTGTATCTACTTTGCCTAGCTACTGCTTTATATATTAAGTTACTAACATAATATGCCCATGCAATTCCCACATCCCATTGCCATACAGTCACGAAGCAGATTAAATTCCATTGGGTCCATGCAGTTCTGTGATTCACGGACTTATCCCATTACCCGGGGCTTTCAGTTATACTGAATTACTCATCAATCAGGAAGTGAACACACATACACACACACACACACACTGCTAAACCTGATGTAAGATGGAAGCTGGAGTTAAATGTGAAGGGTATTTTACGAAATGGGAATTATACTGATGCTGACACATTTCTGCTCGCATTTACCCTAGTAGAATGTAATGTTAGCCAGGAGGTGAAACCTTACATTTTGAGTGAGACGCGGAGCAATCTTTGGGCCTCTGTCTGCGTTGTGACCTGTCTGAGTTGTGACCCAACCGTAGTGGCATGTCTTCTGTGCTTTACTGACCTTGAATGAGTTTCAAGCAGTAGGGGTGCAGTCTGGTGATGTTTCGAACTTTTACTGTGGGGTTCTTCTATGCCAAACAGTGCGGAAGGGTTCCACGACAGCACTTTCTTTTTTGACCTCCGTGGTCTAAGTCACTGAGTGTAGATTTCCCCAACCATGCATGTTACTCTTTGTGTGGAAGTGGTATTGCAATTAGTAATTATTTGTAATTTCCTTTCCTCTCTACTACTGTCTTATATTTCGCATAGTCAGTGTCATTGTGTTTTACATATACTATGTGTTAATGTCACTCATCCATAACAATTTTTTATTAAATAAAAGTTTTATCCACGCACAAAGATAACTGCAATAAAGTACTTTCAGAGAAAAAAATTGTATGAAAAAAGTTATTTGTATAACCGTCCCCATTTGTAGACATTGCCAAAGGAATTAATTTTAAACAGTAGAAAAAGTTAGCATAAAGATGTTATCGCCTGAGAGTATAAAAGTCGAAGACCATTCAGAAATAAATGAATTTTAACGCACGCTTCGACACACAAGCTTCCAAGGTCGGACGCACCCAGAAATCAAATACACACAGAAGCAATGTCCATGATAGCCGAGGCAGCAGTGCCCCTGTCCTGACATCACACACAGCAATGTCCATGATAGCAGAGGCAGCAGGACTCCTGTCCTGACATCACACACAGCAATGTCAAGTCGCGCGGTTTCATTGCACTGCATCACCACTACCGTTTAACGCAACTCGCGAGTCGTATACAGGTATGTTCTTTTAAGTACTCTTTCTATTGTCCTCTTATGTATTGAAACAAATTTAAAAAGGAGCTGCATATTTGTTTTCTTTTCATATTTAATGTGAATGTTCATTTATTTTATTAAATAATTACTATGTTTCGACATCACCCTACCTCAGTGCCACCACCGTGATGTCATGCATCACTAAAATGTAATAATATTACATCACTGCTTTTATATAGTACTAATATGTAACGAATTTTCAGGAATTGTAATTGTATGTACTAACATGAACAAATCAACTAATATACCAGGGAAGCAGTTAGATTACCACACTTAATTTTTTTTCTTTTTAAAATGTTTGTTTTCTCTTTACATTATAATTATTGTGTGTGTATATATATATATATATATATATATATATATATATATATATAGTATTTCATTCCTAACAATAACTAAACTATCGAAGGATTAATACCACATAGTCCTTATAGACTCACCACCTCAAGACAGGCTGAAACGTTCGCGAACCACCCACGGAGCGTCTGCCATGCCTGCGTGGAAGACAACATTGCACATTCAAGTGGAAATTAAGTTCATGACAAGTAGCCACTGGAAACCCACAGCAGAAGGTTTTATTTGACCCACCTTGCCTGAGGACTGCACTAAATCAATCGGCAGTTCCATATACCTAGCATCTCCATCTACTATAATTCAATTTAAAAAAAATTATACCATAGCGAAGAGGTCTTCATTCCAATCCATATTCCTACTGCCACAAGATAAACACCACCACTCCCAATCATCTACATATTCCACACGTACTCTAGGGCGAGATGAGGAAATCTCGCTAGTGAACATTCGGGGAGATGTTACGAGCTGCGATCAAGCCTTAGCTGAGCGGCCTGCCTGACCACATATTCACATATTTATCCAGGACACGGGCCGTGATCGCTATCAAATATTTATGAAATCGAAAAAAAAAAACCTCCTCCACCAGCCAGTAAACGGGAACAACGGAGCCGATATAGGGCAGTGTATCCGTTGGCGGTGTCTTTTGTCGTCAGGCCAATGGAACGAGAAGACCACTAAAGATGGGTATGTCCGGGCGTCGAATTCCACCATCTTAATCAGCCTTTGGAATCATGAACAAGGTGGGGACTCTCCAATTAGGTTTTTACTCAAAATGTGGCTGGTTATATCTTTATAATTTAATAAAAACTAATATTTCAGTACATGTGCATAGCTCCCACCGCGCATACTGAATCATGTTTATATTGAAATAATAGTGTAAAATCTAAATGTTAAATAAACACCTTTTAAAGGCAAAGTGTTCATTACATAACTCTTATCAAACCAAATAGCAAACAACAAGCAGATAACAGTTGGCCAACTGTTGGCACAGGTGGTACATGTTCGCCCACATGACTGTAAGTGTTTTCTTATGTGGAACACAATAATACCACGTGAACAATAGTGACTGTATTTGCGTGGGAAGTATTTTTTATGTGGGCCATTAAACACAAAATAATTATTTACAGAATTTAATGTATGGCCCACAAGCAAACATCAATGAAACACCCACAGGCATCTTAGATTATGTAAATAACCCGTGGCTGATGTATGCCAAAGAGTATGATTATAGGATCATGTTTGCGCATAAAACCCTCGCGTGGTATAATGGTTCATTTTCTGATAGTTGGGCATCATCATGTGGGAAATAGTGGGCCATTTAACACAAAATGACTTGACGGAATTTCATATATGTCGCACTGCAAAACCCCTACAGGTATCTTAGCGTACGTAGAGAATGTGTGGGTGATGTTTGTCAAAGGGTACATACCGCCTTTTGTGGTATTCCAACTGTTCCTTATTACTGAGGAAACATTATCAGCAAATTTATGTTTTGGTTTTTTTTTATTTCATATATATATATGCATATTTTCATGTATATATAATAATCACGTAGCATTGCTAGGAACGATAAAAAAAATATTTTTAGACAAAAAACCTGCAAAGCATAGCAGGCAAAATAAAATTCATTATTTTGCATTTTAAATTCTACCTGAAAGTAGTCCTAAACAAAATACTAGAATTTTAAATAAAACACATAAATCCGAGTATTGACTCTTGATACTAACATTGTCTATACAGAAAAAAGATAACCCATTATGTTGTGTGAAGTAAGTATCCAGATTTACTTAAAATGTCGTATATGAATACATAGAGTAGTTGACAGCGTACTTAATTGTAGACGAAAGTTTGTGAGTTCGATTCCAGGTTTCTCCAAAGGATTTTACTAATTATGAAATAAAGTTGAAGATAACACATATAAATATGGAAAGTACATAAGTGTTATTTGGGAAAGACACAATTATTTTTTGGTTTGGAAAATGCATTGCAAGCTACGTCTATGTAGGCTATAAGTAGCCAATAGCTGGACCACAAATGGCCTACCAACAGTTGGCTAACGACATGTCGTTTACATATGGCAGACCAGAAGCAGAAAGCCGGTAGTGGCCCGCTTGTGGTTAACTTACGGGCAACTTTTGTTTTCTCAGACATCAGCCAACAGTTCGTCAAGAATAAGTGACCCGGTTGTGGTTGACTTATGGGCAACTTTTGTTTCGCCAGACATCAGCCAACAGTTCATCAAGAAGTGGCCCGCTTGTGGTTGACTTATAGGCAACTCTTGGTTTGCCGGACATCAGTCGACAGTACATCCAAAAGTGGCCCGCTTGTGGTTGACTTACGGGGAACTCTGGTTTTGACAGACATCTGCTGACAGTAATATATCCGCATGTGGCCTACGCATAAACACGTCATACCACAGTCGTCATTCATCATGTGTGCCACAAGTGTCTGCGGGTGCATTCCGCTTCTTGAGTGTCTGTGGATACCGCATGTGGGCTGCTTGTTCACAATCAGATCTGCACATGTAGCCCAACTATATTTTGCTACTTTGGAACAACTTGCTACGCCCCTATAGCTCCGTTAGGGTATGATGAAAGAATCATAAATCATATCATAATAATATTAAAAATATCTAAGAGTGTCATATGTCTGCCCGCGAATAACAGACAGTTAGTGTAGGAGAAACCTATTTCTGATTGACTCACACATGTAACAGACTCTCTTCTCAGGCTCTGAGAACTGGCCTTGTGTCAGACTGCGTGCCGCGTTATGTTCCGTCACAGAATATAAATTTTACAGAAGCGCAATAACGTGGCGGTTCCTTTGAAGTAAGCGAACTCGGTCGCTGACTGGCCGCGCGTGGCTGTGGAAACAGGCATTGTGTCTGGTTGGGTATTGCAACGTTATGTAATACTCGCTGTGGGTCGGACTACAGTCTCGCAAGTTGGTCTTCACGAGCTCATTGGTGAATGTCGTTCGCCAAATGGCTAGCAGGTGAGGCCATTTTGCTGGCGTTTGCGTAAGTATTCTTATGTGATATGTAGTTTAAGAGCGAGCGTTATCCGCACCAGCCAACACCACTTTGATTTTCATTTATTGCTGCCCGTCACTTTCCTACACTGCATTGCATTTATTTTGCAAAATTTTAACAAACTGGGCGGAAAGATAAATAATCGCTTGCCCATATATCTATTTGTTTGGGTAGTTTGTCTCTCGAGTTGATAAAACTCGTGTGAAATAGAATAACACTTTCGATGAACTGCTACGTAGTAAATAAAACTCTCTGCGCGACACTGCGTTTTATGTACGCTTTGCATGAGCATATAGTGTCTGCGTCAAGTATAGCATTTCTTCTTTTCTGTAAAAAGCTGTAGGTTTACTGATATGTTTTATTGCCCACTGATAAAGACTGTTCACGATAAAGTGAGCACTTTAGAAATGAACCTTAAAGAAAGTTTTTCCCCTTGCATTCATGTATTTTGATGGGCGCACTGAGTGAAATTCGCCTAGTAAAGTTTGTAACAATGAACGGAAAGTAGTTCCATATCTTAACGTCGAATAAAAACTGTTAGGTAACTATCTGTGCTAACTTAAAATTAATTCTTTAACTTTCTGTTTTTTTTTTTTAATGCACCGAAGTGTAAAAATGAGCAGATTTGTAAAGTGATCACTTTCTTAATCATTTCACAGTTTCATTTGTCCGACGTATACATAAAGTGATGACCCATAGCAATGGGAATGTTATGTAAGGCGGAGGAATACACAACGTCTATGCAAGTAGATCTTAAGCAGGGCTTTCAAAAGTAAAAGTGCTCACTTTACCGTGAATAGCATATCTATATATATATATATATATATATATATATATATATATATATAATATATATATATATATATTACATATATATATAATAAGATATACAGTTACGAAATATTATGGCACCTACTGATTTGCATTAAAGCAATCCAATATTCCTTATCACTATTAGTCTTTGGGGTCAGTGAACCATGCGTAACCATCGACCATTCATGTACTATAGTTAACGTAATTTATGTACCTCGTTTACAGACATAAGAAATAATCGGTAATATTTCACAAAGTACGATTAATTTCATGGTAACATGCCAACTAGGAAGATAAGACATTTAGTTCTAACAGGTAGTTTGACCCGCGCTGTATCCCCACTTAGGTTTATAGGTACCGAAAATGAAGGTTAACTAAGTAGTTGTTAGAATAAAACTGGTTAACATTACTTGTGATGACTATCAGAAATTCATAGTTTTCATGACCTGTATATTAATTCGATTTCTAACAGAAATGGAAGGATAGCCAGAAAAATATATAAAAAAATGTTACATCTGAAATGGATATGTCCATTTTGGAGAATAATATTCTTACGCGCTCGCTGCTATGTACACGGGCGGAAGAGAAGGACAAAGAAGTGATATGATAACGAGCGGCGAGTCACTAAGAAAAGTTTGAATGATAGGCGAGCGATAATCCTAGCAGGGTTTCAAGTTTAAAGGCGTGCTGCCGCGCATTATTCTGCATGTCACAATGATAAATTTTTGTGGCTCGCACAATCCTGACCTTCATCAGATATAATTCCTGCGTTTATCTGAAGAATGTTCTGGATTAATGACCGGGTTTCTCTCTGCGTGACTCGGGGTTCGGTGAACTTTCCAGGTCAAGGCCAGCGACTATAAAAGCACGAAGTTTTTACGAGCATCGGGAGTTTGGGCGATTGTGCGATCTCAAGCGATAGACAACCAGTGGCGCCGGAAATGACCAGCGTAAGTAATATCCGCGAATGCAAGCACTGATGCAGTGAAGAGTACGACTGGCAGGCTTGACTATTGGACTAGATGTGTGTGTGAAATACATTTCAAATAATGGCTACAGTTGACTGAACATGTGTTATAGTGAATGTAAGTTAATTCACTAGAGTCACAGAGAAGGACTTTAATTAGAATTTAGAAATACATCAAATACTGGGCTCATTGGAGAATAAAAAAAGTAATAGTGAAGACAGATATATTAATGTTGTAAATAATAGCTGTGTGAATGAATTAAAATAATATGTAGATCTGAAGTTTATTAAGACCTCCATCCATCACGAACTCGAATATGCTCCTCAGGCGTGTTGTAACAATATATTATCTAAATAAGAATAAATAAAATGTTACATCTCGTGCATAAAATTACGTTATTTTCAGAACTTGCTTTAAGGATACTAAAAATTGTTGCAAAAAGTTTTATTAGTGCAGAGTTTTATTGCGACAAATATGTAGCGTAAATTGTAAGACTCTTAATGCAGAATTTTTGTTTTCTAAATATCAACTACTGTGAAAATATATTTTTTTTAATACTACATTTATATGATAATGTTTTCTTATACACACTAAAATAATACATTGAATCCACACCAACAAAAATTCATGCTTTAAGTGTTCAGTAAAAGTATTTGTAGCTAACCTAAAAAATGAATCATGTGAAATTAAAAGTTGCCCCAGTTACCTGAGAGACATTACATCGTTGCGACAGCTGACAGATGATAATCGCCTGAAATAAATGTATAAGTATTTCAAACTCTACCTTAGTTTCGCTTCTTATTTAATAACCTACTAAAACTAAATTGTTTTAATAGAGGAACACTTTCTGATTGCCCCTTTGTAGGTTGAGAAAAAAAGTAGATATATGTGGTTTGGGTTATATGTTCACATGTGTAAGACAGACAAAAATATTTAAAAAAAATAATTAATTTAATAATAAAGGAATTTTACCTAGCAGTATTTTATTCGTTCATTTTTCTCCTGAATTTACTTGATGCCTCATTTGAGTTGGATTTCAGTTATCAGTTACTTGCATATTTCACTGCTCTTGATTAGGGACTACGTTTACTCTAACTGAATATTAAATTTAATTTACTCTACAGTATTTTCATAATTCTACATGAATACATTCAAATCATATACCGTTATCTTAATAAGGAGTGTACATTGTCAAATAAACGTATGTAGTCTCAAATTAGCCAACAATAATCCAGTCATTATTATTTCATATAAGACTGTTTTAACTCCACAATAAGAGAGAGAGTTATTCGTTTTATTAATAATCGTATTTTTTCTCTTGGTTATGTACTTCTAGCGAGCGTTGAAAAATCGGAAAGGTTGCTAAGAAGCAGGTATATTTAAACAGCAACGGACGTTAGTGGTGGAAGGGAGGGCTGGGAAAAATATGTGTTCAGTATATCTAAGGCGATAATAGACCTTCGTAAACAATAAGATCACGACCGCAGTCCTGGCGAGCAAAACACTTTAAAAATGTCAAATCTCGAAGGATAATATTAGAATGACTTTGAGGTCACTCATTCCGTTCTAATGCACATATTTAAGTGGGAAAATATGCTTCAATTGACGGTTGCATTCCTCCAAACGAACACTCCCGACTGCAACGTACAAACACAAGCACACGTTCAGAGGCGAAGCAGCCACACGCGCTGGCCAGCAAAATGGCGTCACTGATCAGCAACGTGTAGAAACACCGTCCACTAATCTGCGCCCGGTAATATAATATATTTACCAGCCGGCAGCCTAGCCAATACGGAATTTATCGTAGTATCCAGTAGCCATTGGGATACAAGGCTTGTCCCCACAGCCTCGCGCAGCCAATCGGAAAATGGGTGCGCCCTGCAAATCAAAGGAACCGCCTTGCAATTTCGCATATGTGTACTTATTTCCTCTGTGATTCAGAACCAATGCACTGACACGTATAAGATTATAGAGTCTTCCTCAGATTGCAATTTGATGTTTTATTACAGTTCAGTCGCTGTTACTTCCAACATTTCTGCGGAGCCTTTCTAAAGATATACTACGATGATATTTGTCAGCCTCATGCAAACAAAACTTAACCGAGTTAGTTTTTAATTCTACTCAGCTTAGGAACAAAACGTGATTTCTTATAATACTATGCAGCACCCGTAAATGATACATCGATTTGCGTATCAATTTAATGTATGTTTGTTCACGCCTTTTTCTCTTCGTGATATTTCATGTAAATATTATTGGCTTCCGCACGCCTTCTGGAAACCTGGGTAATGCCATTTCTAACCCCACATTCTACAAAAATATACATGTCTGGATCAGTAAACAACTCCAGTAATGGAAGTGTCATTGAAAATAAAGCATCACATGAAAGAGACGGAGCTGTGACATACATGGCGGGATCAAGACCATATTGAGCCAAACATTCAGTCCTGGAATTTTCAAAAACCTCTAACAGCAAACAAGTGTCCACACATAAGTAGTGAATGGCATACTGCAGCAGGTTAGTTCAGTCGAACGCATCCCATGCTGCTTGGGCATGAACGTAATCCTCACCACTAATGCCTTTACTTCTCATCACATTATGAAATGCGTTCTTTGGTGGAAGTGACGTGCACATCAGACTGTCAGGAGACTTAACAAAGTCATAAGGAAAACTCCCTTCTGTTTTACCAATTCATATTGGGTGTTGTCTGGAAACCTCGAGCGGGTGATATTCAATTGCGCAGGCAATTGCGCAGGTTGTAAACTACTTACCAAATTTTCCAGAGAGATGCTCATGAACTGCAATGTATCAATAAAACATCATTTAAAATATTGTGCCTTTCCATTGAAATCAATTCCCTAGGGAATTTGTTTGGTAATACATTTATATTCCCCTAGGGATATTTCAATCACCTGGATTAATGCCCACAATTGATTCTATTTGGTAACTGTTCCATTTTGTAATTGTATCTTAAATGCATGATTTTAAAATAATTATGAATTTCAATTGGAGGTCATAAATCACCAATACTGTCATAATGCAATGATTGATTTACGTTTTTAATTATTGCAACTTAATGTGTTCCTTAATTTTGTATCGTTTCTAAATTAACTATCACAATTCACGAAGATTTGGTTTCTTTGAAAAATCGTCTCCTGTACACACCTCGGAAATAGGGAATGTCCAGTTTATTTACAAATACATTAATATCTTTGTTTGTGAGTGCATCTTTTGAAGACTGTTTAACTTTCTGCATTTTTCCCCCCACGTTTGGAGATTTTTCGTCCTTGCCCGCCTTTGTATGGTTTCAAATACATTCTTTTACCACTTGATTTAACTGCTCTGCTAATTGGCGATCTCCTCTAAGGAGTTTCGTCAATTAAAAGCCTAGAGCTTTTGAAGCTGGAAATAGGAAAGTGTGTGTGTTTCGTTTGGTTTTACATTTTACGCACATACCTCTTTTCACCTTTACTGGCATAAATTTATTCACAATTCAAGTTCCAAGCTTTTCACTTGTAGATAGATTCTTCCTTATATTTGCTGCTTTATCGGCTAGAATCATATCTGTTATATGCCTTTTTTTCAAATTGTTTGTTAGATTATAAACTATGTCGTGTTCTTTACAAGCACTAGCCAGAGATTTTATTCCTTGATCGTTCCGTGCCAAACATTTTGCAAGCTTAGTTCTGGGTCCACAATAATACTATTTTGGTAAATGCAATAAAAATAATAATTTCTTAATCAATGTATTCAATACACTGCATCCTCTTATGATATGTTCAGTATAAGCCATTGTTTTCAACTGAATGCGAACCTATATATAGATCCACATTTATAGTTTTACATTAGTATGATAAGTTACGCAATACTGTCTAATTGTGCAGAAATGAAGGTTATAAAACTAAATGTACATCTGCCAGTAATTGTAAATACGAAATAACACTTAATTGAACAGAAACATGAAATTCTTTTTCCTCGAACATACATTGTATAATAAGCGGTCCTTCTTCATGTGGAAAAACTTGTGTAATTATGTTAATGTTGGAGCATCCGAATAGACTTAAATTTGAAAACGTATGTGTGTTTTCTAAAACCATGCAGCTATCAAAGATTAGCAACCACATATTTTTGTTAATTGGAGGAGTGCATTATTTCCCTTTTACAAATAATGAAGATAATATACCTCCAAATGAAGCAATACCCAATTCCGTATATATATTTGACGATATTTGGTGCGAACCGCAGGGTGAAATACAGCAATATTTTAGTTTTGGTAGGCAATCGAAAGTTGATGGTTTTTATAACTCACAAAGATATTCACATATTCCAAAACATAATTTGTGCGATAATGGAAATACGACACTTGTGTTAAAAATAGACAATATGAATCTACATCATATTTACAATGATCATGTTTTGGGCAATATGACATTTACAATGTTTAAATATATGTGTTTTTACTGTTGGAAAAACAAGTACAGTTTTCTGAGGATTATACCAATGGATTCCCTATATAAAGACATATTTAGGTCTGGATTTGAAAGTTTTTTACTTCCCGACCAAGAATAATGAGTATTTCAAAGTTTAGAGATAGCAATATAAAATGCAATCATTACAATAGCTGTTCACCCAAAAATCGCGATGGAAATTGTGATTTGAACAGACATATATTACATAATGTGAGCATGGCTGTGAAAGATAGCGATGTGATAAATAAACGTTACGTGGAAGACTTAAACAATATTATGCTAAACGTGTTTAGATCGCAATCAAACAATATTCAAGAGACATTAATAAAGGTAGTTTATTTAGGTGATAATGTTTATAAAAACACGAGTGTAATTGCAAACATTTTAAGTAATATTAGCCCTGATTTGCAGTATAATCAATTTAGAATAGAAAAATATTAAAATGGATTAAGTAAGGATTTTAACAATATGACAAACATAGTTTTTACAACACATCTTGCAGAAATGCAAGATAAAATAAGAGTTGTAATTAATGATGTGGTAAGAGGTGCATTTAAAAAACAACTTGAAATGCGAATGGAAGAAATTATACAATATATAAGTGCTGAATTGATTAATAAAAAATTTGGTTTAGTTATGCAAATAGATATGAGAAAACCAAATAATGATTTGAAAACACAAATTAATTATTTTATTAATGATTTGTAAGCTAAAAATGTAACTAAATTAGACGCAGTATTAAGTAAAGTTGAAAATATTGAAAAAGCACAAACTAATATATCTAGTGTATCAGTTAGTCGACCTACTGCAACAGTTAGAAAATCAACGAATTAATTCATATATAAATAATTGAACGTTAATGTATCATAATCAAAACATGTCTGCCTCTTCTTCGGACTTTTATAATGTTATACTTGGTGTAAAAGAGAAATATTTACAAGCCTAATGAGCCTGTATGGAACGGGATGTTTTAAACTAATAAATATTTAAACCTGTCATGAGTAGAATGGATATATAACATTCTGTGTTAATCAAGCCTAATTAAACACCAATATAAATTAAATTGGGAGAAAAACCTTTAAAGAAGAATAAGCAAACTCTTTCTCATATAACACAACGTTATTTATCTTTACAACATTCTTCACCTGTGTGCGATATGACATTTTGTGTTTATGGTCATGACAACATCTGGTTCCTGGGAGATACAGTAATAACGTTTTAGCTTGACAATATAATAAAAATAGGTGATTACATAACTGATGTGAACAAAGGATTGTTTGAATTATTGTTTAAGAACTTTCTAAAAGGACATTCCAACACCGATTTGAAGAAATACAAAGCACTTGTTCGTCGTACGAATGTGAATAAACGTTTAGGAGATGAAAATATCCGAAATTACATTTAACAAGCAATATTTTCGGAAGTGGTGTATAGATAAATATGAATTTGGCGATCGGTTTTCTCCTGTATATTGGAACAATCCTAATGAATTAGCCGATAGATTAAAACTTCTTGTCACTTCAAGAGAGTCTGGGAATAATTCACATATGAACAAAATTGTTTCTATTATTGAAAAGCTAATGGTACATAAGTTATATTACCAATGAAGTTCAGTAAGATTGCTCAAGAACTTCACACCCCTGCAAGGATGTTAGATCCTAGAAGAAGAGTTAAAACTCATGGTCTAAATGATCTTTTTCAAACCGATTTGTGTGAAATGGCATTGCTTTCCAAATACAATAAGTGATGTAAATATACTTAAACTGTGATCTGTCCAGTTGGTGGCTGACGTAACAAGAAGAGTTCATCGAAGCATCGCACGACATGCGCTCAGCAGCACACAGCAGGGTCGCGCTCGCCAGAGGTGCTCCACACGAAGACGTTTATTCCAAATATGTTTGGGGTATACCTTTGAAAAACAAAACAGGTAAACAGGTTAGCGATGCAATGAAGACCGTTTTGAAAAATAAGAACTCCAATTTGCTCCAAACTGACAGAGGATCCGAATTTTTTTCTGCACCATTCCAGAAACAAATGACCAATTATGGTATCAATCAATACACAATGTATTCAGACCTAAAAGCCAGTGCTAATGAACGATACAAAAAATCGATCTTGCACCTAATATATAAGCATTTCAAGTCGTAAGGGCTTACAATTGGGTTGATGTTTTGCCTGAAATACTTAAATTTTATGATTCCAGATATCATAGAACTATCAAGATGGCTCCTGAAAAGGTTATGAACAGTACTTTGTTGAAAACTGTGTGTAATAATTTTAAAGTAATCGACAAGAGAGAACAAAAGGTCACTTGGGTCCAACATGGGGTTTCGGTGATATAACATGGCAGCTGTTTGGATCCAGTCCCTCGTTCCCTCTAAGCCAAAACATTCGAAACTGCAATTTAAAAAAAAAACTTTTAAATAATTTTTAATAAAATTCGATAATTTAAAAATAATTTAAAAGTTCAAGGTCAAAGTTCACTGAGGTCAAGGCAAAGTCACCTGCATCTAGTATTGTGGATCAGATGGCTGACAGAACCAATATAGCTGATGGTAAAGTCTGACTCCGGGCCCTGGACCCTTTGTAGCGATTTGGCATACTCTATGCCTGTAAAACCAATATAGCTGACGGTAAGGTCTGACTCCGGGCCCTGGACCCTTTGTAGCGATTTGGCATACTCTATGCCTGTAAAACCAATATAGCTGATTTTAAGGTCTGACTCCGGGCCCTGGGCCCTTTGTAGCCATTTGGCATACTCTATGCTTGTAAAACCAATAAGGCCACCACTGCTCTGACCACGAAAATGATCCCCCGAAATCCGTCCGATGGATCTATAATTGCGTTTTGGAGGATTTTTTGCAGCTAGGTGATCAGTGGTTTTTTGAGGAAAATACCGGGAATTTTTTTGGAAAAAAGGGAAATTTTGAGAGAAAAAAGGACAATTTTGAGAGAATAAGGACAATTTTGAGGGAAAAGGGACAATTTTATAAAAAATTCAGTCGAATTTGAGGGAAAAAAAAGGAATTCTTTAAGGGAAAATGGCCACCAGGGGACTGGAATGGCAAAGCATGAACAGCTCCGAGCTCCGATCCCAGATCCCGATGTGCGCAACTTCCCCAAATCCTACTAGTCACGTTATATGTAAAATTTTATTAAATTAGCTTGATTTCAAAGTGAATGTTTTTGAAATGGTTCCGGCATTGTGTATCATTTTCATAGTAGTAGTCTCCAGTAACTACCTTCTGCGCACAAAAACCATTTTATTTCTTAACTGAAATTAATATATATATATATATATATTGGTCAGGAAAACTGTTTATAATAATAATTTTGTGGCTAGGAATTTGCAGGAAATTCTAATATTATGAAAGTTCAAATTTTTATTTTGATAAGCAAGTAAATACACTTTACTTCTTAAATTAAAATGATGGGGTGTCGACTTTAATTTCTATTTTTAAAATAAAAATCATTAACAGTAGACTTTACGATAAAACTAAAAGTGAATCGCTTCTTGCAAGATCAAAATTTTATTGATAAAGTGGGTGGAGCTGAATTTATTTTATAAAAATATATGTAATAATTAATATAAAAACTAGTGTGCTTGGGCGGGGAATTTATTTAAATATGGGTGTGGATGGTAAAAAAAATTAAAAAATGTTTGGTTTTAAACAACGAGAAAATCGGTAGTATAATTTGCTGACATAAACTGAAAATGCCATTCCGTTCGTTAATAAAGAAAACACAGCTAACAAAACCTGTCGGCAAAGTGTCTGAAAATTGTCGGCCCGTACCTGTACTGTCGTCCCATACCTGTAATATCGGCCCGATACATGTACTGTCGGCCCGATACATGTACTGTCCGCAACTGTCGTTTCAATGCCAGAAGATAGCCATTTAACAACTCCGTGATCTCTTTTATGAAACAGATTGCTAGCCATTAGAAAAAAGACAGCAGCCCGCTGTATTTTTTAGAATAAAAGATGGATATCGCCGAAAAGATGTCAGAATTATATCGCAGAGGAAACTTGTTGCAAGCATCTCAGAAATGTTTCTGGGCCGATTCGCATACGGCATCTTTGTATTTTCGGTAAGCTGGCCATGGTGTTATTTATTCCGGCCTGGTAACGTTTTCGAGACAAGGCTCTTTTATACAATAAATATATAAATATAATGTATTTTTGCCGACAAACGTCTGGAAAGTGTTTTGAATAGGCAATATGTTAGCTAGCTCTTAATGGCAAGATGTATTATTTGAGACAGTGTGTTAATTACTAGCCTGTTTTTTTTTCGTGGTTATAAATGTGTCATGTGGTAGCCCAGAGCATTTGTTTGCTTTGTAATTTCTCTCACTTGTACAACCATGCAACAGATATATTAAAAACTAACAAAAATATTTTGTTTGCAAGCCTCTGAATAAATGGTTTTTAAATAATCTGTGTTTAAAAATTATTTGTTATAATGTAATGGGATTTATATATTACTTCATAATAATTTTTGTCATGACATAACTTAATTTACTGGAGTTCATCAGCAACTTACCATATAGTGTATAGGTCAGCATGCTGGGCTGTCAATTTAAGGGCCTTAGTTTCGAATCCCGCACATGGGAAGCAAAATGTTTAATGTTGTACAATGTGTTGAGAAGTAATTGAAATAAGTATATGTACAAGAGGTAATGTCTATTACTAAGTATTTTAATCGAAAAGTTAAGCTTTTTTTCATAGGTATACTGCTTATTTCTAGACATCATGCCGCTTCAGGTCCAGCATCGTAACGACATCCAGCCGTCGCATACGCGCCATCGTAACGACACCCATCCGTTGCAGGCCCGACACTGTCGGCCAACAGTTAGCCGCCAGTTCATATATCCATCGGGCCACTTCCGGCATAAAACAGCGGGCCGGTATTGGCTGGCCGGAATTTGTGGGCTAGGTTTTTACCGGCCCGATTCTGTCCCGTACGTTTTGTGTATGTTGGGCTGGAATACATTTTGTATCTTGCCGGTAACAGTACAGTGTATTTTTGACACTGTCGGCCAACAGTCATCCACCAGTCCATATTACTATCGGGCCGATTCCGGCATAAGACAGCGGGCCGGTATCAGCTGGCCGGATTTTGTTGGCTAGCTTTTACCGCCCCGATTTCGGCCCCTATTTTCCGTATTTGCTGGGAAGGGATTAGGATAACTACCATATTGATTTAATTCAACTTTTTAACTACGCAAATATAATTTAATATTAACTTTTGTTTTTCGCCCACATACGACTGTTTAACGAATTACTATTAGTTTTTAATTTAATAGACATTGTAACCAGTATAATTAATGTAATAAGTATATGTTCGCATGGCCAGATTTGAGTTGGCAGCATTTAAACAGTACAGTTTTTAATATCTGGTTTTTTTTTTTGGCTTTTGTAGAGAATCTAAATTCTAATTAATTGTAAGTGAATTGTAATTTACTGTGATTATTTGGAGAACTCTAAATACATATACCTGTAAACATGTATATGACACTATAAAATTTCCACAATTTCACAATGTCGAGTTTGAAGTAAGTTACAACAATTTTCTTCAGAATCATCTGCAAATCATAGAATTTATAACAATTGAGACTTATTACCAAAATCATGCTCTTAATAAGCGAGTATCATGAAATTAATGCACTTTAAAAATCCATGCAACGCTTTATGTATATTGATGCATGACATCTTCTCTATCATAATAAACAACTACTACTTATCAGTCAACTACACCCCTGACAGCTAGTGCACGATCCACGTCGCTGCCGCCGACGTCTGCAAGACTGTATTACCTACCGGGCCAAGACAGGTATCACATTGATAAATATTATTTCACACAATGAGCCACCCATAATATGCAAGAGCTCCTTGGCAAGTACCGCAGCGTGCCGCTAGATGCCGCCACAGACAAGAGACGTAGAACCCGGCGCTCTTCAATACGTAGCCCGCTCGGAGGATCTGGATGCTGGTCTCGCACCTGCCGTGTTCCTTCCCCAAACGCTCTATGCCGGCAGAAGAAGGAATGGCCGGCAGCCAAGCCTCCTGATCGCCAGTTCTTCTCCGTACTCGATCGCTTCCTGAGCTCTCACCGCCCCAGTTACTAGTGTCGAACCTCTCCTAAGCTTCATCGCTCTCTTCGTAGGGCCGAAGTTCCTCTCCAGCGGAATCCTAAGGAAGACCCAGCGGCCGTCAAGAAGTTACAATTTGACACGTTCGGTCTCTTACGGACAGTCACCTGAAAGTAGAGCTCGCCTCGAGGAAACACGCATTTAGTAACTGCCTAATCCACCCAGATTTGCACAGGGTGCCTTCCCCTGTTTAACGATGGGGTGTTTAGCCATCCGTATACTCCGTGGGGGAATTAGGAGTCAGCACCTCTGCCATCGGTGTTCATTTCACTTCGGTAAATATACACTGTTCTTACCAGTCATCTTAACTTTCACTCCAAGCTCCTTCCTGTGTCACATAGGGGCTGCAGGACTTGACACGAGACCGGGTTTTGATACTGCCGAACGCACACCTGCACAACAGAACAAGTACACTCTTGGAAGGCCACGCGTTGCTTGTTCGTCGTAGGAGGAACGGTATTGCCACGACATTAGGATACCGTCCTGTGGAAATTGGCTTGTCAGCTTCATCGCTCCCTCTGCAGTGCAGAGAAGGGGTGCTTCTTTGAGTTCAGGGAGACCAGTGACCCCGGGACCCTCACCACGCCACCGTTGGAAGGCCACGCGTTCCTTGCATCACGTGGAAGGAACGGTAGACCCACGCCATCAGGTACGCACCCAGTGGATTGGACTTGCCAACCAGGTGCCCAACTCTCATCGCTCCCCAAGTGGTGCCGAGAGGGCTGCAGTCTGGTGCAAGGAAGTAAGTTTACTCCCACGGGACACCCGCACACTGTTAAACACTGACACGCCAACTGCCCAACTCCTGCTGCTCTTATCTATATCTCATGTCGTACACCCACAGGGGTGGAGTTGAAAGACGGGCCAGAAAGGTGAGGACAATTGCTAACCTTTCCCAGGGAGTACGTGTCCTTCCTAGCGGGTTCGGTTTACTCAGTCCACGGGAACAAGCTGAGCTTCAATGAGGCCTCAGCATACCAGTTCCAGACATCGTTCCAGCCACCCACCAGGGTCGCGGAGGGATACCATCCGGTAGTGCAGGAGGCACGCTTTGACATCAGACAGCAAGACGAACCCGAACCACGGCCAGAAGCACCTGTACTGGAGCAGATCACACCCCAGTCAAGCGAAACACCAGTCAGTGCGAATGCACGGGTATCCGCCAAACCCACGCCACCTCGCTGAACTGCTGCGCCACTACCCAAGCCAGTACTTCGTAGGGAGGTAAAGGTCATAGGGCCTGACTTCGTACCCAGCCGTCGACCCACGAGGCCCGTACTGTACACCCGGCGGGCACCTGTGCCCCGGACTGAATAAAGTAGATTAGACACGACTCGCCTAGCGTCGCCCAAGCTATCTAGCGGCGGAGGCAGTCTGACAGCCGGGACTGTCACGCGTAAACATAAATAAAAAAATTAAAAAAACATTATGTTGAAGCTGTTTTGTTTTCAGTAATATAATATAGGCCAAAACGTTTGCGATGGCCGTTGTTGCCAAGACACAGAATTCTACAGCAATGAATATGGGCTTGGAACTGGGTCATGTTATATAGTAAATTTATGACCGTACCTATAGTTTATGGACAGCCACAATAATCTTCGTTTGCACAAACCAAATGTTACGTATTTGGGACAGCCAAATACGAACAAAACATAACATGTTTCAGGAAGATAATAATTGGTTCCATAAATAGAAAAAAAAAATTTACTGCACATAACTCTTTTCTTATCTTCAACATAACCATTTTCTCAATGTAAAAAATACCCTTATAATACCATTCCCTCAACTAGATTATGGTTCACAATCATCAAATACAATTATCTAAGCTATTTCGAATGAATTTGATAATGTACATATTCATAAAAAAATTATTATATTACTTTATCGTGCTGCAGGCTCATGCAAAAGATCAAAGTCTATCGAAACACAGTGTGTCAATCTGCCTGGCCTATCAGACAACGGCAGAAACCACAAGCATTCTGAGAAACATTCACTCCAATACAGAACTCTGATCGCGAGAAGAGATAACGAGCCAGAAGCCTGCTAAGTGCTTTTAAACCATCCTACCATTGCCCCTCTGCCTGACGCTAGACCGAAGAAGTTCCAAGACTCACCGTTGCGATCTTCTGCAGCAGCACTGCATTTACGGGAGAATGTTCTCAAATCTGAACAGATTTGTCTACAAAACGATCAAAATTTATGCTTCTAATGCAAGTTCGTTTGTCATTTTCGGACACAGCATTGATGCGTGGCAGCAATTAAAATGTTGTTTATTGTTTCTTCTTTGTCCTGCCGTATTTATTACCTTGGTACGCTGTGTATGTGCGGAATAGAAAATAATTTCCTACGGCCCTGCACTCATCGCCAGCGAAATTTTTACGCTTTTTATGTCATTCTTTTTGCTTTCTCGGATGTTGTAAAGGTGTTTACTAGACTTACAATGCTAGCATAACGACTTGAAAGTAGCTTTACCTAATTTTATCTGTATTCGGGTTTTGTATAATAATTAGTTGACAATTTCTCCGAAGTCTGCACATTGATGTTATGCAGAGGTTCCAATAATGATTATTTAATAACAGAAATATTTTACTAATGTAAACCAAATTTCATCAGATCAGAGCAGAAGGTTGTATGTTCACATGATCGAAACCTCGTACACATATTTTTTATAGGTCTCGTATTATGAAGTAACAGATTAATGAAATTTATTATTAAATATCTCCACTAAATATAAAAAAAAATTAACAAAATACAGGTATACACAACAAAAATGGCTGAACGTACGAAATTTCATCGAGATCAGCCGTAAAAACTGTAACTATCGCTCCACTTTAACTGGGTTATTGCATGTTATTGGTAAGAGTTATGTAATGAACACTATATAAATGGGGTTTATTTAACATTAAGGTTGCACAGTATTATTTCAATATGAACATGACTGAGATGAGTGGGGGGAGCTATTCTAATATGTTGAATTAATAATTTATATTAAATGATAACGATTTGACCAACCACATTCTGAGTAAAGTCTAATTGAAGAGTCCCTGTCTTGTTAATGATTCCGGATGCTGACTAAGATGACGGAAGTCGACGCCCGGACATACCCATCTCCAGTGGCCTTCTCGTTCCAATGGCCCAACGACAAAAGACACCGACCACAGGAAACATTGCCCTATATCGGCTGTATGGTCCCCGTTTACTGGCTGGTGGAGGAGGGTTTGTGTATTTGCGATTTCATAACTCATTTCAGCCAACACGGCTCGTGTCATGGAGAAATATGTGAAGGGATTAATGAGGCAGACCGCTCAACTAAGGCCTGATCACAACTCGTTACAAAATAATCCTATCACCAAAGTCGTTCAGAACTAAAGTGTTTTGGAACACAACTTGTCCTAAAATATTTTCTCGAAAAACACGTGCCCCTACTTATTAGGTATTACTAACACACATATGTTTTCTCTCGTCTTATTCATACTAATTAGAAATAAAATGTTATAATTGATAGCCTAGATAAAATATAAGTCAAAGAGTATTTTTAAAAAAAGGTACTATTATATTTACATAAGTCCCATTCAAACTCAGTGTACACAATTTTGCACATTACACAAGTGTAGGTAATTTTTGGTTTGTATTGAAAATTTCGAAGCTCGATGACCAATAATTTTACTTGTAGTTAAATTATTCGCAAACCGCCTTTCTGCTTTGGATCATAATTGGTTCATATAACTGCAGCCGAACATAATAGCTTTAACACTGGCTATGACAAAGAAACGAGTGCTGTGGTGACTTAAGTACACCACGTAACATATTTTTTGTTTACAACACCTGAAACCGTAAATTTAATTAGGTCTGAACGGGGTTTTAACGCGTAATTAAAAAATAACCAAACAATTCACGCACAGAGTAATTTTTCAACGTGATGAAATCGAGAATGACTATACTTAACTTTTCTTTCATTTGACTCTTGTGTGAGGTTGGCGATCTACATGGCTGAGGTCGTACACACGTTACTTCCCGAATTCAAGTTTCCTAGTAATGAAATTTAGATTTAATTTTCTTTTTATAAAATACTTTATCAGATTATCCCAGCGTCATAAATAGAGCGAAATAAATTCTATAATAACAAAGAAAGGTTCTTTTGAGTGATTTCATCGAAGCACGATAGTAATACTAGCTAGCATTACTTAAGAAAAAAAAAAAACAAATACTCTTAAATTATTATTAATGATACTGTTCGAAATAGGCAAATTTGAATGCACTCGTGGTGAAAACACTAGGCCTGAACTTGAATAGATTAAATTGTACTTGACATTTTAGTTTGTGGTGTTGACTGGTTTCACAGTGCCTTCTTATTATTGCCAGTAACTACGTCACCGTGACACAGAATGTAATTACATTCCTCCAATCCAACAGTGGGTAATAGCTCAATATCTATAAATTCAGTAATAATAGATCCAGTGTGATGCAGATTTAGAGTGAATAAAAGGAGAACTAGGGGGGACATGCGTAAACGTGTTATACTTTGTTACTGATAAAGAGATACTGGGAAAATTTTCCAGTTTACTATGTAATAGTATAATCTTCAAACAAATTACCGTTTGATCTACTTTAGGAAAACAGCCTACTTGGTACTCTCTGGTTCACTGGGGGCAAATAACGAACTTCCAACAACACACGTTTCAGAAAGTGCGCAGCAGAGACAAGTATCGCATTCCCCCCTATTTCCTTGAAGATAACGATCAACGATCAGGTGACGACATTTTGTGCAGAAATTTAATTTGGAAATTTTTTCCCTCCGTATAATCGCTATCGTTAGAAACCGTATTGTTTCTAGGAAAAAAATGGCCCTTTGATAGGTATTAAAATCCCTTTGCGCAATATAGGTTATCTAATGAGCTAAGGAATATGAAACACGGCGTGAAGTGACGTAGTTGAAAAACACTGAACTCTTATTCGAGAGTACGTATGTTCTATTCCGTTTCTAGGATTCTTGATTTCTGTTTTTCATAGCTTTCATAAACAACGCCAAGCGAAAAAAAAGTCTCTTGTAGAAGGTCACGGCCAATTCATTCTCGTTCCTAGTCTTAAATACTGGTCCCGTATATAATGAACCCACTAATAACGAGATGTTTAGTCAAACGTAAAATAAATAAAATAAAAATACATCTTCTCAAGTAGACAATAAGTCAGTAATAAAGGAAATAACTGTGCTGTGTGCTTAGGAGGTCGACGGCTATTCTATCCGCGCATTACTGCGCGATACACCAGAAGTGAACAAATAACGCACTCGTTGCCAATGCCTGGCCGGATGTCCGACCAGCCGCTCAGCGGACAGGACGTGCCACAGCCAGCTAGTTCATCGCCACTGCTTTCCAATTCGCCGAGTGTAGGAGTGTTTGTTGTCCGGGCTCTGTGTTCTCGCCGCAAACTCTCCTTGCGTTCACTTCTTCCCGCCTGTAGAGGCCGTCACGAGTCGCCGCAAAGCGACGCTTCTGTCCCAGGGACGCGATTGTCAATCCAGAATGTCTAGTGGGTGGCTGAGGGAGGATGGCTGGGCTCTATTGTACCTCCACACACACCGTAATTACATTTGCTATTGAACCGGACTTCCTCACCCCTCTGCAAACTCCAGCCTTCGTCTTTTGTTCACGAACTGATTACTTTGAGTATTGCCGACGTATCATAACTTCGCCGGAATTTAACTGAATTCTACCTTCCGCATTCTTTGAAGAAATGGTGAAGAAATATTACTTCCCTAGCAGTGTTTATAAGACTCTCTGCAAACCAGTTTTACGTAATCAACACCCAGAATTACTCAAATGAACAAAATGGAATATATATTATTCTACGTAGGAACAAAGATTTGATTGTGATACTTTCGACTCGGCATTACATTGGTAGAGAGGCGGTCAGTAAAATGAACGTTGTAAAGGGTAGTTAGTAGGTGTGCCGTTGTTGTGTAAACCAATACGATAGTTGTAAATGGGAATACACCGACCAACAGAAATGATGTTCGTGATGTGAATATATGCAACTCACAACTAGCTTGTCTTGTCGGTAAACGTTTAACGCGCTCAACGTGTAAAAAAAATATTGTCCCTACTTAAGGGGCATCCCTAGTCATATTTCACCTGTAAAATCCCAGTTTGCTCGAAAACTTGTATCTGGGTTAATAAAAGTTCTGCGAATACGAAATTTTTCCGGGAAAGGTAACAAGTATTTATCTACAGCTATGACTTTTTCCTTTTTTTTGTATTAAATGTTTTTAAAGAGAAAAAAAATTAAAACTGTAAAAACCTCGCATTTTCAGAGCTCGCCTGCGCAGTTTCCTTAGGTGCACGGAAATGGAAAAGCTCAAAGTGGAATCTGTAGTTTAATCCTTTGGCTTTCGTCACGTTTAATAATATACTAGTGTTACAGATCTACTTCCCGAGTAATTCTAATTCTCTCAACCATCAGTGTCCGTCATATGCTGCTTTGTAAGTGCGAGGACGGGTAAACCAGCGAGCGTGGCTTGGAGCCAGGGTGGGGAGGAGAGACAGACCGCGATGTTTCCTTTGAAGGGGTGGGAGGAGGATAGGAAGAAGTTCACAAACCGATTACCTAGTAAAGAGAGGAGGAAGAATCGTGTGCGTGTATCGCGTATCTGAACTCTTCGCGACTTGCTCAATGTCAGTGGGCGAAAACGATGGATGGGAGGGCTAAAATGAATACCAGAGAAGGAATAAAAGTAAACTGCGCCGGAATGCAAAAAGAATAAAGTATCTAGGCAGTAGCCTACATTTTCTTATACAAAGGCAATTTATAGTTTTACTTCGACTACGATGAGGTTGAAGCGAAGTGGAGACAGAGTTGCTGCGGAATGTACCGTGGACAAAGCGGGAGTACCTAGAGAAAAACTACTGATTGATGGAAACATCAGCCACATTCTCCACATGCAGGGTGAACCCGCCAGGAAGCGTGAAACAGTTGGCCGTGGAGGGATGGCTGGTTGAGTAGAGGACATGTCATGACCAGCTTTCCTGCTAGTATTTATTTATGTGTATAGACACAATATTCTATTATTTAAGTTAAATACTACAAATTGAAAATGGAAGTATATATTTTTTAAAATGAAATTAATTTCTTAAGTGATATGTTACCGAACCAAAACAGTCAGTTCCGTAGGAGTTGGAAAATAGTATTGAACTGTATGTGATCGCATATCGTAAGGAGAAGCACAGGTCGCTACAGATTAGTGCGCCAAAAACTGGGTTGTAACATAGTCAGCAATGGAACATAAGAATAATTGTCGAATGAATCTTGCAGTCTCACAATGCATGGTATAAAACAACATAATTTAATTGGTGACGTTGTCTTCAGGGTGTGGTGCGGAGAAAACAAGTGGCATCAAGTCAAAGCTAGACTACAACAAAGAAACTTAATTGTGATTGATAAGATTCTATTCATTTATTGAGTTTCATTGACCCACATTAAGTCACTGATTCCATTGATAAGAAGTGTCCTAAAATGCAAAGAGGTAGTGGATGTGGAAAAATTTCTAATACAATCATTGATTAGGAAAATCTCGATTTTTAAATGTCTAAAATCATTGCGAATGGGTAGCACAAAAACTTTGTTTTCAAAAAATTGTCACTTATAGGATATTGTTCAATCCTTTACACCTGGCCGTAGCAAACTTCTTAAAGGGCTTTTTACTCAAACATAAAAATTATGTAATTATTTTTAATATTATTTTCACATGGACATAGCAAACATCTTAGTGGCCATTTTTGCTCAAACATGAAAATACTGTAAGTATTTTATAATTTTATTTTCACTTGGCCATAGCAAAAATCTCAAAGGCCATTTTAATCATACATGAAAACACTGTAATTAATTTTATATATTATTTTCACTTGGCCATGGCACACATCTTAATGACCATTTTACTCAAACATGAAAATGCCGTAATTATTCTTTAATGTAATTTTCACTTAGCCATAGCCACTTACTGAAAACCATTTTTCATAACATTAAATAGAATCATTTTAATTAACCCACAATGTTCCTTGATTACACCATCTTCAACACATTTTAAACGATATTTTTTTTCATTTAATGCTCCACAAAATTTGAATAATCTGGCATTAATTGTGATTTCAAAATAAGGATTGTTAAATAGCACTTTATCTTACCATTTCTAACTAAAGGCCATTCTTTAGAAATCTCGTTTACAAACTTTGAAATCTACGTATAAAAGAAATTTTAATTTTTCAAGAAAATTGTTAAAAATGTCTTTAGAAAAATTCTCTCTTTTAATGGTTTTCAGAATCCTACTGTTCAAACAACTCCTACGAGGACTTCCCATCGGGTCCGTCCTAACCTTCATGCCAGAAGGGCTTCAAGTCTATTTGGTCAAGAAAACTTATCTGTAGAAACAACTCCTACGAGGACTTCCCATCGGGTCCGTCCTAACCTTCATGCCAGAAGGGCTTCAAGTCTATTTGGTCAAGAAAACTTATCTGTAGAAACAACTCCTACGAGGACTTCCCATCGGGTCCGTCCTAACCTTCATGCCAGAAGGGCTTCAAGTCTATTTGGTCAAGAAAACTTATCTGTAGAAACAACTCCTACGAGGACTTCCATCGGGTCCGTCCTAACCTTCATGCCAGAAGGGCTTCAAGTCTATTTGGTCAAGAAAACTTATCTGTAGGAACAACTCCTACGAGGACTTCCCATCGGGTCCGTCCTAACCTTCATGCCAGAAGGGCTTCAAGTCTATTTGGTCAAGAAAACTTATCTGTAGAAACAACTCCTACGAGGACTTCCCATCGGGTCCGTCCTAACCTTCATGCCAGAAGGGCTTCAAGTCTATTTGGTCAAGAAAACTTATCTGTAGGAACAACTCCTACGAGGACTTCCCATCGGGTCCGTCCTAACCTTCATGCCAGAAGGGCTTCAAGTCTATTTGGTCAAGAAAACTTATCTGTAGGAACAACTCCTACGAGGACTTCCCATCGGGTCCGTCCTAACCTTCATGCCAGAAGGGCTTCAAGTCTATTTGGTCAAGAAAACTTATCTGTAGAAACTGCCGTCTTGAAGCCGCGGAATAGCCATCTCTCCCGACTGGAGCCTCCGCCGTACTATTTATACAAAATTAATAACAAATTTTAATACAAAATGGACAACCAATAACAAAGTCTTATTTATGCGTGTCCAATCATCGATGAAAACACACTTATTCCCATGGTGGGGTGACTTCAGGGTAATTAAGTCCACCCTTCTGGGCTTGGGTGCGTGGCCAATAGCCGCCTGGACGTCTGCAACCTGCTTAGCACAGCCTAGCGCGCTCCTGCAGTCAGCTGCCCCATTCTGAGCAATGCGCATGCGTGAAGTGGCCTTGGGCGGACACCGTAACGGGGAACCTTGTGTCGCTCCGGGCAATGAACTTCAGCCGATCGTAACATCTTCTTTAGAACATCGCAGAAATCTTCCAGTTTTAATCAAATTGGTGGTAAGGGATGAATCAATGGTGAAATATAGCGTAGTTAGAAATTTGTTTAAAAAGAATTTCTTCTTAGGCCGTGTGACTCCTGTCCAATAGGGCAGCCATTTTTCAATAACGTGTGATTACCTTATTACCTCGTAAAATTTTATACACATACTTTCCAAGATGTGTAATAGAAATCTTATCGTGAATCATGTGTTGGAACGTGTTTTATGCAAGTACGAAAAAATATTGCGTCAGCTACAAACTTTGTTCATTTAGGTGTCGGATCCCTTGTACTCATAACAGCCGATCCAATGGAACAGAAAAATTTTACGTATGTAAAGTGAAGTGTTACTTTACAACACAATTTGAACAAAATTGTTGTGATAGTGTTATAAATAACGATAAAAAAAAAAGGGGGGAAGGAGTGTTAATTGAAAAAGTTGAGATGTCCTGTCTCAAGAGTTCACCGAAAATTTATTGTATGCCTTATCCCACACTTCCATTTCAAAAAATGTAATGTCTTAAGCATGTTTTGCGAAATTACACAAAGTACGTGAAGTGTGACAAAAACTACAAACTGGGTGATAGGCACTTAAGAAATAATGTTCTCACTAAAATACCAAGACCAAGAACCGCTATAGTTTCAGCAGTTAAGCACAGCAAAAATCTAATCACTCTTTCCGGACACTTGAGAGTTGCAGAGTTTAAAATATATATCTACATATTTGAACAGTGTTCGTTTTAGGTGATTACTCGAGCTGTAACGAACCAGAATTTACACATCTGTGATGCTTCTTCTAAACAGGGGGAAGTGAATATTTTGCAATTGTAGAAAGAAACATGCATTTTCGACGAACTACAAAGTGCAGTTCATCGTGTTGTGAATAATAACTCCAGTTCGATCTATGATATTGACAACAATGTTTCAGAGAGTTTCAATTGAATTGTTGCTAAAACATTCAGAGAAAAAAATAAAGTAAATTTTTCTATTCGTGTGTCTTACCAAACAAAAATGTCGTCCAGCGACTGTTTCCATAAATGTCAAATAAGACTTGCACAGATTGTTTCACAGAATCTCGGTTAAGAAAAGTCCATGCTTTCAGACGAAAATATTTAATGAAAGGCGCAAGAAGAGGATGGTAGATAATAACTGTCACCAACTTCACGTTAAAGGAAACGAAAAGAACAGTAGAACCAAATATTTGCAAACATATGTGTGATTATGCTCTTGGTGCATCGATAATTCAAGAAAACATAATTGAAGCAGAATTTGAACAACGGAAAATTGAAGTTTTCGTAGAACTGCCAAATGAATATAGGAATAATGTTGCGTGCTGCTGGTCGGCGCCCTGCGGGCGAGCGAAGAGGACAGAAGTTATGGGAAAGTGGCAGGCGAGTGGCGGCCGCGTATGAGTTACCCAAAATGGGCCGACAATATAATCTCTGTAGTGGAGCATTCTGGTGACTCTGGTCGTATCGTTTTTGGCCGATATCTGAGGAATGCTCTGGAATACTGGCGTTCTCTCAGCGTATCTCAGGGTGTATTGAACATTCGAGATGGTCAGGGAGAGACTATAAATTTTGCATCTGGCCTCCGGGCCGGCAGTTGGAGTTGGAGTAGATAAATGAATGATTGGCTGAGTTCCGAGCGACATAAGAAGGCGTGTCCAGCAGTGGGGAAAGGATGTCGGCAACTGCTAGTATCAAGAAGCGAAGCACGCGGCTGTCAGACTGGACTATTGGACAAGATGCATGAGCGAAAGACTTCATAAATGATGGAAACAGATATACTGAACACGTGCTAATAATGAGTATGAGTTAATTGACAATAACCAAGACGAATAAGAAGGATGTTTATTATAATTGAAATATATATTAAATATTGTGCTCACTGCTTTAAAAAAAGTGTTAAAGTAGAGACAGATAACTAAATGTTTTATACAGTAGCAGAGAGAATAAATTAGAAATCAAATTTAGTTTCTCTCGTTTAATTATTTTTTTATTATTAAAACCTCCATCCCCCACGGACTCAGACATGCCCCGCAGGCGCCCTCGCAAGTAACAATAATATAGAAGAGAGTACTCGATAACAAAGTGCTTCTTACTGTTGAAGAACTCACCGCAGTAACACTCCCTTATTTGTTTTCTTTTTTGTGAAATTTTGCAATATAAAACTTCCAATTTCATGTGCTTGCAATGTAAAAGAAACAAGATACCAAAATTTCAAACGGAACACAAGTACTTAATGGAATTTACAAAAACAACCTATAGCAATTGCACATTTTGCATCGGAAAGGAATGTTGAAGTTCAATCGAGTGGTCTGATAGTGGACGAAAAATGTTCTTCCTTGCCGCTTTACTAGATAACTGGTAGGCAAAATTGGAAGTCATCGAGATAAAATGCCCAGTCTCTGCATGAACAATGTCCTTATAAATTGCAGTTGATGCCAAGAAAATAAAGTTTCTAGCAATAAAGATGTAACCCTATAGCTGAAAGTAAATCATAATTACATGTATCGTGTACAGGGTATTTGACATATTACTAGGCGACAAGTATGCTACTTTGTCGTCTGGTCTCCATTTGGTATGACAGTGCAAACAATAGAAAAGGACAGTTTTTTTTAACACAAAATGCTTCCGAATGAAAAAAATATATATTACAACTGCCTTCTTCGAAAAATTGTTGATCTGAGTGTTTCTTGGAAATTATCCATACGTGACCCACAATATATCATAGACACACAGATAAACCAACTTAATTAAGCTGAAGGTGAGATATGCATATAGGAGTCTTGGAAGTGCAGAAAATTTTAATATTATCAAAGAAATTATTTATACAGTAGCAGTGCATGTATCAGCAGGAGAATTCGTGTTATAATTTTCTGTGTTCTTTGAATATTTTACAAACTGGATCTAGTTTATCAAGAATATAAAAATAATCTACCTTAGTCCCGATTCGTTGTTCATGTGTATTGTGCCTACTGAAACGCTCTACCTGGGAATGCCTACTAGTGACGTCACTTTACTCTGGTCTGGGGGGAACGCAGACCGCTCAATAACACAAGAATAATTACTAGAGCTACAAATTATTATCTATCCGGATCTATCCTCCACCCAAAACAGAATTTCCCCTTACCACTGTTAATTACGTCACGACCGGAGCTCCTTCGCCTCGTGTTGTCGTGTTGTCGGGCTGTCGTGAATGGCCAATCTGGACACGTCTCTCCCAAGGTATAGTGAGTCCCAGCGTAGCCATGTGGCGCACGCAAAAATACTTATTGTTTACTGCATTGATTCATCCAAAAATACTTAATGGATTCTTATTGTGACTGTTGACAGTAAACATTTATCCCCCTTTAGGGGGATTGTAGGGACAATACACCCCTGCGGTGTAGTGTGGTTGTAATTTAGTATGTTTCGTGTTTTCAGAGCATTCGACAATTTGTCGTTCCTGGTTAAGGTGTACGTTAACAAGTTTCGTAGAGGTGGAAGTTCATATTTACCAAGGAAGGTGTTTCTCAATGTACATGCCATTGAAAACGACGTTAACAAAGATGACACTGAGTGAACTGTATGAGTTGGGAACATTAAAGAAAATTATATATTTTTGTCATTGTTATTTAGATTTGCACTGCAAGCTATTACTGCAAAATCTGGCTCTGGTTTTATAGAGTTCTGTTTCTTCAGACGAGGAAATAATTCTAAAGAGCCAAAACCAAAAGGCATTAGTGAAATAGATTCACGAGATATAATTTGTTGGAAAACATTCCCAGTTAATGAAGGTGTTAGTAATAGTACTGCTATTTTAAGTTAATTTGGAAACCCTGTTACGTATTCTCTCCCAGCAGAGTGGGTCAAGGAGTGGAGGCGTCGGCAGGTCCCAGCGGCCTTATATAGTTGCGACTGGACGACTTGCAGGAACGCCTTGCACCACCCTGGCTCTCCTCGCTGCAAGCGCGCCAGGACAGCACTCCGTCAATCCATGGTGCGGGTTCGAGTCCCGTGCCCGCAACAGGGCCCCTTTCCTTCCTAGAGCAGACGCCCCGGCTGCTGGGTAGACGTAGGGAAGCGGTTGGGAGCACCAGCGAGGGGTGGCGTATGAGGCAGCAAAGCGTCGGCCAGTGGAACAGAAATGGCCCCTCACCAGAGAGACAGGGCGAAGGAGCTTATTTCCCCATCGACGCGACATGGGCAGTGGTGTATTTAAAAGAAGTGTCCTCGCACACTATGTTGAGATCGTTTAGTAATGGATTCGAGCTTCTGCTTAAATAAGAGGGTGGACGCAATACAGCTGCGGGAACAACCAGTATCAATTAACGCATGGTAAGACTTGCCTCCTATTTTAACCTGAATGCTCTTTGTCGACATGTGAACGTACGCTGGCCACAATTCAGTACCTGCCTGGTTGCTTTTTGTTCGTCCCCCTGTCCGTGGGATGAGGCTCGGCTCAGCGCGTTAGCCGCAGGCGTGTCATCATTGCCCATCTCGCGTTCCACTTGTGTCTCGATCTTACTAGCAGTGCAGTGTGCTGTGTCGTGTTTGCTGGTGAGTAATTTGTTGTGACCAATTCCGAACGTGTTTTAAAACGACGAAACGTGTCCCCAATGTTCGCCTGAAACTCGAAGTTCTGGCTGGGAAACAATTTGCAATGCCGCACTTAATGTCCGGGATACATGCACAATCCACAGGCCATCTGACCCAAACTACGCAGCCCTATGAAAGGCGACAGTTCCGGAGATATGCTACACTGTTTTCTAACTGTGTTAGTCGCCTGAGCGACGAGAGCGCCTGGCGAGGCATGCTTCACATTAGGCAGCGGTGCGCTGTCGCGTTTCTGCGTAGTAGGGGATTCTGAGTGCGTAGTCTCTGAGTGCGGTGGTCTGGTTCGTTTGTCGCGCTGCGGACTGAAGTGAATATGCGACGTATGACATACCTCGTTGCGCCTGTTCACTGCCTGAGTGGCAGTGACTGACTGGCGGT